>JAKROA010000058.1:0-49852 GCA_023375655.1 Taenia crassiceps
ACAATTGACCATCCTCGCAAAAGAACATCATTCCAGGGCTTTGCTCCTTATCGCTTGATAGTGAGGAGGCATGAGTTGAGGGAAACAGACGGAGCATTGCGTAAAGCCTGCTCTCGCGATGAACTGTCACAAGTCGGTGTTTTCAACAATGTCCTCACTTTGTGAATTCGCGACTTCAACCATAAGTAGGGACAGTTGTTGTCACATTCAAACAGAGATCAAAGTGCACAGTATCTACCTTTATATATTGCCACTCGAGTCATGCACATAAAGCACGAAGGAAGACCAAGTTAGGGGCAGTTTGGTAAAAGAGTGCAGGTGGCAAACCTTCACATTCTGTTTACTATATCGCCTTCACTCTGTCTGTCAACACCACAACCACCACCACCACAACAGGTGCCACTTATTTGTGACGAGGCGATTTCCAAACATTCGCTGCTTAGTCAAGGTTGCGTGGTTTGCAGTAAACGTTCACAGCAGTAGTAGCGATTGAGGAGCAAATAAATCCTCTATTTCATACTCCGCAGACTATGCACAGGTCTTCCCTTCATTAGAGTAGTTCAATGTAGATGTGAGTCCATCACCAAAAGATTGGATTGAGTTGGCTAACGCACAGATTGAAAATAATTCCATCTAGACCGACAAGAGCTGCCATGCATTTGCAGCTGCACCGCCATGGTAATGCAATCATAGATGGGTTTGGGATGAGTAATTTGCAAATCCGCCCTTGTGATGTAATGCTTGCATTCGCTAGCTGTAGATGACCAGCTCGCCTACAGCACCCACTCCAACAACTCACTGATGTCCACTGTGAGAGGTATCACGGATTGCAACGACTCAGCCACACATCGTGGTGCGGAAAGCGATGATCCTCGGCAAGATATTGTACCCATGTGGCAAAGCCTTCATTCAGCCAAAGGTCTGTCCACCACGACATGGTGACGAGGCTGGAGCCACTTGTGCGCCACCTCGTGCGCCACTATCAATGCAACGCGCTGTTGTGTGGAAAGGGAGGAGTTCTGCGGGTCGACCAACACATTCTCCCTCTGAATGCACCGGCAAATGGACAAATGAACAAATGAACAAATGGAAAGAGAATGCGGCGTGAAAGTGGTGTGTAGGTGGTATTACACAGGCTCTAGCAGGTCCACTGATGTTAAACTTCAGCGTCGGTGGTACACGGTGCCACTTGCACCGGAGCCTACACTCCTCCTTCCTTGCAATGCCTGAGAATGCGTGTCGGTGGTGGTGGCAATCTGCCAGCCCCTTGAGAGGACAGAGGCACCCTCACCTCAACAATGAGCCTTGACAGATATGGGATTAGAAGAGCTGGCATGCAATCACCAAACAATCGCGCGCGGCCACTGTCAAGGCTGTGGCAACAGAGGGAACAGAGGGAGCACACCACTTCCATCACCATCAACTTGGATCGCCAGCTTCCCAACTGTGAGCAGCAGAAATCTGTGTCAACTGAATTTCGCGGTCTGCTGTCTGGCGGCTGCGCTGACACCGTGCCTCATTCTTCTCACTTGACTCCCCACCCACTGCACTGCCGAGATCGCACTCATCGCACAGCTTGCTCTACTGCCACAAGTGCCACAAGTGTCACAACACGACTGCCACAACTGGCATTGCTGGCATTACTGCCGGCGTTGTGGAGGCAGTGGAGGCAGTGGAGGCAGTGGAGAGGAGGAGGAAGTGTGTCCCAATAGTAGAAAGTGCTTCTGTTGGGGCAAACACTGCGGTGCATTTCCACAACATGGCATGCTTCATATGCGTAAGGCAGACTTATGAGGGAACACCGTGTCTACTAACTGAGCACCGTGGCATGCTTCGCACTTCCTACCTCACTAGATGTTGCCATTGATGCGCAGGTGCAACATGAGGAAGGGAGTTAACGAACGCTCAGGTGCCTGCTTCGCATGCTCCGCCTAGCCCTCCAATCACCAGCCTTCTGACTCTGCTGGTAATGCAAAACTGACTGACTACTGTAGCCTGCCTCAACAGAGGCATGTCCACGATGCTGAGAGGCTGATGCGCTGCCACCTGGTAATTGAGTTCACAGCATACGTCAAGAGTTGGCAGGTGGGGTGCATTAGGAGGCAGAAGTCAAATTTATGGCGAAACGCATGAAACTGGCTTGGTAGGGTGTCAGCACAGAGGGATGGCAGAAACGGAAGTCACAGGAGTCTCCTCAGCAGTCAGTCAGCTTGCAGAGGATGAGGGGTAAGCAGCAGGAATAGGGTGCAACGGCGAGGTTGGGAGAACTCACCCGAAAGCCAACAAGTCCCAGTTCTCCAAAGCGTTGCAGTCGAAGTCGACAAAGGCGATCAGATCCAGTTTGGCCAGTGGATAGGGTGTCCGAAGAGGTGGACGTAGAAGTGGGCAAGAAATTTTGCCACCACCAGCGCACGCTGCCCAAAGCTGCTTTTCCAAGGCTGTGTAGACACGAATTGCAAGATGTTGCGGCACTTCCGTAGTGGAAGCAACGTTGTCGCCCGCGCTGTTGGAAGTCATGGTAGATATTAACTCAAAGTCGCCCAACACCATGGCAGCGACGTAGGTCGGCGTGACTGGAGAGCGAGCGAAGGTGATTGTCACGTAGTTGTGACCATCAGGTGGTTTGCTACAGCCCTCTGTTGTGGCACGATGTTGCGGGCAATTGCAGGCTGTGTAACATTGGCAACAACTTAGCTATCAACTTGCATTCATCAGCGCAAGCTCTTCAGGCTCTTCATACTCGGGGTGGTAAACGTTAGCTTGTCCTTTGTCTGGTGCCGGCTGCACTGCTATCTCGTAACTACAGCAGTGACCTAGAAGACACATTTATACGCGCACGCATCCCTAGCACATGCCTTGGTTACATGGTTGAATTTTTCGATGGAGGATGGAGCGTGTATCGCCAGCGTTGAAGCGCACCACCAGCGGGCCTCCAAGAGCTCGTGTAATACAACCTTCACGCCACCTTCACGCCGCCTTCACACCGCATTCCCTTTCCATTTGTGCATTTGCCGTGCTTTCGTAGAGACGGCATTGTTGATGAAGAGCGCGTTGCGTTGACAGTGGCGCACGAGTTGTCACACTTGTGGTTCGGCAGCCTCGTCACCCTGTTGTGGTGGACAGACCTTTGGATGAGTGAAGGCTTTGCCACATGGGCACAATACCTTGCTGTGGAGTGTTGCTTTCCCCACTTCCATATATGCGTGAGTCGTTGCAATCCTAAGGATAAAGAAAACAGCATTGATGGGTGTAGCACTTTGACTTGCCTCAATGGCTAACATGGAGCAATCTACCATAGGTGGAATTCACTGCTTTCCCTTCTGCATGCATGGTAGTCAAGCCATCATGTGAATGACTGCTTTACCAATGAAAGCCTATGGAGCGTCTGCTTCCAAACCGGCTTCTGCCCTAGTCGTGTGGATCGCATTGGACCGCATCAGATCCCATTTTATCCGGTCTGATCAGATGAGATCAGATTGAATGAGATGAGATGAGGTGAGATGAGATGAGATGCGATGAGATGAGTTGCGTCTCAACTCCTCAACGCACATACATGCTCTCCCTCTCAGGTAGGGAAGCAAGCGTTCCGCCTCCTCTGATTCCAGCTTTAGCCGGCGATCTTCACTGTGGACAACTTACTCATCATCACCTACCTCATAAGTGGCTTTCGAAGGGAAAGAGCAGGGAGAAGTGGTGAGAGGTACGAGGGGTTGAGGTGAGCGATAGAGCTGCATCAGTTTCACTGCCGTGATGGGCAGAAAGCATAGCCTTTGCAAGTTATGCATGGCTTTCTTATCACGCTTAATTTTAGCGTCAAATACGGCCTCTCGAACCAGTCTGGGGCAGTCAATAGGCAATATGCGTCAATGCTGAGCCTTCACAACCTCCGTTCCTCTGCCAACATTCCCTTTCCTTCTACACTAAGTAGTCTTGCAAATGCCTGCCAAGTGTTCGAATTAGCATGCATTCAATATTGCCAGGGTGTTGGTGAGGTGAGAAAGGCGCCTGTATGGAAGGCCTTTCAGCTTGTCATGGGCTTGCGCGAGTAAATGCGAGGTGTTTGAGAAGAAATGGGCTAGCAACTGAAAGGCTGGCGTTAGCCCAGAGCCCAACGCGCCAGACCCTAACGGCAGGATGTTGCGTTGATGGCTCGTTGATGAATTTGCAGCACAGAACCGTAGGCACCTCACAACGCCTCCTCCATTCACCGCCACATCGACTAGACCAAATGGCAGGAGCAGATGAGGCTAGCATCGCGCGACAAATTAACCAACTTCATGCGTGAAGTGCGCAGTTCTGCGCTCAAAGACTCTGCTTAGCAGTGAGTCGCAGACGGCTCGTTATGCTCAAAGCTAGGCGTTCTTGAGCTTCTTTCACTCAGCATCGTCTGCTTTTAACAGAGCGTGGAAGAAGCCTCACACCCCTAGCGAACACATCAACCAGTTGGAAGCAACGCTGAGCAGTTAGTCTACAACAGCGTACGCAATTGAACACATAGGCACTGGTGAGGAGCCAAGCGGCATGTGCGCAGGACAGAGGATTGGCACGAGACTTCCTCCCAATAATAATAAGGACACGGGTGCATTATCAGACATGGTGCCTTCAATCGCTCATCTGTGTGGGATCGAAAGTGTCTTGACCACCATAACCATTCATCACAACACGACGCATGCCTACCAAGACACACGATTGGTGAGACGCGAGGGTGAAACTTGCACAATGCTGGAGGAGGGAAGGAGGAAAGAAAAGAGGAACTATCATCGTCATCATTGGCAGAGACAAAATAGCCCAGTAGAGGAATCATTGCGGCGAGGGTGGCTATGCAGTACTCGCATTTGCCAAGTGTTTGCCTCAGGTGCGCAGCCTTTGGTGAGCACAAATCCGGCCGCAAAGGCGTAGTCAGATTCGCAGAGGGCAGAGAACAATCGTCACAAACATGCTCTTGGGATCTGTACTTCACCTCATTGCTCCAAACATGCAAAGATGAAGACGCAACTTGCCACATTGGTTGTTGCGCACCTATGTATTTGCTAGTGAAGGAAGGGGTCGGAGGGATTGTTATCCATGTTTCAAGATGAAATGCAAACCTCAGAGTAACGCGATCATAGGGTACATGCTGTTTGCTTACTCCCCAACTCTGTGGAGTGTCTTGGCCGAGTGGAGGAACAGTGAATGACACTGTATAAGGTCAATTCCTGCGTGACAAGATGAACTGCACTAAGCCAGTGCGTCAAGGCGATTGCCTTCGTCCCTCACCTCGGCGGACATTAATGCTCCTAGGGGCAATGGGGCGAGTCCTATCATAGTGTGCTAGAGCTGACACGCACGCTTTCCTAAGGAAAGGCTTTCGCGCACTTGAGATCCCTGCCCAATAGCATCTTCGTGGTCTACAGTAAGGGCAGACGTGTCCACAGTGGCACTCTTCCTACTAGGCATCTTCTAAGCTGCACTTCAGCTTAAAACACGAAGCAGAAGGCATAAAGACAGAGCGTTGATTGCCTGCATGCCAGACAGGTTTTCGGTTGATGGCCCTGATTGCATCACAGCAGGCGACCTCAAGGGGATGCAGCAGGAGCGTAAGAGAATCACCTAGTAGCCATATTTGCATGCAGGCATGCAGGCATGCACGCACCAGCGGTTGAACCTCATGCCAGTGCAACTACACCACACGCAAAGTGACCAACAGTTCTGGTGACCCAGTGGTTTGTGCCAGTACAGAACTGCTTCACGCGGGCTTAACCAGGCTGGAATAATGAGGAACGCAGTTGTCGAATGCATCTTATGCCAGCATTGGGCGCGATCCCGTAGACCCTAGCCTTGACGTCAGCGGGCGGCACTAATCCGAGCATACGGTTTTGCGCGATTACTTGGACTTTCGCAGTGACTCGTTGCATCATGCAAAGCGTGTAATGCCTCTGCCATTCCTCCTTCTGCTCACCTTGCGCCTTCATGCCAATCCACGTCTCAGCGTCCGAGTTAGCACACAATGGTGCAGGTGCGTGTTCATGCATAGGAGTTGCAAAGCCACCTAAGCGTTGCTGTTGCACAACTCGTCAGATTGAAGTTCATCAGCATGTAGGAAAGGGGAGGTGGAGAGGAAGCAATCAACTGTAGAAGTCAAGGTGGAGCTGATTAGGTGAAGAGCAAGCATTCATTGGATTGCGCTGTTGCTGGGAAGCCAAAGTGGAAAAGTGACGCCACGCCAGCCAGAAACAAGGAAGGTTAGGGGGCAACTGCGGAGTGCAGCTTGGAGCAGCCGGATGGAGGACTTCGACCAAACATGGTCATGCTTCCGCTGGCTCGCAGCTGATTACTACCATCTCATGCCACAGAAGTAACTACTTCGTGAGGACGAGCATTGCCTGTGCCCATGTCAAGTGGTTTGCTTGCTGGGAACTTAGTGTAGGGATTGGCACAACGAGCTTTCAGGTAGCAGTGGAAGGCCATGCTCAGAACAGTTGAGCTGAAAGTGCTTTAGTCACAGTCGACATAGAACAGCTAGGCATACGCTTAACAATTCACTGACTCGCATGTGCTGCTGCAAAGTCTGCTCAATTCGCACTGGCAACCAAAGTACCTGTCGTGGTACCGACAACGAGGAGAGCGTATTAAACCAGCTTCGACATCGCTGCATAGGGGATTGTAATAACCGTGGTAGAGGCAAGCAATGAGCGCATAAAATTGGTTGACATAGGCTTATGAACCACGGAGGTGTGTCTGTGGGTTGAGCTGCGTTGATTGAAGAAGGAGCGATCGCATAGTCGACGAGGAGGCGGACGCCTTACTGGGAGGTGGAGTAGAGAAGGAAATGCGAAGTGTCGAAGACTGGTGCCAGTCAGATGGCATGTGGCGAAATACTGATTGCCGAAGTTCCTCCACAAATGACACAACCCTCCCGAAGACACTCTCAAGACACCTGGTAGCGCGTGCGCTGCAAGCGCATTCACTTGCGACCGATTGACTGCAGCGTCGACGAGTAGATGACCTAGGTTGTGATGGACTAGAGGTCGAGGAATGCTTCACTCACTCCAGTGCAACACCAAGTGCGTTCGGTCAGCTACGGTGCTTTGTTTATTGGAAAACGACCTGAAAGGAGATAGGAATACATGCTTTGTTGGGGAAAAGGAGCCTTGTGCAGACTCATGCGGCTGAACTGTGAAGATCAATTGCGCAGCACGCCTATGAATGAGTGCAAAAGCGGTTGCAATGGAAAGCTACAATGTGGAGGCGTGATTCACCTCGGCTTGTTGCAATGCAGGCATTTCAATGATGGCCCCTCAAGAAGCTGGCAATGCTAGTGTCCAAATGACCCCAGAAGGCAGACCTTGCACTGCTGGTGCCTAGACGGCTTCTGCTGTGAGGAACTGTGCGACATTGAGCAGTGCCTGATAAGGATACAAGGATAAGTGGCAGTGTGCTTGGTGGTAGATGCGCCTGATGGGCACTGATGGATGGCCCTCTTCAACGTGGCGGATTAGCCGATCGCCATGCGCAAGCGATGCTTTGCAGCACTGATGCAAAAGCCTCCTTTCTTTCAATGGATGGTAAAAGTGGTAGCAAACATGGCGTGCAGCTTGCCTTGCCGGACAACACATCTACTTCGACAAGCATTATTAGCAAACGCCGTGACCACAGAACCGTGCTCACAGCGTTGACTTCATTGCATTTAGAGAACGCAGATTTCATAAATTTCTCCATATGCCCTCCATTCTGTAACGGCAGTAATGCGGAAGAAAAGGTGGGTACTAAGATTCCCCTCTTTCACATGGAGCCTCTGCGCACTGTTTGGAAGTGCTGTGGTCTACCGGCTGATCGCCACTTGCATTGCATTGACGCACAGCAGGTTGCGCTGCGTGCAAGCACTGATTCATTGCCATCATGAGCGGCTGCCTCGCATCTCTGCCTCTCATCAACGCTTGTATGATATCAGTGCTTCAAGTAAGCAGCAAAGCAGCATTCAGCATGGAATGAAGCAAAAGTCGGCCAATCGACTGAGACTGTGGTACTAGCTAGCCAAAATGGTGTGATGAACATTGCCCTGAAAGTCCTCCATCCAGCCTTCCTTTGGCATCAATCTAGCCTCAGCAAACTGCGTGCTGCAGTACTGCTGCCCTGCACATAATGACACACCAATGTGGAGCTTGAGTGATGCTGCTAGTGTATTGCAATGTAGAGGCGTGTGCCGCCTGCAACCACTCCTACTTCCTCAAGCCAGCCAGCCAGGACCAGTCCTTTCAGTAGACCTTTGTAGCACTCTGATGACACTGGCCACCCCAAACTCGGGTGTTGTCCTTTTGCACTGTCACAACTAAGCAGTCGGGGCAAGAGCAAGAGACTGCGAAAGTGCAGAAGGGCTTCATGTTACCTTACCAAAGGCGAGATCTGTAACTGGAACGTGCGCAATGAGAGCAACTGGCCTACCATCATTCCGCTTTAGCCCACACATGGAGCGCAAACCTTTTTCTCAACCCAACGTGCTGCACTGCCCTGCACGACCTTTGGCGCATTCACTGACAGCCGATTTTCGTCAACTTGTCAAGTCCACTTTCTCCGCAGTGCAGAAGAACACCTTCTGTTGCAATAGTCGAATGCGCTTGTGCGACGGTGCATTTTGGTTTACTTGAAGCAAAGCACCTCATCGTAGGCATGCTTGCCGCCTTCAGCTACATTGCCTCGTATCGCATCGCATCGCATCGCATCGCATCGCTTTGCATGCTATTGTACTTGGTTTACACTAGTAGTGCGTCTGATTGATTGCAAAGCATACTCAAATATCTAATCATTTGTAGTAATCTGCTCGGCTTCTGCACCCTCTCAAATGAGCTGGGTGGTCCTGAAAGGGCACCTCCAATGGTGGCACAGGTAGGGGCAAGAGAAGCCATAGGCATGCTTGCCTGCAGCAGTCATTTGATGCATGGCCCCTAACGACTCATCATGCCAGTCATGTGCTCACTGAATGCTCCCACAACCTTAGGACACATGCGCCCCTCATCCTCCCTCGTCTTTGCGCGCAGGAGTCTAGTACTGCCATCGGCACCACCTCCTCTTCCCTGGTTGCCCAAAGCTCAACTCAAATTGTCAGCGGCTGACGCAGTATTGCGCGGATGCATGCCGTATTGGTAAAGGCTTCCAGCTAAGCACAGAATCGTGTTTTGCAAACTGAATACTTTGAAGATCGTGTGAGCGGTATCATTACTCGCACCGCATCTTGCACCACTGCACATGGCAGGCTCGGCGATGCCTCATTATGCTAGAAGTTGAAACCCCAGTTTATACGTACACCCCATTCACATGTGCTTGGAGAACGCATCCTACTCTAACATCTGGGCCTAACGCTAGTGCTTCCAAGAAAAGGACTTCTCAAGTCCAATTAATTATCGCTTTTCCCCAACTTGTCCAGTCGCAGTGCCTACCACAGCCTCACGTACAAATGAAGAAGAAAATGACGAGGTGCATGCATGGTGGGTTTGGTTGAATTTTAGAAGGGCTGTAACTCAGAGGCGGCGCCTCTGGCCTGAAAGCAGCAAGCAAGGAAAGAATGTGTAATGGAGCATTTGGTAGAAGGCTCTAGGAGGTCCGCTTATCAGCTAGTGCATCTGGTGTACCCGGAAAGGGGAAGACTCAAAAGGAAGGCCGGTGTAGGTAAAGGTGCAGATATGTAATGAGGAATCATAGCAAGGGTGACAATGTTTGAAAGCAAGGCAGAAGTTGAGAAGAGCCTGAGCACCGTGCACCAGCTGCTCCACCTCGTGCCATGGGCAGGCTTATTCGCAGGCGTCGGTGTAAGCGCAACCTCGGTCCTGCTTGCCGTTCACCACCATTACTGCTGCGACCATCCCACGGTTGTCCACACGGCGACCAGCATTGCGGCTTCGGCTCACACGGCCACACACGGCGTCCAGCATTGCGGCTTCGGCTCACACGGCCACACACGGTGTCCAGCATTGCGGCTTCTGCACAGACAACAAGGCCCACTTCTGTCCGCATTGCCGACGCTTCATAACCTCACTCCACAGGTACACGAACACGCCCAACTTCCATCTCCATTACTTTGGCTGTCTCTGCTTCCTCTCAACTGACTCGTGTCCTCAGCTCTGCCCCCTTATATACTAGTCGTCTCTCTCTCTCTCTCCCACTCGCTCGCTCGCTCGTTCTCAGCTGTTCCGCGTGATGCTCGTGGTCAGTGTACTTTCAGTCGTGCATTCGTGCCTACCGACCCTCAACAATGCACTCGTGACTGCAGTCCCTTTCGGGTGATATTGTAAGTGCTATCTGGTCTGCCAATTGCATGCCAACAACTTGGCCTAATGCCTTGCACTCAAGCTTCAATGCCAATCGTAATGCTATTTCATTTTGTGAGTAACCTCAGATGCTCAGCTCTTCTTCGTAGCGCATGTTGGCAGCACAATCATTGACTTGGCGCAAACAATGCGCATGATGTTGCAAGGATGGAATGCAGCAATGTATTGGGAAGGCAGACATTAGCCATTGCGTTTTGAGGCTCGAGATGCAGTGCAAAATGGCATTCGTTGAATGTTAGCTTTAGACGCGAACATTAAACGGTGCAATGCGTGTAGGGCTACGTTAGAGAGCAAACCTACTGCTCTCCGAGGCGTCGAGCTAAATGCATGATTTGGCGCTTCGTCCACATGATCGCGGCTAGCTGGCTGGCTGGCTGGCTGGCTGGCTGACATCATGTAGGCTTCGTTTACTATGACGTGTAGATAGTGAGAAGCATAAAGTGCGCAACAACGACGTCGGTGAATGTTAGTTGGGGTTGTGTTTCCACGAGTTGTGAGACAATAAGTGCTTAGGAAGGTGGACGCAAGTTGCATTTTGGCTTCCGGGCTAAAAGTTAGATTCGGATGGAGGCAAAAGAGAGGAAGAAGGGGTGTTGTGATGTGTGCTTGTCCTTTTCTTCCTGCCTCACTCAACATAACCTCCACTATACAATTAATGGCCTCACCCCACACAATTGGTCTGATTGGCTGCTGCGCCCACGCGCCAGGTGTTTCCGACTGATTAATCATAAATTTCGTGCAAGGGATTGCGGCTATGTGGCGATTGAACAGCTTGGAAGGCATTGGACAATGCATTGAGCAAAGTGCACTGGCCCAAACGTCTCATGTCCTAGAGCATAACATCTCAGTACCAAACTAGAGTGATAAGTAGGGCCAATTTGCTCGCGCCTATGACGCACAGACACAAAGCGCACAGCTGCTAGTAGGCGATTCTTGAATGCACGAAATCGTTGCACGGACATCAACCCATGGGCAAAAGATGCGAGCACTGACATGCATGGTGCTCATCACACCAACAGTCCATGCTTCGCAGGCATGCGGAGATGCAAGAGGGCGTTTTCTGTGCTCCATGAAGCACAGAAATGCTCGGGCGCTCAGCAGTATGTATGCACGCACAAGGTGTTTGCTCTTCACTTGTGATCAAACTGCATCCCAGTCAGAGATGTGCGTGCGACCTACATCTCTGTCGCACACATACAACAGCCGCGAAGGACACCCCATTGGCCAGCGCAAAGAGCGTTCCATTTCTTCCCCTTGCAAATCATAGCCTCACAGCCAATATGTCGATTTGTGTGTAAGGCAACTATGCTTGCCGAGCAATGCATTGTTTGTTTGCCGGAAGTAAACGAAGTGATGAGGTGCACTCTGATGCGAACCACTCGCTGACATTATGGAGAGTGGACATGTGTATTTCATCTATCGCCATGGTACATTCATGCAAGATAGTGACTCAAAAACGGATGACCAACCGACTGCTCTACTACATCAGCTTGCGAGTTACAGGACCTTGTCTGCAGGCGACTTTAGAGCCTACCTAACCGATCGCTCTTATGCACTCCCCCATCCAGACACACATTTGCGTGTGCTCTACGCACAATTGCATTTCCATTAATTCATGTCAAGCGTGTCTGCTCTATGCTCTCGGCGCTTCCTTGCAATCACTGTTGTTGCTGGCTTTCCATGCAGAGCGTTGTTCATGTTGGGAACAATGGGAAGACCATTGGCATGCCAGCTGATATTATGGCAGACCAGCGCATTATCGGAAGTGGTTTGTTGAGCGTAGCTCTGCTACGAGGGGGAGATGGTCAATGCACTAAGAACTTAGCGCAACTCAATTAAAGTTGCATCCGACACCGTCTAGACCACCACAATTATCTATCAAATCTTCACTGCTGCCCATGGCGTTCCTTCGAGAAGCCTGACCTCGTGCTGGGAAAGGATGACAGGTCTCGCAACTGAGCGTCTTCACTGGCTTCTTTGCCAATCGGCATGTCTTCCTTCCGCTCATCGATCAGCTCCACAGCCAGTTGTCAGGTGTATGAATTTTGCTATTTGTAATGTGATTCTTCGTCGCAGCACTGTAGAAGGCCCAGTGCACTAGGCTGTGGCATTTTAAGTCTACTTCATGCTAGGGTGATGATGAGGCTGATAGTTACTTGCAAAGGTGTATTCCGATGTGAGCCACATGGCATTTAGGCGTGACCTCAGTGCAAGGCTAGCTGTAAGTGCTGCTGTGAAAAAGGAGGAATGCTCCATTGGGGAAAGACATCGAAGTGGCCATGTGTATGCTCAACACGAAATGCAGCCAAAACGACAATCGCAACCGCTTTGATGATGGTAGGATTGGATTTCACTGTTCATCACAACGCCACACAGTGCGTGCTATGGCGAGGCGAGAAAGCCTTTCATGCTGATGACTTGCTTCCACTCAGTGTACTTCTAACCAGGATCTCTTCGATCTTTTACCAATGATGCATTCCTCCCTTTTCACAGTAGCACTTGCAGCATTTTTCATGGTCGATTTGGTAAGAGACAAGCCTTGCATTGAGGTCATACCTAAATGCCATATGGCCTAGATACAAATCCACTTTTAGCTCGGAGGCCAAAATGCAGCTTGCGTCCACCTTCCTAATCACATTGCCTCACAACTCGTGAAACACAACCCCAACTAACATTCACCGACGTCGCTGCTGCGCACTTTATGCTTCTCACTATCTACACGTCATAGTAAGCAAGCCTACATGATGTCAGCCAGCCAGCCAGCCAGCCAGCTAGCCGCGATCATGTGGACGAAGCGCCAAATCATGCATTTAGCTCGACGCCTCGGAGAGCAGTAGGTTTGCTCTCTAACGTAGCCCTACACACGCATTGCACCGTTTAATGTTCGCGTCTAAAGCTAACATTCAACGAATGCCATTTTGCACTGCATCTCGAGCCTCAAAACGCAATGGCTAATGTCTGCCTTCCCAATACATTGCTGCATTCCATCCTTGCAACATCATGCGCATTGTTTGCGCCAAGTCAATGATTGTGCTGCCAAATATGCGCTACGAAGAAGAGCTGAACATCTGAGGTTATCACAAATGAAATAGCATTACGATTGGCATTGAAGCTTGAGTGCAAGGCATTAGGCCAAGTTGTTGGCATGCAATTGGCAGACCAGATAGCACTTACAATATCACCCGAAAGGACTGCAGTCACGAGTGCATTGTTGAGGGTCGGTAGGCACGAATGCACGACTGAAAGTACACTGACCACGAGCATCACGCGGAACAATGAGAACGAGCGAGCGAGCGAGCGGGGAGAGAGAGAGAGACGACTAGTATATAAGGGGGCAGAGCTGAGGACACGAGTCAGTTGGAGAGGAAGCAGAGACAGCCAAAGTAATGGAGAGCGGAAGTTGGGCGTGTTCGTACCCGTGGAGTGAGGTTGCGAAGGGTTCGCAATGCGGACAGAAGTGGGCCTTGTTGTCTGTGCAGAAGCCGCAATGCTGGACACCGTGTGTGTGGCCGTGTGAGCCGAAGCCGCAATGCTGGACGCCGTGTGTGGCCGTGTGAGCCGAAGCCGCAATGCTGGTCGCCGTGTGGACAACCGTGGGGATGGTCGCAGCAACAATGGTGATGAACGGTAAGCAGGACCGAGGTTGCGCTTACACCGACGCCTGCGAATAAGCCTGCCCATGGCACGGAGGTGGAGCAGCTGGTGCACGGTGCTCAGGCTCTCCTCAACTTCTGCCTTGCTTTCAACACGTCACCCTTGCTATAAATCCTCATTACATATCTACATTTTTGCCTGCGCCGATATCTCTTTTTTCTCCTTTTAGGGTTGTTTGGAGTGTTTTAGCCAATTATGAGTATTTTTGTCCCTGTAGCCATAGGTTCATTGTGTAGACTAATGAAAGCATTGTTAAATACTTTTCTTGGGTTTCTTTGTGCACTGTATCATTTATGCGCTCATGCTACTGTTTTCTAATCTGATATACAGGGAACCGGTCTTTGGCTTGCTTTCACTTTTTGCTATTTGGGATTAATTTTTTGCATGGAAATAACGCTTTTTAATCTGACGCTATGCTTGATAGTTGTACTTAGTGAAGTAGAATTTTACTATTATGTGAATTCGGTGTTTTATATATGAAGTGGTGGTACATGCCTCGTAAGAGTTAGATCGTAATATAAATTCAAGTAGGTTTGAACGATTGCGGAAAATAACGTGCCATTACCATTTCAAATTATTTCGAACGCAGAATTGTTTATTGCATTCCTTATAGGGATTCGGGTTTCTCTTTTCCTTGTCACATCTAAACTTGCAACTTTTAAGTGGGAATTCTTATCGTGTGATACCCTGCGCATGTCAAATCACAGGGATAAGATTTTGGCCTTAGCCTGCAAGAAGTTGTTCTGCTATTCAGCAATACTTGCTTTAGCCTGCTTGAGAGGCAATTGAGTGCTTGTCTTTACAAGTTTGGCAGCGTTATTGTATCGGTGCTTACTTTGCCACAAGGGTAGGAAATGGACCTGTCTCTTCTTCTTCCTTTTTGACATTTTTGCTTCCTGAAAAATGCGTAACATGCGGTTGGCATTAGTCTTCCTCTTTGTCACATTTGCCAAATGCATAAGTAGCAGCCAGTTGACAAATCTAATTGACCCAAGCAGGAGAGGTGGCGATTTTCGATCCAGTTACGCAAGTACACCAGACAGAGAGGAATATGATTGGCTGATAAGACAGCGGCGTGCGGTCGAACGTGTACTATATTTACCTAGAGGCACAAAAGATGCATTTGGCTCTTTCCTTGTAATCCCATTTCAATGCAGCAATATCTGCTCCTTTAGCGATAATTATAAATACTTTTTGTCTTTTTACGTTGCCATGATTTGTAAAATTAACGAGGTTCTTTCGGCTCTCCTCTGATCTGCTTTAGTATGCACTAAAGTTCATCGTTGCGTGTGCCACTGAGCTTTTGTTAACGAAAGGTAGCGGTGTATTTCTGGTCACTGGTTATCTTTTAAAGGTATGGCATCACAAGTAATTTATTAATCAAACGTCATTCTGGCTACAGCACTTACTAATGCTGCGAAAAGGATCATACTCATGCTTTGTTTCTAAAATTGTTGAAACACTGTTGAGGTGATCGCAGGAAGTAATGCAGAGACTAGCCTACCCAACTCGAGCATTGCGTATGTTGCACACACATCGGTGCAATCATCAAATATCGTTCATAGCAAACTTAGACGTTAGCCATAATTTGCAAACTCAAACGCCTTGGAAGACTTCTGGTAAAAATGTCATGATTTCCGACTGCCTTACACTTAAATTTTAATCTAAAAATTATTTAGTGACATCTTCTTCTCGCATAAGCAATGGAGGTGTGTAGTACCACCCAGAGAAGAAATGCCATAATACGTTGATCTGCAGAAGTATTACAGCAGAGTAAAAGGTGCCATTTCAATCTTAGCAAAAAAATTTTTATTTGCGCAAGCAAAATCACCAATGCATCGCCAGTCTAATCTAAAGGTACAACTTGGAAGTACTACAATCACTTGATATCCGCTCTTTTGGACGCTTAAGTATATCAGTTTGCCATCGCTAATAATCCAGCATACAATTATGAACCATTTATGCCACTACTGCTGCATTGACAAGGCATTTTGTACTCCGATTTGGAAAAAGCCTTTGAATGGCGCTTTAAAGCATGTTTACTTGCCCCATTTTAAAAAGCCAAGAACTAATGAGAATAGCAATAGCAGACATTGTTGAATGGAATTTAATAGGACTTCAATTAGCTCAACGTAGATGATACAGGTTGGTAATAAATTTTCCAAACAGACAGACCATATTTTGTTTTCACGATCGATGAACACATAACAGCAATATTCCTGACAAATGACAAAATAATTTGTAAAATTTGACAACAACGCTCACAAGATATATTGCTTAACACAGGTATATTGTGTGACATGCATCGACTTGGAGGTAACAGAGACTTTCATTTCAAGACGCCAAACGAGGACTGTCCTCGAAACCGCTGCTAAGTAGGCACCAGAGGAAGTGATCTTGTGACATTAAGCGAAATGCAAATCTTCTAACTTTGAGTGGAAGCCACGTTCCAGGAGGCACACCTTGAAATCGTCCAAGATGACCATAACAGCGTACTGAATTTCTCGAAAAACAGGATGCTTGCAACGCACGCAAACTTGCATTCTTCCGAAATAGTATTTTGTAGCATTCCATAATAAATGACGATCGTCCATAATGCGACAAATTACATCCATTTTCAGATTATGGTAGATGAAAGTGCTTGGACTCGCTATTTTATTAGAAATGTAAGGGTAGAAGTTTCTTCACCAACTTGTGTGTTTGCATGCACCAGTAGCCTTAGGTATGGCCTCAACTCCCAGTATTGGCAGACACACTTTGTGTCACGCTGACAATGGCATGCACATCGCATGTAACAAACTTGAGACTGTGGGGATTGTGTTGTCAGCAATCAGATAACATTAAGAAAGCTAACGCTTGAGAAGGACAACATATGTGCCCAGAAATGTCCACTACACAAGGTGGCACATTTACTGATTTCTTTATGTGAGTGTATGCCTTACGCAAAGTTTGTTGCTGACAGTGGGGGAATCAGCCAGGAAGATGCAACAGCTTCATTGGAAGGTAGCTCATGCCAGGCCATACCGACAAAGCAAAGCAGATCGCCTTTTAATGGCACACCCGCATCAACCTCTCCTCTCATGCCGCTAAGGCAACTTTTCAGTTGTTGAAGTAAATTAGGTAGGAAAAGTTAACAAGTCCAGTGGCTAATTCACTTTAAGACAAGTAAAAGTCAACTATAAACTGGAGTTTTCTATATTTAGTTTCAATTCTCCTAGGATAAAATTGAGGATCAACCGTCTGACACCTTCAATGAGAAATAAAAATTGCCTGCCAGTAAGGTATTACTTAGTGTCAATCATGGTGACAAAATAATCACTAGCAGACAGACATTCCGTTTAAATTCCTTTCCAATTTGCACGCCAGTTTGACAGCCAAAGGGTAGTCTGTGGTTCTGGGTCGAAATTCTCTGCACATGTTTGAGTGGTGAAGAGAAACGGTGACATGTAAGTGCCTACTAGCCTTCCGACAAAGCGAGGATGTCTAGAGCTGCATAAATTCCCGAGCTTTTGCCTTGTAAAAGTAGGTCTGCAAGTCACTCTCGAAAAGAAAATTGCACAGCTACTAAATCAAGGAACGTTGCTTAACGTTTTCGTGATAACCACCAACCGGTGCACTTTTCGTATTTAGCTACCACAAATAACAGATGGCAAGGGGCAAATAGAGGTTTGATTTCCGGAATGACACTTTCCTCTGATGAGTATTTGTTCTTCTGTGCTGAAAATAGAAGCCTCATAAGTGAGTCTGTTGTTCTTTATCCTTTTTACTTGCCACATGATCGCGAGGCCCTTGATTCTCGTAAAGAAAAACCAATTCTGCAATGCAAGCACTCTTAAACCACCACTCCATTTCACTCGTAAAATCTGCAGAACAAATTCTGCCAAACATAATTTGAACCTCTAAATGGTTGTTCCGTTTTAAATTTCATGAAAAGCGGAGAGATGGAAACAGCAACACAACATTCATCATCATAGTGGTTGTCCGTATTTTCCGCAAGATACATTTGTGATAGAAAAATCGGTGAAACACTGACCTTACAGAAAGAAATGCTCTGCAATCTGGTGTTTGTTTTAATTATCCCTTTCAAATGTGACTGCGACTCAGACAGCAATAAAATGCTTGAGGATATGCAAATTTGAGCATGGCATTTTAGTGACAACCGAATCCGCTACAATCACCCCATCGTGAAATACAAGAATGGAACAAGAGCTAGCTTATCACAAATTTGGGATACTTTTAAGAAATACTTTACTTATATGCAACATACGATGTCCTGCTTCACTTGGCCAGCGTGTTTCGTTCGAACCCATCATATAGCTAAGAGTGAGGGCACTGCAAGCATTTTGTTCTCGACACCCTTTGGTCAGCATATCAGCGCTTGAGATACTCATTGAACGTAAAGCAAGGGTACCAACAGATGCTCCCTTGCCCGAAATGGAATCGGTGACCCACGATACCCCAAAGTTCTTGCTGCTATTCAAAAAGACAAGACAGGCTTCAATCGGTTGGCAACTGCAGGCATTAAGACGATGCATTTCTCTTATACAAAAGCTGTTACAGCATTTAAAACAGTAGCAGATGGCAGGGCAGTAAAAAACGTGCAGTTGGGATACGCTGTGATGTGCTATACAAACCATGAGGGACTTTGGCGTGTATTGTCTTAACTAAATACTATAGCGCGTTTTCAGTACAATATGTCAACGCATCGAGCCATGCACGTGGCTGGACAGGCCTCTTCACCAGCTACTCCGACCACAGCCTTCATGAGGTTCTTCTCAAAAGTAAGAAAGTCTTTGCTTATTCAGGACTAGAATAAGACCACAGACCTTATAAACCTTGACATCGTTCCTTCCTATATTGCAGAATCTGTATGTTACAGGATGTGTGTGCAAAATGCACTCAAATCTGTCTAAAGGGCAATTGCTAATTGTGCCTTGGGCATCAAAGTAATCAGACCTGAATAAGATTTGATTATGGTCTGATTTTAAAGACATGTGACCAGAGACATTCAAGAGGCTTTTAGTAGTCACCTTTAGCTGCCTCTTTAAGCCTAAGAAAAGTCTTTATAGGTCAATGATACTTTTGAACCTAGGCATTTGAGATAATCGTAGACACGCAAAAGCTATCAACACCTTACACTTAACCAGAAAACCAGATGCGGCTCTCAAGTCTCTACCTCAACTTCTACTCAAGCGTCACTTTAGTGATTGCTTCACTACTTTTTCACAATTTCTAACGGTTCTCTAAAGCATCTTATCTTGCGCAGATCGTAATCATAGCTAGTCAAGCATCGTTTTTTATTCAATAAACAAATAATTGGTTGACCAGAACCAGTTTCTCCGTTTTCCCTTGACGCCCTGTAGATCCAAATCCACTTTCCTTCTATCTCCTATCTCCTTTAGAACCTTTTTTATTATCGATGCCATTTTGACGAGTTCCATTCATTGCTGTTTGCAAAGTTCAACTGTTAATTATCTGCTTGCACTTTTACGGTATCGCATCCATTAGTCATGGCTTTGTGATGAGCAACATCAGATCGTATTGCACTTCGCCGATGACTATATCAAACCTCTTACTACGGCTCGTCCCGTTCTACATCAGTGCTCATATCACCTACTTCCTTCTACTACTTCAGCCCTCCCTAGGCCCTGCCTATTTCGTCCGTCATCTCATTGCATGCTCGAATATGAAGGTGACCGGGTGCATCTGTTGCTTATTCGCAATTGGTTTTGCAGCCATTTGTTGTCTTGTCGCATTGCCTGGGTCCATCCCTCGTCCTTCTAGACCAACTCCATGTCTAACTCATTATGGGAACGAGTAGGAATGCGTGCCTTTAAGCCATTCATTATTGCAAATTCACTGAAGAACACAAATGTGCATCCGTCTCATAGGAGGAATGACGCTTCCTCACGACGTGCGAGGATTGAGAAAATTAAGTGGAATGATGTTACCTGTTAAAACACCAAACAGCTGCACTAATGGCGGAACAAAAGACGTTTGTTTGTTTAGATTGCGCATTGGCAAGTAAAACGTAACGGCTGGAACGGGGACCCATTCGAGTGCCAGGTACACCCCACTAACCAAAATTGTCCACCTACAATGCCTGATATTCAGGCGTTTCGAGGAAAGAAGAAACAGAACGAAATTTCCACCTCTTGCGAATCTCATTTGCAATGCGTAATTTGCCTCTCTTTGTTAGAACGCAGATCAGTTGTTAACATCGACTCAGTGCCACGTCCTTTTGTGGAAGCAAAAGGATGTATTCTCTGCTTTCTTTTGAGCTAGAATTCTCGATGCCGCAATTGCTTCAAGTGGTTAAATATGCCATTGGCAATATTCGGCTGAAACGTACGAACAAAGGCTTAAGAAAACCATCTCTATTAGTTAAAGGGTGGAATGCGGTATACTTAGTGAGGAGTTTAGCTCCTCTTCCTAAACTGCTAATCTCTGTTACCAATGCACATGTAGAGCATTGGCAATAAGGCCATGCAAATGGCAGGAATTTCTTTGCTTTTAGAATGTATTTACTTTTATTGACGCCTCCTTATCTGCTAAAACTACTTATTCCTCGCGTATAGTAGCTGTTACGGTGAGGCCACACGTTCTATATTCACGTCGAGGCTGGAGGTGGTGTAATACACTGCACATTAGAAGTAGCTTGTGTTTACTGACAGCACGGAGGACGGCTTTATGAAAATTGTAGAGATGCTAGAGACATTCCACTGTAATCCTGCTAACTCGGTTGCTGCCCTACAGGCTGCTTTCTCGAAGGTTGTGAATTGTAAAGGGATCACCGGTAAGTGCAAGTCGAAGCCGAGGGACTCTAGGCAAGGATGGCCAAGCGACAGGTACAGGCCGCCGTCCTTTTTCCTTTTACTTGTGTCTGCTTTTATCTTCATTCTAACTACCAAACTATCGAACTTGGCGTTTGACCGTCCCTTATACATCCGTTTTGCGTCCAATCAGGCAACGTTCATCAATCCGTCCATCCAGTTGTACTTTCTTGTTCTTTGCTTAGTTTGTTTGTTGCAACACGTGATTGCAATAAGCACAGACTCCAGCGTCAGCCCAACTCGACTCAGTGTTACGTCTCACTTTCCCAATTGTTAAGTTTGTGGATTTTTTTGAATTTTCAGGCTAAAATGTTAGTCTAGTCGCGTATTTAATATCACCTCAGTTAAAAATGCTCGTAAATTCAATTATTTGCGATCAAATTTTGATTTGTTGACAATCATTGTGACTTCATTGGGTTTGCGGGAGATTGTGTTCCATACCCGAGTAAGTACAACTAATCCAGTTGAATCAGGTTCGGCTCCTTCGATTTTTAGGACCGCTAATGCACTCATTCCGTCTGCACACCTCACTTGATGTAAGCGCTGAGCATATGTTCTGTCTCTCTGTAAAGCTGAAGTCATTGCTAGGCAATCTTCTAGGTCTTCAGAATTAGAGTACTTCTTCAAGGTCTATTTAGGAATGTAAGCTAAGGTAAGCGCTAACTTTGAGCAGAGAGAGTTAAAGGACAGTGAGAAATAACGTATCCAACGTGTTCACGACTTATTCCACTCCGCAAAATATGGTGACCAAGAAAATGGTGCAGAAGCACTACACTCTCCTTAAGGTTGTCAAATTAACATATAGGATATTTGGGGTGGAACGCCATTCCCACCTCTAGGGCTCTGTAAAGTAATCCAACTTCCTCGTATTCTTCTTCGTCGTGTTGTACTCAGTGTTTTCCCCTTATCTAATCCGATTGCACATAACTATCTGCGGGGATTTAGCACGTTATGTAATTGAGTTGTGCGGAGAAATGCCGCCTTTCCTATTTATCTATCCACTGCATGAGTGGGTTTGGTTCTCCATTCTGGCTTTAATTGTTCATTAATATTCCCATGTTCTGCAGCCCTATGTAGTACCAAAAGAAGTTCTGCTTTTAAGTGCAGGACAATTTCAGCAAGCACAAAACATAAGTGAGTACCAGTGGTCGGCGCTGGTGGCGCGACTCTAAGCTGTCAGACAGGCACGAATCCACGCTCTACTATTTGCAATCGAGGATTGGTCATTGTAATGCAGCTCATGGTACTGTGCAAAGGATTTTTGGGGTTACAATGCTTGAGTGGTAGTAAAGTGGTACCATAGCTGTCATAGGCATCTGCAGATCAATGAGCCAAGTTCAAATTAGGTAAAAGCCATTATATTTTAACCGAAAACGTTAAAATTGTATGCACTTTAATTAACACGTATTTTAAAGAGAGGAAGCCTTACAGACAGGAGACATTAGAAGCAAGATCCACTCGCATTTCCCGTCTGCTAGAGTGCGGAAAGCGCAAGTGACTGAAAACTTCTTAATAGCAGGCATATAGTTTCGCATGCTGTAACTATAAGGGATCGACTCTGAAATTTGGGGCGTTTTTAATTGCTTTTTACAACTAATGTGGTGTGGGACTCCATGATTTAAGCTGATGTCACCGCAGTTCCAATATAATTTTGTGACTCCGTTGTAATGCATCAACAGCCGTGATACCAGCATTCTTTGTTGTACTATGGAGGACAAAGTGTCGATGCATGCCATAAACAAATAAAGTTGGATTCTTTCAAACAGTTCCAGCTGCCAAAATCTGTAGGATTCGGTAGTCGTGAAGCAGCAACAAGGTAAAAGTAAAACAGTGGCTTTTTTCCTTCTTTTTGCAGAGCAGAAAGCCCTGGCAAACATGAGTGCCATCACTCCATCTTTAATGAGATAAAGTGGATTTTAGAGAAGCCTCGAAGACTCAGCAATTGAGGTGATGTTTCATGTCCAAAGCTTCATTTAATATACGAAGGAGTGCAATAAATCACATTAAAATATGTTAGTACGTTAGGGCTTTAGTATCATCACCACCCGCAGAATGAGAAAGGACATTTGGATTCGGAAATTTAATATTAGGGCCGATGTGCCGATAGCAGTCGTCTCAGCTTCGGATTATTTCCCATTCAAACTCAACAATTTGTTTATCTAATTTGTACAGCATTTGCGCAAAAATGGATAAACGAATGCATAAATAAATGATTCATTAGAAGCATTAATAAAGTTAAGAAAGTCGAATTGCGCTACAGAGTATTTCAAATTAATCCACAAACTAGGCGCTGGCATTAATGCTTAATAGCATTTTCTTGTTCCATTCGCCCGCCCCATTGATCTCTTTTGCTTCTGTTTCATTCTCATCGTCTACATTATTTCACGCTTTTATCGCTTTAGCAGAACAACTAGCTCTCTTCGATTGCGCCGGAGAGATCGAGCCACCCCAATTCTATTCAAAAGCGCGAAGTCAGATGCATCCACCTACAACGTGCTTGCGTGATTTCATGCTTGTGGTCAGGACTGTGTCGCGGAGTCCCTCGCCACACTCATGCGTCGATCATCCTTATGCTCCTTCAAATTTCATGTTAAAGGTACCTTATAATTTGCGGACTTACGGTTGCTTGTTTACTATAAACAAACCATAGTAAGCGTTTTAGTAGCGATCGTTTTGTCTCTCTGAACCCACAGAAAAGACTTAGAGGTTAATTGTACTATTAATTTCGTCCCTTAGAAACTAGGTTTCATCGGAAACACGTACAAGTCATTGACATCATTGGACCGGGATCTTCGTGTCTTTTGATATTTTTCCAAGTTCCACAACTGCGCCACAACTGTAAGTATCTCATTTTCCTATCACTACTAAACAGTGGTGCCCTACGGAATATGTGATTTTGCTCTAACTTTCTGTTTATATTCTTTGCCTAACCGTTAACAAACTTTCAGATATGCATTCATACACCCTCATTTCTTCATTGCTTTTAGTGAGACTAGAACTAGTTCCCCTCCTGTCTCCCGTTTTGGTTTCTCACCTTGACGTTCTTCGATGTGAAATTCACACTTCTGCATCTTTCTCCTCTCGGGTTTATTTTTGCCGCCACTATTATGGTGGGTTCTACTCATTCTTGACTTTCCACATCTACCCCTATTAAACGCTTGAACTTTATTAGTCGCAATTTTCGCTATTGGTAAGACTAAAAGCCAATCATATCGCATTAAACCTTACTGGTAATCAAATCTGATCATACTGCTTCTCGCCTCATTCTATGCAACTGCTCATGTTTCCTTTTACCCTTTCCTGCTTCAGCTTATTGTAGGCCCTGCCTACTAAGTCTCCCTCCCCGTTGAACTCTCCAGAATGAAGGTAAGTACGTCGATCTGTTATGAGTTCCGGTTTTGTATTTCAGTCGATCTCTAAGTTACTGCATTGCCTGTGTCCATCCTTTGCCCTTTTAGGTGATCTACATAAGTAGTCTATTATGAAAACTATGAAACGCGAGTATCCACTCGTCTTGAATGTAGTCAAGGGACAATTCGTCATTACGCGGTCATACAGAGGTTGAGATAATCGTTTGGTGTGATGCCACCCTTTGAGGTGCCGGCCGGGGATAGCTTGATTCAAAGCAATTTTTGTGGGAGAACCAGCGTTGGCTACATTAACGGACCCATTTACGTGCTAAGCTAAATATGTCAACCAGCATGTAGGCTTTATGTTAAACGGAAGATTAATGGCACTTTTTTACCCTTTTCGAGTTTCAGTTGACATTTAATCGCATAAGCAAAAATAAAGACTACGTCGAATATTCATCAGTGATTAGATTAGTTGCCAACACCAACGTTGTGTCATATCTATCTATGTTGTTCTCTATCTATCCTGTGCTAGCATACTCTACAACGTTTTTCTTCGTGCTGTTGTATGTGGCATCAAATATGACTGGATGGAGGAATGAAAGAGTTCAAAAAGGTCCAAAGTGATAAACAAAGGAGAAAAACTAATTCTTCCGTAGAACTCAAAGAAAAGCCATTTCTAGAGAGAGGTCTACCTCCAAAAGAGCTCCTCATTCGCCCAAGCATGCTAATCAGCGTGAAAGCTTTATTCTCCAATGTTTAAAGTGAGCAATATGCAGCCAAGTTTGACCAGTGGAATAAAAATGGCCAACCATGGCATTTCGCTGTGTAAAAAGCAAGTAACGTAATCTCTACCCAAACGGCAAACATTTCAATGGGTTCACCACGCTTGCAAACTTGTGCAGGTACAAATAATCGGAAAGGAGCTTCTTTAGAGGCTTCAACTATTGGCGCCCTCTACTTGCACAGCCTTCACCCTTTCAAGCCTGCCCGTCATGGCTCAATATATACGGAATCCTTCTTCCTAACTCCTAGCTAATAACAAAGAAAGTTGAAATGGGTGCAGATTTTCAAGCAAGCATTGCAGAAAAATCTCAGGATCAAGACCGGCAACCTCTACGATAAATGCATAAGCTCTTATCTCTCCTTGCCTTCGCCGATAAGACCCTGCAAATCTGCAACAAGACATCTGCACTGAGTTCAGGTACGAAATATAAAGTCGGTGCCCATGTGCGCACACGCGCATGCTCGTTCCAGGAGATAGAGGGTACCCAAAAATCACAGGATATAGATGTACACGACGCTGGAAAAATAAGGGCAGTGCATCCTCTCTCTTCTCACTCCTCGCCCGTTTCCCTTGACTGCCATGTCTAGAGAGCGCAGTCGCATTGTTATTCACTAAAAGTGATGCAATATTCGATTAAACTAGCTATGAAGATAAGGGACCATTGGTTGATATGACTATGGAAAGAAAGGAAAGCATATTTGGCCTTCTTTTGCTACCGGTGCTACGAAAAAGGAAGTGCTGGTAAATACAATGGCGGTCTGATATAGGACATGGAGACACCATGTTTCACTTTCCATTGCATTGAAGATCCAAGTATTCATCCAGTAATATAAATGGTCGAAAGAGATAGATTAAATACGTTGATAGAAACAAGAGGAAGACAAAGAAGACAATTTTGATGGAATCGGGTTTATTGGTGATCTAAAACAATTAAAGCTATGGCAGAACAATTTAAGAGCTTTTGTGTGATCACGCTGCAGCCAAAGTCCAAACCGATAAAGATTTGGCGCACCTTTGCTTTGATGTTTTTCAACGACGAACCCAGTTTACTGACGGCCGAAGCGGATTTCGTTTCACCTTAACCCACTTTGCCAATTCACATTCGTGACGACGCGATCTATACCACCCACAAGAACTTCACACATAATGTTGAAGAACAAACTCAGTAGGAATAAAGGACCTCCAGAATATGTGATGAGTGTTGACGCCTTCGACTCTGTACCTATGAATGCGAAAGCCAATCCTGGCACCGATGCCTATTTTAAAGCTATTTATTTATTCCAACCTTGTATTTTATAAAATACACTTTAAAAGGGTGCATTTTGGAGAGTAACATGAGAGAAGCATGCATAGGAGCATTGACAAGGGCAGAACCAGAAAATGCAGAAATATGGTATCCGCCACTAAATAAAATGACACTGCCCTCACCACCATCACTGTTACCAACATTGTCAATTCTGCAATACACCTTCCACAAGGCGTGCATCGAAATTATTTTTGGCCAGCGCCTGCTTCAACGTTAATCATGCTCCATGCTCTTCTGGTTATGGCCGCCTTCTAGCAGATTTGAGAAGCCTTCCAGTAGGACGAAGGGGGGTAGTGTCAAGCAGGAGTAAAATGTCAAGTCGGCTAGTAAAGGTGTACCAGTGCTAAATAAATGTATGATTGTGGGTGCTTAAAGAGAAAGAACGAAGGGGGATGCAAATATGCAGCTTGGGCACTCATGGACGAGCAAATGTGTACATAGTTTTAGGGGGAAGTGGGTTGCACGTCCTGAATAAATGACATTTGGAGATTCGTTTTTGTGACCACTACGACTACTAGATGAGGCCAAGGTTAACACAGAGCTTACCTCCAATGACCCATAATAAATGCCGATGACTACTTCGTTATAGACAGCGACAACACCGTGGCCTTGACAGACGGTTTCAAATAAAAATTAAAACTGGAACAAGGTAAACTCGGCAAGCACGGCAGCGACAAATCTTTAATGCAAGACCATTGGAAGCCAACGACTGAAATTTATTTCAGAGAATGCAATGCGCAAGTCCTTCAACATATACCCAAACCGTAGGTGTATCATGGTAAGAACAAGCCTTTCGTGAGCCACCAATGCACAATGAACGGAAAGCATAATATTGAGGTGAGGAGGACAAAAGTGAGATGGTGAATTTGTAGTGTCAATTAAAAACACTCCTACACTGCTAGAATTTGACGCAAATGGGTTAAAATGCTTACTTTATCAGTTTTAAGCTTCAGTTCATTTTACTTGAAGGACGTTAAAGTGCTTCTGCTGCAACACTTCTCTTCTCATTCTGTGCGCATATGGGAGGAGGAGAGTGTTGCATGCACTCACCTTTGCACCCTCTCCACATAAAACTCATTGTCCTTGGCTTTTTTACCCAAAACAATCTCAAAGTGGTGAGCATACTGCAGAAGAGCAAAGAATTTCTCTTGACTGTTCTAGATCTGCTGACCAGCCAGGCGGACGTCCAGTAGCGGTAGTTAACCCTGCTAATACATAGGACCAAGTTATTTGCACTTCTAAGGCACTAGGCGACTAAATCGAATTCCACTAACTTTCTAGTAGTTACGCACACTCAGAACAGATCAACTCCTTCTGACCTCAAAATATAAACAACTCAACACTTGATCCGCGTGTCTGCCTAGTGGAGACGCTGTGTACATGAGTGCTGTAGCATTTAGATAATGTAAACTTTGCTTAAGACACCCTCAAACTGCGCAACCAATTTGATAGTGTTGTCCGAAGAATCAATGCAACATCGAGATGCCGAAATGACGTTTGAAGCCGCAATTTATGTACAATTGCAAAACTTGTACACAAAGAAAATAAGACAACAAAGAAAAAAACTATCAAAGACTATGTTGGCATGGAATGAATTGGTCTGAATTGGATCTAATCATTCAGTACTATGACTGGATAAATGGGATACCTTTTCGTGAGCAGGTAATGCAGTAATACCTTCTCGGCGTAGTCCTTCCCTTCGACTGATCTTTCTGTTTTCAAGAAGAATCTCCTATCGAGTGGACGAATCACAGACATTAGCAACATTCAGTCTTTGTAGACGAATGATTCACTTTGAGCAACTCCATCTGCCTTCCATCACAGGCACAAACCACGCATGGTCTTTTGGGCACAGAGGATTGTGCATTCCAGCTCTGTGAGGGAATGGTTTGGAAGAACACAGTAACATGTATTCGATCTTCAAGCAATCGTGGTGGCAAAAGCCATTCCTGGTCATGAGTCACTCTCCATGTCAGTCATTAGGTCAAAGAACCAGCCTACACTGACGTAAAGGAGGTGCAGCAGCAACTAATGTGTGGTCTGTCTGGCAAGTAAACGACAGTCATGTGCTTAGCCTCCACCGAAACAGTCATTTTGATGCTAGTTTTGAAATGAACCATTTGCCGCTACCTGCTCTTGACTCATTACTCTCGAATGTGACCGACCAAAAGCGGTCCTCTCAAACACAACGTACTTTGAATGACTTAGCGCTCAAATTCAAACTATTTGAGCCGATCAGTTAAGATCATTGCATTTTGTCGCTGCCTGAAACAGAGCCTCAAGCTTACGGCAAATTACAATTTCGAGAAGCGGCAATTGCGAATTTGGCCATACACTTTGGCCAATGCGTATATGTGATAAAATTATCACACCTCACTGCCCTCTCCTTTACGTTGGTGCATTCTTCGAATTTAGTCGTTCCTATACAGGACAAGAAGTCATTTGACAAAAAGGGCTGTGTAATGAATTGAGCGTTGCGGAAAACTTCATTTCAGAATGCTTAAAACAATGCTTTGTCCCCTTGTACCAGCAATGAGAAAGTGGTGCTTTCCTAATCCGCAAACCATGGGCATACAGTGAAAAGTTATGATTTGACTACTTTGGGCTACCCAATAATTATGCTTCACAAATAATTGCCGCTGATATCACTAACTGATCAGCATCGGAAAAGGCCTTCCTCATCTGCTTACTCCACAACATCCTAAGGGTTTGAAACTCTATTCTTAATTTCAATGTTCTAGTGCGGTGCGTTAAAGTCACACTTAGAGGGAAAATGCCTGCAATTGCATCCATGGTGGATACGCGTCGGTAAGATAGCCACCTAATTGAAAGCTAACAAATCCTTATCTTTCCTCTTCAATGCTCAAATGCATTTAGCTATTCCTAGTAAATGACTAACAGTGCAGCGATTGTGTACTGCTTTACTACGGTAACGCCGATGTGGATGATTGGCTTTAATGTCCAAAGTGAGAGTCGAGGGTGGAAGTGCCCTGTCCCTCCTCTAGAGGGTGTAACCTTGCCAAATCGAAAAAGGTTGTACTACTGCATTACGTTTATTTAAATATATAATAAACACCGACGCTGATCATTAAAATGCACCTAAACTACGATCTGTTTATCAAAACGCTGGTAAGTGACCCATAACTGGATTTATGGCTCACGCCTTTTACGTGCGCTTTGGAAGAAGGATTTCGAGTAAAGGCAGTTGTATCCATGCCTATCAGAGGCCGCTCGACTGTTAAATTGTCCATCATAAATGAAGTGGAAGTATGGCTATAGGCGCAGCAGCAGCACTATGCTTCAATATCGTTTCCTTACCCCATCGTACGCTCATTGCTTTTCTGCATTGAAATCTTTACTCGCATTTTTCGTTTGCCTTATGAAAATTAACATGGTGTCTCGCAGAAGTGCATTTCTCGAAGCATAAAAACCAAGTTATTAAGCTACAGCGTTATCATTTAATTTGACAATTTAAGGGCATTTTTGCAGAGTTTGTTAATAACTGCAGGACTGTTACCACCTCATTTAATTTTTGATGTTTTGGCCCAGTTTGCCTGTTGGAAACTGTTCTGCGCGATAAATGGGAGGGGCAAATGCTACCAAGCGAATTCAAAAGGTTGGCCAAAAAGAAAGTAGCAAGACGCCTTCCTTCTGCTTTCCTCAGTTTTTTTTTGTAAAATATAACCAGCAAACGCATCACAAAAATACAGTTCTAATTTGAGCTTCGTCTATCTTAAAATGAGAGCAAAATATGTTAACAAATTTTGTAAATGTGGTGACAATGTGAGCATACACAGATGCATAATTGCACCCTTTGCACCCTTGGCACCGCATTGCTAAGACAATACAGTAAGGTTAACTGCTATTTTAGGGTGCAGTCATCAGACCACTTTCCTTCTGTCCTTCACCCGGAGGCCTTAAAAAAGCTCAACAACAGCGTATCAAGGAGGCCTTCAGTTGATCCAGTGTTTCACAGCCACACACACGCTCACCCTAAGGCATTAGTTGATTTGTAGCGATTCGATTTGTTCCATTCCTTTGTCTAGAGTTGCCAGCAATGGAGATTAGAAAGCCCCAGGTGTGGGTTGAGGGAGGATGGAACAGAGAGATACAGTGGAATGTGACAGTGAACTTGGCACAAGGAGACACAGTGGTAATGATGAAAGAGTGAACACAGACTAGACACAGGAACTGCAGACGAATGTGGTCCTAAAGGTGTGGTTCTATGGGCAGATGCAAAATTGGAGAAGGCGAATGAAGGGAACTGCGACATTAATGTCCACAAGGTGCCGCACCAGGTGCTCCCACACACTGACATTCTCCCCAATGACAGGACTCATTAAACCACCTCATAGGCACAGAATTGGCCATTTTTGTGGCAAGATTACACATCCCAACGCAAACTGACCTTCCGCGTCGAGCGCTTCCTCCTCTTATAGCGATCACCGAGTTCATGATCGTAAACACCAGCACCGATCAGAGAAGAGACACCAAACTCAGCCCAACTGCCAGAGCATTTGATTGTACTTGTTCTCAAAGGTCTCTGTGTTCCTGCTAAGCATCTCAGCATGTTGGAAGCTATGACGCCGCATGCCTCTTCCCCTTTGGCTACATCCATCCACAAGTAAAGAGGACATCTGAGCACCATCACTCATACCATGCTCGAGGCGAAGCACCAAATGTGGCGGTCATTAATCCACACGATACCCCTCACCCTTGTCACTTCACAGAAACCCGGTTGAGAGAGACGCATTTTAGCTGCGTCCAAATTAACTACGCCAGTCACCAGTGAATGCGGTCCGAAGGCCTCGATTCTATGCACACTCGGATGCACGAAGGCAACCGCATGAAGCACACGCTGTGATGCATGTGTCGGTTGTGAAACAGGCGTCTCTGCTCTGCTCTGCTCTGCTCTATTCTGCATATTACAATGCGGAGAGGAGGCCTTCGATGCCTCTCGCAGTTGACACGTGGACTCGCGCTTGTCACAGGCACCTGAATTGTAAATCGCAAACCAGAAGACGCACAGTGAGGTGCAGATTTAGTTATTTTTGTTCTCATGTTCTGGCGCATAGTCGAGATGCAGGTCTTCTCCTTCCTGTCTGTCCTCTTCCTACTTGTCATTGTAGCAATTATTTTGTTCAGGCACTCGATCGCATTCCTCTTCTACCTTTGTTGTATAGCTCTTCTACTTAATCATTACTTGCATATTTAACACAACCTCTAGATCGTCGAAAGGGAGGATATCAAGAAGGAATTTTGACCAAGTGTTTTCTCGGGGAAGAGGAAATCATAAGAGCTTATGAGACGGCTAAAGAAAAGGATTTGGTTCCGAGTGAGTGGCCTTTTCCCCTCCTTTGTCGCTAATTTCTCTGCTTGTCTCACTTTGCCCTCAGCTACACAAGTCATATCCATTGACGGGTTGTCTCTATGCCATTTAAGTGCATTTCATTTTATTCATCATCCATTAAATTTTTTTTAAACAAATGGCGGGCTATTGCTCATGGCTCTCTAGACCTTCGTCTTGAATGCTGCCCTGATAATTAACCCTTCTGTCTTGAAGAGGAGCTACAAACAGCCACCTTCATGTGCCCACTTTTTTACATTCATCCGTAGTAATTCACGGTTCTACTGGCAAGGTTGGAACCGTAGGGTCTTCTCATCCAGCTGCAATTCGTGCATTTATTTTCTACTTTCCTCATTCCAATTAGCATATTTACATCTGCTATTCGAATAAATTTGAAATTTTGGGCTTTGAAATGCAAGAAAAGTTAGGAAATGTTGTTTTTCTAATCATATTGTGCTGGTTTGAGCATTTAACAAACAAAAGAGGTTCCACAGTGCAACTTTGGAACGGTGTCCAATGTTGCCTAAAGTTGAAGAAATAGATACCAAACTCAAGCAAAATGCTTTCAATCCGATTTTGCCCGTTCCCTACAAATTTGTTTACTAATTGGTAAGTCTGTAAATGAAACCGGATAAGTAGAATCTCTCACAACGTTTTTCAATGGTATCATTAAACCCAACTTAATGTTGTACTTTTCGGTGCATTTGATCAGACAAATCCTAGAGACTAAAGTCAACTTCTTCTTCGAGGAGAGCTAATTTTAGACAATTCCGTTGCTTTGCCAACATGACATCTCACACAGTTCTGTACCCGTACAATCCACAGCCCATTACTTCCTCCGTAATCCCATTAGTGTAGGTCACTTACGGTCTGCATCGTGTTGAGGGTTCACAGGACACCAAGGCAAAGGCATGCTTTGGTACCAATTTCACAGATTCGACTTCCATCCATCTCGGGTTTGACTTGAATAAGATACTGAAGGTTAAAAAGGCATTCAGCTGGTGCTTGGTTTCGTAAATTCTGCTTATAAGCGAAAGTGGAGATGAATTTAACTACTTTGCGGTGAAACCAATGGCACTGCGATGTTAAACGTAGTGGTGTCGATTTCCGTGGCTGTTTTCCAGGTGCTTCAATTCATGCCACGGCTTGGCAATGAAAGGGTGTCTAGCATTAACCGTGCTAAAGCCAGTCATCCGCAAATAATGCAACAGTTGCCTTCTGTTCATTGGTCGACTATTTTGAGCATCTAAACCAACGATGGCTTGCGTAGTTCGATTAGCTGCAAAACTGGACCATTTCCGCCTTAAAACTTTTATTGTTTTTTAGTCAAAATTTGGCATAAATGAAATTACTGCACCTCTTCTACTTTGCAATTTCCCACTTTCTAGTCTTTTTTATTTTCTGGTGTAATTGAAATGCATTCATTTCTTCTTCAAATAATTTAGTGTCATGCATAGAGGTGGCACTTGGGAATGCGGGTAGTAAGAGGCGATTCTTGATGGACATCGAAGATCGGGCAAATTACATTAGATTTTGCCATAGCGACTCATTTGGATGAGGTAACCGATTTGGATTATAGAGAGGAAGACGCTGGTGCTGTACGCAATGCGCTCACCAACACTCCCAAAATGCATCTGTTATTCACTGGTGTGCTAATGTTAGTTTATGAAGCGGATAAATCCCAAAACACACCACCCATTTACACACTTATTAGGCGCTCCTACAAAGCATTCTCTCTTTGCGTCATCTCCCATTTGGAAAGCCGAAAGCGATTTGTGCCAGAAATGCAATGACTACGTAATAAAAGAGGACCTAAGAAACATCCAAATTAAAAGAGCTTGGGTGCTGACAGATGTGCAGTGTAAGGGTGTTTGATGTCCACTTTGATCTCTTTTTCAATACATTTTTGCCTAAAACAGACGCGTTTTTTGAGACTTGTTAGGAGTTATGGGATTCATTCTCCACCCAAAAAATAACCCTGTGGGACAAATCCAATGATTAATTTGAAGCCTTAGCAAATGTTAGGCTAAGCCAAGTTTTCTAACCAACGTCACCATAAAGGTAATGGCTTTTTTTTAATATCTCCTTTAATTTTTTCTTATTTGCATTTTGTATGCATAGTACGCAGCCACTGTCTTTACTCTCAGGAACTCAGATACTGTAGTTATCGCCTAAGCTAAATCTTCTAACAGTATCGACTGCATAACATGTATAGATGGAAAGGAGAGACAAGGAAACAGGTTTTGGATATAAAAATACTTGACTTATAAACGTTCGTACCATCGAAGTAACAAGACGCTCTTCGGTAAACCACCAAGACTGCTGCATAGGTTGCTGCCTCTAAATAGACTCCTAAAAAAATGCACCTAAATGTACTGCTTTAAAGCACTGAGTTTGAATTAGTAAACGTCAGTGCTTCTGCCTTTAGTTCACATCATACGACTTTTTAAGGAAAAAGGTATCACAGAGCCTTAGTAGTTTTGACACGATCCGCTGTCAAGTCAGGCTTTAAAGCAGAGCATTGTGGCGCTTATTTTAATTTGCATTTTATAGAAACAAGCATCAACGTCCTTTGGCACTGAATTGGGTTTCGCTAGCAGGAATACTCCACCGTTGTCGACAAAGACAGACAATTTGCACCTACTCTTTGTGGTACCAAGGCGCTTTCCAATTTATCTAAAGCCAAAACAGAAGAGGTGATTTGAAGGGGATGGACACTGAGTGAGGGTGCGACGGGCTTGGCTTTCTTCGTTAGCGCTAGTAGTTACAGCGAAGACGGATAAGCTCTTTCTATTGCATGTCGGATTCGTGTAAAGTAGAAATATAACTTCTGATTTTTCTGTTTTCTACATCCTGCGATGTCATGTGCTACAATTGCTTGTATCCAAAAAAACAAGAAAATGTTGCAGTCATAGTGGTCTGCCAAACGAAGGATCGTTATGTTCATTTATAAATTCTCTTATATTACTTACATCTGTCAGCACCTACATTAGTAGTATTGGCTACAAATAAATCCACCAAAGTCAACTGATTGAATCGAAAGCAATGTTTGAACTTCCTTTTATTAGAATTAGCATATTCAGTATCATTTCTGCACTAACGAATAGACAAATTTGCATCTCTATTGTGGCTGAAACAGTCCCCAGTCCATTGTTTCACATGCGTCCTAGTTATCCTCCTACAATAAATGATTAATTGGCATGTTAAAAGATAAACCACTATATCCAAACAAATTTTACTTAGATGTGTACACACTCTGCATCTTCTCCATAACCCCTCAATTCACTATCCGATTTCAGTGCCAAAAATGCAGCAGCAGCAGCAGCAGTGGCAGTAGTAAGGAGAACACAGACAGGTCAACTTTCGATGCACACACGAACTGCCAATGGCAGACGAAGTGCTACTTCGCTCCATCCGAAGTGCACCTGTCAAGCCCCTAAAACTGTTTCTTATAAATAAACAGGGAGTTACAGGATCAAAAAAACTTCCTCCGTCACCTTCGTTGTTCTCCGCACGTGTCCCACCACCAACCATCAACAAGCCAAGCTCCTTCTTGCAATAATTAGCCAGGACATTCCGTATCTTGTGACTGCATACACTTTAAAGGATCTTGTCTAAAAAATCTTGACAACTGAACCTGAATCTTATGCATATTAACTTTAAGTTTAGTCTCGTAAAATGCCATCCTCATTATAACGCCGCATAATAAGCTTTTTGTTGCATCTAAATGAAATCCTTCTATAAACTCAGGCATTGCCATGATGATGAGGAGGTCGAATTGGCCGTCCTCCAACATTTCGCGGGTCCTTTTAAAAGCGATGTGTGACAAACACGAGGAAACACTTAACATGAATTTGGCGTGTGTAATTTGTAACACTTACCAATAACAATGTTCGTCTGTCCAGCAATCGCAATCCACAACGCCTAACAAAGCATGAGTCCTGGGCAAATCTGAAGAAGAAATGGTTGCTTACTGGTACAAACTAAACTCCCTCATTTAGTAGCACCACCCTAATCCCCCCAAGCTCAAATCCACAACTTCAAGTACCTAAGGACCACAAGGAAATGGCAAACTTCCAGGCAGGTGAGCAAACAGCCTAACCTAGCAGCAATGACAACATCCACATTGGCAGAGGCGAGCGCCACCCCATCAACCAGAGTGTGAGGAAAGATGGCGTTGCAGGTGCAGTGGAGGCATCAGCAGTGGAGGCGTCAATTGTCCTGACGACGGTAGCAAGGAAAAAGTGAGGAAGTGGACACACAATGACGCAAGACAAATGAAGTTACTGCTAGCAAAGATAGCATGACTTAGGAAATAGGCCGAATTTGCCGAGCGATTGTGCCTCCACAACTTCAACAAATGCATGCAAATGACGTCAAACATCTCATAAGTTACCGCTCATAAATTACTTGTCTTTACAACGACAGCCGTTCGAATGGAATCATTGGCCAGAATCACTGCAAAGATGCTAAGTCGATATTGTCAACGTGTGAAACCATCCACACATTCACCAGACCACCGAAAAACAAATGAGCCAGACTGGTCGACTAGATGGCACATGTCGAGACCAAAATGAAAATTGGAGCAGAAAATGGGTGAATTGAGTGAAGGACAAGAGGCAGTGGCAATTCCATGAAGTTCAAGTATCTCAGCCATAAACTTGTTGTTGGCTGTAATTCACACCCTATTTTAGGGAAAACAAATCACACAAGAAGACTGTTAAGAGGTGAGTTGAGTCTAACCACATTGATGAGTAACGGTAAGAGGAAAGCAAAGCAGCTCACGCACTTTCTAGCACAGAAACGAAGGACATGTGCCTTCTGCATCCACACTCCTTAACAGGAGAGCCCTTGCAACATCGAATCACTAATCGTCGTTAGGCGCAATCCTGCCCTCCATGTTGTTCTCCGATCCGAAGTAGACGTCCAAGGCGCTTCTCTGAGTATTTCTAGACTGGACTGCTCAGGTGTATGCCAATCCAACACAGTCCTCAATGCAATGGCTGTTTGCCTTGGCATGCCTTCGTGCAAGCAAAGCGCACTGGTGCCTCATGTGCCCTCCTCACAGTTGTGATTTGCCCCTTTCAGCATTTGTGCAGCCCTCACACTACGTATGCACATGCACATTTGTGTGTGCAAGACAAAGTGGAAAAAGTAGTAGTTAATCACTTCAACAGCAACACTTGAGGTGCTTGCCGGCGACGGCGTGTGGGGCAGTGTTGCTTTACTGGCAAACCGTGAAAATGAGAGGCAGTGTTGTGAGTGGAATGGGAATGCCTGTGCTATCGATCTTCTGCGGGTTATCAAAGACTCCAGGTTCTACAAAATGCACCTTGTCACAAGCATGGAATGCTACTGCGACAGCCGTAGGACACAACGCTGCCCACAAAGGCGCAAACCTCTTGTCGTGCCAGTAAGGTATAACAACAACTTCGGCAAAGCTCATCTCCAGAGAGCTGTGTGTGCCACGCATGGCGAGGAGAAGAAGAAGAAGAAGAAGAAGGAGGAGGAGGAGGAGAGATAAGGCAAGGTGAGGTGTGGTGGATCTGCCAAAAGACATCTAGATAATGGAAAACTGGTGTTGGACATGCGAGGAGAGGATTGAAGGACTCCGCTGACAGAGCATAGGAGGGCGATGGGCGCAAATGGCATTTTTGAACTGCTTATCCATGCGCTTATTGCAGCGAAGAGAGCTGATTGCAAATAACCCACAGCAAGCGCACATAGTTAGGGGCAAAATCAAAGGATTGGAAAAAGCAATTGCACGTATACCTTGCAGTCCATTAGGCCTAAAGTTTGTGTCAAACTAAAGGTCAGCAATAGATCAGAAGTAAATTGTCAACATTTTTGGTGCGTGGAGAAAGTGAACGAAAGCCCCAAAATGGGAAGTGGCAGTACGTGAGCCGACAAATTGTGAGTCGTTCCTGCGTTGTGCTGACTGTCACCAATGGTTCACGTCTCTAGTAGTTGCAGGATCGGGAGTGGTTGAAGTAACGCAGGTCGGTGGTTAGATAACTAGGGTCCGAGTTAATTGTAGCGAAGTATTTAGGGGATTGGTGAAGCAGGTGTCCGAGAAGCGGGTGTTACGGTAGCAGGAAGCAAATACTTTGCACGCACTTACCGAGAGAGAGATGTTGATTCTGCCGAAAATGAGACTTGCCTTTTGGTCAAAAGTGCTGCCAAGTGAGACGAAAGGAGGAAGAGATAAACAACTCCTGCTGGTAACTTCGTTCAATAGGCTTTGGTCACAAATTTCTCGGCAATGCAGACAAGGCGATGGCACGTAAATGCACTCCAATTTGCACATTACAATCCCAAAGCGTCGGCGGAAAGATGAGTCAAGGAATTAAGTGAGGAGTAGAAACTGTTTGAAACGACTCGACCAAGAAAGCTATACGATCGGTGGCTGCTGAAAATGGGGGAACACCAACGATTTCCAACGTCCTTGTTGACCTCGATTTCCGCTAAACTTCACACCACCGACACCATCACTGCGATTGCTGATAGTGACAAAGGTTGAATCCTCCTCCTACTCCGCGATGACTTTGTCTGCACACTCCATGTGTGTTAACAACCAGTACCTCTTCACATGCGCAGACAGAATGCCCGTCCGAAACTACTTGCCCTTCACCTGTCAAACGTCGCACTAAACAGCAGCCAGGAGGACACATTCCGTCGCTGTACACAACTACGATGGGAAGAATATTGCACATTCTAAATTCGCCTCACTTGGTGAGCTTGTAAAATGCGTCACTGTTTGGCTGTCGGTGGGTGCTTGTAGTACGCAGTACACTTTGTCAGAAAGTGTGCGCTGACAGTCAAAAGGCTTTTCTGATTTTGTGAATCTTAAATCAACTCACCTTGTCGTCATCTGTGGTATACCTTCAAAGCAGTCCAGTTTGGTTATTATTGAAGTAGGTGAAAGGTTACCTTGAAACACTAGTGAATAAGTTCTAGAGACATGAACCAAGCACCCATCTCCCAAGTTGGCTCTGTGAAGTCGAAGACTGTGCTCCTCGCAACGGACGCAATGCCACAGCAATGGCAGGGATCATAGACTACGTTCATCTATGGGACAATACTAGAAAGTCAGTTTATTTGCCAGTCTCGATACTCATCGTATTCAAAGAGGTGAGAAACAAGCAATGGGACAGGCTTGTTCTCACTTTGTGGGCCTGCAATCCTCGTTGTCCCATCTTTTCTTCGCAATCTGAGGCCACATTCGCCTTCCCATGCGACCAATTGCAGTTGATCGTTCGGTTGGTTTGCCTCAGTCTTTTCCCTTGCCTCGTCTAATCACCATAAGGCTGCACAGTGTAGTGTTCACTATGCCAAGGTGTACGATGGGTGGACTGGTACAGTCTTTATGTTCACACACCAACTCATTGTCGCAGTCTGGTTGACGCTACCACTGTCTACAATGCAGATTATGGCGTCGTCGACATTGGCGATGGCTTTGTATATCCGCAAATTGGATGAACCTGCAACGAATGCTTTGCAAGCGAGATGGGAATTCTGTTGCACAATCAGTAGCAGAACGCACTCCCCATCTCACATCCTCTGAGCATCCTGAACTGTAAAATACTGCTTCATCTATGCACTGCAACCTCTAGGTTTTGCATCCCCACTGAAAGCCTTTGACAGTCTGATCAAGGCGTAGTTCATTCATTCTACCCAATGCTGCATTTCTGATTGCCAGGTGTTGTGCATTTCTTTGCAATGATAAAGGCCTCGCATAGTTCAGTGACTTGTTGATTTTTCAAATTGGGGCCCTGGTTGCTAGCGCCTGATTCACACGCTCCCTGTCAACAAATCCACTGTTGGAAATCACTGAAGCAGCCGAATCAGCGTCTTGCGTCTTCATGGATTCTGCCACTGATATGTTGTGAACCACTCTGCTATGACCAGATTATACCGGTGATTAAGGGCGCACCATGTCTGTGTCAACTCGCTCCCTAAGACTACTCCAGCACTGGTTGGGGACTCTAGTTAGAGGTCTCTTAAAACTACTGCAAGTGACAAAAGATCGGCAGAAACCTAGTGCTCTTGGGTAGGTGAAGACCACCAATGCCCTTTGCTCGAGACATCAAGCACCTTCTTCGCATTCACGCGGCCCACCACCCGTGCAACTCGTGAAAAGTTGTTTATGCTGGTGAAAGAGAAACCACTGGGAGATTTGGCTGCCCGATGTCCTTTTGCAGCCATAAAGCCCTTCCCTCTGAAGACCCTTTCGACTATTCTTGCCACATTTGTCTAATCGAATTGTTAGACAGGGTCACCCTTTCCACCGCGAATTCAGAGAAGATATGATAGAATTCTTCACTCATCAGAGCCGCACCAATGCCTGTATTGTGTGTTCCTCTGCAGTCGCATTCACCATTCCAGCTCAAAACATTGCACAAGCGGGCAGCATTGCCTGCGCCAACCGCTAACGCCCTGCCAGCTAAATCACCTGCATTGCTATAGGCTTTCCTTCACCGCACTGCACCGCAAATTCGGCCCGTTCCAGCTCTTCATATCAGCGTGCACCTAAACGGTCATTGCTCGTATCGTTCGCAACCAAATGAGTGCCTGATAATCCCTCCTCACAACAAGCTTCCTTGCCATCATTTTAGTGTTTTTTAAAGCGTCCAACCACTGCATACACCCATTCATCCTCCAAACATTTTTAGGCACGTTGGAGAAGTCTGTCTTCAATTTTGCCACAGCCTCGACATTCGCCAAAGCAGAGGTAACGATGGATTGCAAGTTGAAGGTGAGGGGAAGAAAGGCACAGATTTGGGTCAATCATGGAAACATCCTGTGTGGTAGCGCAGGTTGTAGTGATCAGGTGAGGAGCGCTTTGTGTTTATTCAAAGCGATTCATTTAGACCATTCTGTTTATTATTTAACGTCAATGCTTGCACTCGAGCGTGGGCGGTACCAGAGAGTCAGTTTACTTGTCCACTGTTTGGTTAACCCAGCGAAGGGACTGACAATTTGGTGCAGCTAATAGTTTCACAAGCACTCGCACTTCCCTCATGCGATCACTAAGGATCGTGAGCCCTCATAATGGGTTCCAGGGTGCCTGATAGCCCCAGAATGCTGAAGCGCGCATTCCAAGCATTAGTTTGGCAACCAGTTCGTTGTGCACGATGACATTCAACTTACTGTTTTCATGCCTTGCCCCTCCGGCATGTCATTTGAATTCCATTGTCAACCTTCCAAACACTCCATGTGAACTGCAATGTCTTGTCGCTATCCCTAAGATCAGTTTGGGAATGCCAAATTACCCCCCAACCCCTCCATCACATTCGCCTTGCGATCAGGTTCCCATGTCCCCCAGCATAAAATTCATGGCCATGCAATTGCTGACAATGCATTTCACACACTCCATTTTTACGTAGGTATCGAAAGACCAGCATGTTTGAAGTACCGAGATCTCTCGCAATGATCAGATTAAAGGACTGTCTCTGTGCATCAGATTTTTGGCCGAAAGCATCACAATGATGGTTCCCTCCATCCTCTTCTCGGTACCCCTCGAGTAAGCTGGCGCATCTTCAACCACAAATGCACGGTAAATTAGTTGGTCCCCCAATGTGCGCATACCTGCATGTATAAACGTCTCAAAGCCCATTTCAATAGACAAAAACCCGTTCACTCGTCTCGCTCTTCAATGCCCTCACACCCACATCTACTTCCACTTATTGAATTAGAAATCCATTCAATTCTACGCATTGCGTAGGTTTGTCACTGCGCAGCTCTACTCTGCCTTACTCATGCTTCATGCTATGACTGAGACCTGGAGAAAGCAGGAGAGCGCCATTGTCACAACAGAGCATTGCAGCGTGCATACTGGCTGTGATGTTCACTGTTATTCTCTGATTCTGGCCCACCTGTGAAGCACAGTCGAGAAGGGAAAGGCACTCCACTCCACAAATTGTCACAATGCTGGCCCCTATCTAGACCACTTTAACGCCTCTTTCGTCGAGGCAGAAGTGGCTGAAGTGGCCTTCCACAAACCCTAAGAAAGCCATGTGCTTAGAGCAAGCCGTCGTAACTCACGCAACTTCCCTTAAATTGCATCTTGGCTGACACAAGAATTCACAATTCTAAATGCTCAACTCAGGGCATTTGCCAAGTTGGCATGACTTCGCGTCCTCACCATGATCAAGTGATCCCACCACATTGGAGAAGTAACTCACCCAAGAACCTACATGGCAGTGAAGGCGGAGAAGGCGAAGTGTCGTGCATCACAAGCCAAAAACAGTTTCCGTGTACTCACAGTCGATCCTCGCGCCCATCCTTCGTTTCCTTCGCAATGTTACATTCCCTAACCTGTGCTCATCACTTTACGTCTTAGCTCAGAAGAAAGCTTTTGCTATTGCTGGATTTGGATTAGGCTAGAGCTGCAATTTTACACTTCCTGAGGCCATTCCATAGCTCTCTTCTGCAGTAGCCAGAGGGGCAATTGTTCCACCATTCGTTGCAATGATTTTGGTCAACCCAATGAGTGTTTGTCCTCTTTTCCTTCAAAACCTCTCCTGCATTTCCTCTCTCACAGGCGCTTCCATTGCACTCAGACGCGCTCAATGGAATAATTTGCGTCAGACATTAGTTCTATTATGGACACGTAGGCAAAATATTCGGTATGTCTCTGCCTCTGAGGTGGCGTGGTCTAGTAGAGGCGAATTATTAGGATCAACTTTTATGCAGAATTTCAAAAGGTCTATGGAAAATACTTCAATTACCCATTCAACCCACTGTAGTGGTGAGTATAGTGGTTAGGGACGAGGTTAATCTTCTAAGATAGGTGTGGGGAACTTGAGGAGTTCCTGAATCATTGCCAGCACAATCGTACCATCTCCGTGGACATGCAAAATGTGGCCATTACCAACTCTGGTTTGCCTTCTTCTTCTTCTTCCCTCATCTTCTCCTCGCACTCGTCTTTACTACTATCGCAGCAAATGTCGAGGCGTCGAGGAAATACAAGACGGATGCCAGCTTCCCGCCCAACTTCCTAGAGAAGATAAGAAGGGAGCACTTAATAAGCATGAAGGATGTGGCGGCAAAGAGAATGCTCTAACTCTGGCTGAGTCACATCACTCCTTACAGTTAACTACTGGACTTCTATGCGAGGCATTTGAGAACCCTTAGCATCTTCCAAGTCTGGCTTCTACCCTTCTGCCACCAAACCATTCCTAGTTCCTTCTTCAGCAGCCTCTGCTAAGCCTCCAACAACAGCTTCCACTGAATCAACTTATAGCCTGCTCTTTCATTTGTCCTCCCACAGGTATTGTTGCAAAGGCCTTCATACTGTGCTACTTTCCTCAACGAATATGCGTAGTTAACCGAGGTCACAACTCTCCTCCAAACCAGTATTCGTTTCAGCTTCTGACGTGTTAACAGATTGGTCCGCCCTAACCCTGCTAATCCACACTTCCTTCCACCCTCAGACGTTGATTTTTCTTCACGCCCGCGATGCATTAAAAAGCACTTGCACTTGACACTTACGAAATGCACATATTTTCACACAAACCGGAGACGGCGGCATTCAAGTCATCCCACTTTTATTTACAGAGTGTGCGCATGCATCTAATCCGCTCTCAGCCAGCATCATCCTGCAGTGCATGCTTCATTGCTCCTCTTTCAAAGTGCTTCAACTGGTCAATCTTCCCATTCTTGCACTATTCACTTTCAGATCAATGATGCTTCACTCTGCCCCAGTTGCCCCATGACCCCACCTTCCTCCCTCCCTCCCCTTATTCACCATTCCATTCCTGTCACTTTTGTTCCATGCGAAATCACACTCTTGAGGAGTTCTCCTTCAGCTCAAGACCTTATCATCTTCCTGCGTCTTGAGTCGCGTAATCAAACCAAGAAGACATGCAAGATCAGGTGTCTTGAAGAAAGCACTACAGTGAGATGCACAACTGCAACTTTATTAGGGCATTCTCAGCGTTTTTAAAAAGGAAAATAAGACAAAGCATAGCAGTTCAGAGATTTCGTTAACTGTGTAAGCAGAAATTAAGCAAGTACAAGCGGTCTACGAGGACGACGAGGTTTCTTTGTGGGTAAAAGGCAGATGACTCTTCTAGATCGATGCCCATATCTACACCACTTTGGCAGACAACGCAACCTAGCCGGCATGAGAACACCCTCTATCGCGTCGCCTTCATCGGATTCATCGAATGCCTCCTGCTCACCCACTACCTGCAGCGCTTCCTCATCCCCCAGAGGATCAAGTACGTCGGCCGGCTCCGCCTTCAGTCTCGCCGTAGCCTCGCCACCCACCACCGCAGTGGTAAGGGTGGCGTGTGAGGCGAATGTGAAGAGGAGAAGAAAGAGGCTCATAAGAGGGATGGAAAGGATCGCATGCTGAGTGAGTGCAGGACTGATACTGTCTGTGAGGAGTGCTTTGCGTGCCTTCTGCAGAGCTCTTATAAGCGTCTCCTTAGTTCTGTTTATCATTTAACCGTTATGTTTACCTCTACACGTAGGCTAATCAGCAAAGGCATCTCACCACTTTACGGCCCACGTAGTTGTGCAATCAAACCGCAGCATAATGCTTTGTAAACAATGGAAACCTACTCATCGCAGAACATCGTATTCTGTCTTTGCTATTCCAAAATTGTGTGTCACATGTCAGATCACATTCAGGTGATTCCAATCAAGCTATCAAAGTAGTCTTCAAGCTCCTTCCTTCTAAGCATTGATGCAGACATGTCACAGCCATGCCAAACTTCTACAGAACCCATATTAGCAGACCACGGTGGCGACTGAGTTCTCCACCTGGCCAAACAAGCTGCCACTACACGTCTTACTGCAGGTTGAACGCAATGTTTCACCTCACCTTTATCACGAGTTCTGTGGGCAGATCAACTACTGTTTGTGCAGACTGTGCAAACAGCTCTACACCAGAGATGCACTTGCACAACTTTTTATGTGCATATTCCTCCAAGGCAATCCCATGCGACACTGGTCATATCCCATGACAGAAGTGCTCGTAACACCTGACAGGCAACTTTGAGAATGAGATTGCAGTGAAAATCTGCCAACGCATGGACTCCCCATCAAAGCTTTGTGCTTTGCAACACAAATTGCAAGGCAGTGTCTTAGTGCACCAGATATTGTGGTGTGAAATGACAAGAGCATTCCTACCAGTTTCATGCTCCAGTTGGCAATGCCGGAGGTGGGGTGCACTTTCGTACCGAACTGCTGACACAAGTAAACTTGTCGTGGGTAGTACTGAAGCAGGCGAGAGAATGGTATCAGTCATGGACAAGATGTGCAACCTCAACTTCCTCTGCAAGTATTGAGGCAATGATGAGACGAAAGTTCTCCTCCAACCTGAACATTCCACCTATCCGTCATCAGCTACTACCATCACTTCCTCGGTGACACGAATTGCCCACGCTCTGAATGCGGTGTTTGTCAGCACATTGTTCCTGTCCGGCTCGTTGCCTCGTGTTGTCACTACTTCATCTAGTGCATGGTAGCTGCGCGCAAATTTGTAGCAGTTAATTGCAGACTGCAGGCAAATTGCCCATTGCCATTAATAGTGGTTTGCCTCAGCAGCCACTGCAAGCATTGACGGAGGCTGTGCTGACGATTGGAATGGTTCACACAGAGAGACCAAAACTTGGGCCGGATTAAGTTGGCAGCAATGCATTCTCTCGAAGGAGGATTTACATGATTTGCCGACGTAAAGGCATCGCAGCTTCCTGTTTTATTGTCCTGGTGCACACAGCCTGCTAAAGCTCAACCACTCGTAGCCTCTCCATGAACTGGACCATGAGAGGCTAATTACCGTCTCGAAGTTCGTGCCTTCTCTGCACAACAGCGCCGGCGCTTCTACTCAACCACAATAAGTAGGTTGAACTTCGGCAACACCTTTTAATCACGGCTAACACGCAATAGACCTGATCTACCTTGGAAATTACTTGACATGGTTCTGCTGTTCTTAGCTACGTCTTTTCCAATTCCAATACCACAGAGCCTGTTTGGCCCAACTTCACGTCAGCTATATTCGACACTGCTTATTACAGCAACCATGCAACTTTTGATGTGAAAGGAATGGAGGACATGGAAACAGCACGAGCACGATGATGCCACGGCGCCGTCTGAGTGCGCTACGTGATTTAGTTGACAATGATTCTACGAGATTGAGGTGGTTGCCTCGTAGCTGTAGGGTGTTTGCAGGATAAGCACACAATCATGAAGAAGTCATGATGATAGGCAAAGGAAATGAAAGAGACGTTTGGCATAAAACTGTGACGCCGCCTAGCAGCCCCTGGTGTGCCTAACAATGCATACTGGGCCACACGCACTCACATCCACTTTCCACTTCTTCACGCCTCTGACACTCTCCCAGTCCGAGTTGCAGGCGGCTACCGTCAACCAGACTGATTAATGCCACTGCGTCTGCTTAGCTGTGACAGCCTCAACCTTGCCAACACCCACCTTCACTAGCTGAGGAACTTTGCATGATGGTGGCTTCTCTAGTGGCATCTAAGTCTTCACAACCGAAACCAACTTCTCACCCGACATCTCCTCATCACACCACTTCCATCAAGGAATGGGAATTCACGTCCGTGCTCATCAATTGCACCAATGAAATGTGTTGCTTAAAGTCTCCAATGAAGAAACACGCTTGTTTCAATGGGCAAGTTATTCACAGCCTGATAAAAATGCAAAACATTCCCAACTGGCGAGCTTTTGTTGCAGTAATCGCCTTTGAAATGGGGTTTTATATAACAACGCTCGCAGTAGCTGCTCATCGAGGCAAGAGCATTTGACTCAACCGCCTTGGCGTGTGCGATTACCCAACGGTAACCAAACAACCCAGAGTCACTGCCTTAAGCGAAATAGAGTGGAATAGGAGAGAGCGTGAATGTCGGACAGTGCAAGCCACCTCACCACAGAAATAGAACTCTCAAGCACTATTCTAGCGTATCCTTTGTGCTGCAAATGCAGCCAAAGTAGCCTCTACCGGTGGGCGTGATTGCACGCAGGAGTGGAGGAGCGCATCCTTAATGTGGAGAATCCGTAAGGTTTCCTCTCAACTGCCTCACAAGTACACATTTGACCCACTCTTGCATCCAAAATCCAGCGCTTTCTGATATAATTGTGCACTTCTGCTTGCACCAAAATTTCAGCTCTTGATCCTCACTTCCACGTCGCTGCCGATATTTCATAGACAAAGTAGGCGCATTCTAAGCATTCCTTCGTCGTCCAACATGTCGACACGGACTTTTCTTGGCGTGCTTTGCATGGATAAGTGTGATTATTTTACTTCTCATCCCTGGACAGCATAACACAGTCTAGTCTGTCCAGAATCGCCTCTGCATGTCGCTGCTCTGGGCTACCAATGCCCTGCACACTAGATGATACTCCAGTTCAGCGCACGATTCTCCATGCATGTGGCGCCTATTGTGACTAATTACAATGCAGTAAAATGGTGCTCTCTTCGTTATGCTAGTTGTAAAATCAAAATGTCTCTATTCAGCAAGCCGTCTCCAAACGCTAGTTGAGGCGTTGAAGCGACATGCCGTCCAACACATTCTCTCGTAGAAGCATATTGCTCCACTATTCCTGATATGAAACATCTCCCCATCAAGAGGGAAGGTGGTTATGACTTCAAAGTTCGTCTCATATTTCGCTACCACAAGAAAACAATGGAACGTAGCTCTGCCCACCTGCCTTTCTACCACGCTTTCGTGCTTAGCCGCAACTGCTGCAAGCACTCGCCCCGTGTCTATGCATTGGGCGAACTACACAAAAGTGGGCAGCACGTTCGCTCACGTGGACAGACTGTGTGAAATCAGCAGAAAGAGTTCCCGTCTCTAGCAAACAGAGAGGCTATTTTCTAACTACACAGTATTACATGCAACTTGCCAACTCACTGTACCTCTAAGTCAACAGCTCTGCGTGCTGCAGGGGGATTATGAAGCCGTGGTGGCTTTTTGGCAGGAATGTGTAAATGTAGCGAGATCATGCGTCACTCCAAGTGTATTGCAGCCAATTGGTCTTGCCTTATTGAAGAGGCTTCCTTAACCAGTAAGCTTTGGCTTTCCGACTGTAAATTGGAGTGCTCATTCCCAAAAGGGGTTAGGGCGGTGTGCACACTACACCGTCATCACTTGTGAGGTCTGCGTGTGGCCTTGCATGAGAGCGGGGGGAGAGAGGGAGGGAGGGAGGGAAAGGGGTGAAAGGAAGTAATTATGCGTGATTGTGCACTTAGTTTGGATTGCAATTTAAATGAGTACTTCTGAGTGCTTTCTAGTGGAATGCACAACTACATGCTAACGTGCAGCTCGTGTCAGAAGCAGACGCAGAACGCACTCAGATGTGCAGCTCAATCCACTCAGGTTGTCAACTGGCAATGCAAGCGTTCGTCCCACGCGATGTGTCGTGAGCAGCTACAACCACGCGAGCACGTAATGCTGCCTGACCTTGAGCAGCACATCTTCCTGATTGACCAATGAAAATGCTAACAGTGGTTGCAAGTAGGAATCACTGCCTGATGTGACAGACTCCTCGTCACTCGATGGAGAAAGGTGCGAAGAAGCGATGGCATCAACGAGCACCAATTCCATTTGTGAAGAGAGCGGGAGAAGTAAGGAAGGACAGCAGCAAGAACAGCAGCAAGAACAGCATCAACAGGCGGAGAATGCGAAAGTGATTGGAGAACAGGCATCGGTCCATGCGGAGGGGAATTCAAGGCCATCTGCAGAGCAGTCAAATGTGTCGATTTCCTCTGAGGTGAGGTCAGATCAGAATGCAAGAAACGAGGTGGTTGGTGTCCCGGGGAGCGCGGTGGGGAACTGCATGCCGCTGCGAGCAAAGTGCTTAATGCCACCACGACGAGGCTGCAGCCAGACACTGACCTCAAGTTCGACAACGTTGATGTTCTCATCCAGCAAATCGCTGACTTTTCGACCAAAATTGCCAAACTGGAAGACGTTCATTCATCGCTGAAAGGAGACACAGTAAGCAGTAACTAATTACCTAACTATGCATTGTGAAATAACTTGGTTGCCTCTTCCATTCCACCCACTTTATCCTTTCTTTTTTTATTTCTCCTATGGGTTTTGCAGGAGGAGCCTGCAGAACACACTTCGCCAGAAAAGCTCCTGTCGAAAGTCAACAAGCACCGTTGCAAAGCCAAACAGATCCATCTAGTCAGATCAGTAATGCAAGTTATCCACTTTGGCATTCTTTCCCATTTCTCTCAATTAGGAGTTGTTCCATTTATTTCCCTGCAAAAATGAGGGGCCGATTCCTCCGTACAGTTGGTATAAGGGATACGAGATTAAGAAAGGCTCTCCCGCAGTGACGTACTCAAGCATGCCTGACCTCTTTGCATTGCTCTTCCTCATCACCTCTACATGCCTAGGTGCTAGCTAACTCGTTGGAGGCAATAAACCACCTCAATAGGGCTGCTGGCCACCTCCGAACTACTCGAGCATGTCTCCTCCATCAACAGAAGCAAGCTGCATTATACTCTCTCCTATTTACAATGACTTCAACATGGCTGTGGCGGCGATCGAGACAGCTCTAACCAAAACCTTTAATACAGCCCTGTCCAGGGTAGACACCAGCGCTCTAGAGGCTCAAAAGAATTTCGAAACCTTGACTGCTGATATGGCAACGCGCAGAGCATCCTGCTGACTATACCAGATGTGCTTCCAAAGCTTGACGACGAAAAGGCACGTTCACATTCCTCATTACCTTTCCATTAACTTCACCTGCTCTCTGTCTTCCTTATTTGAGTAAGACTTCAAAATTAGATCCAGTTCGAGGAGATTCTTCGCATTTTTAATGGGATGCAACGTGTTCGAAATACGGCTCATGTTGTGCACCAAGCCTTGGTGGATTTCAACTCGGACAGATACGTTCTTGCGTCAGAAGGGCTCAAACTGGTGCGTCCGTGTTTTTAACATCCCTCATACAACCATCTAGTATGACTGCGTGCCTCTTCACTACTCGGTCATGCCACTTGGATGCCAGTACCAATTTGACTCGCTAGTATTGTAGAAGCTATCCTCAAAAGACTCTCATCACCCACCACCTTCCTCAATTTTGCCGCAAATGAACTGCTTGGCAGCATTCTAATGCCACAATGTTTGCATTCATCTGCAGATGACAAATGCTCTGGACAACTTTGAACTTATCACTGGAGGAGGAAGCACCGACTACGAAGGCAAGGGATCCGAGTCAACTTAGATACCCACTGATTAAGCAGTGACCTCAGGTCATCTTTAGTGTTCTTGTCATTATTATTATGAGGTGG
>JAKROA010000059.1:0-48440 GCA_023375655.1 Taenia crassiceps
AGTGAAAATAAGTTTGGTTACCATGAACAGGTTGTCTCCTGAGTGGAGGAAATGCCGAAACCGTGGCGGAGACCCTCCAATATGTTCCAATAAAGCCGTGGGAAGCGGTTTCAAGACACAAAATCCATGGAGTCGCCTCTCACGCAGTTCATCTACATGGACCTGCATAGTTGTTTTGCAATTACCACCATTGCATTGAAGTAAGCAGGCAGTTTAATGCACTAGCAATAAAATGATAGCAACACTTATTTTCTCCAAAGAATGCGATAACTCACCCCTCTATCAGAATGGTCAACTGCATCGCAAACTGTCTTTGGCATAGTTTCCTTTGCCCTTTCAAGCTCATCTGAGTTATCAATCTCATTCTTGGCCTTGTAACAACCTAGTTCGGACTTCAAGAATGGTGACCTCTGCACACCTCCACATCTCCCGAACCGGTAATCACAAAGTTCCGCTGGTGTTGGCACAGCCATTTCCGACCTGCAAAGTTGAATTAAAGGATTAGATAAAAGTCCTAATCGCAGTTTCACAGATTGTGCATTCAGAAGCAAAGAAGACTGCACCACCTGGAGGAATGCAAGTTTGTGCTCACCATTGCTGAAACGCTAACTTTAAATTGAGAAGCAATTTTGCACTTCAAACAGGTCGTCTATGCAAATAAAACGTCTGTCGTGCCTAAGCTGATTGCATGCCAGTCCTATGCTACCTTTCGACAGTGCGTTCTAAGCAATCGGCCTGAATCTATGCAACTCAACCACTTTCCACACCTCTTCACAACTCTGTGTGCCTAGCGCCACTTTATGCAGATCCACTCATATGCACTCTCGAGTGAGACGAAAAGAGAACGTTCTACTTTGTGCACAGCATTAAAGTCTGGCCAAATGCCTTATCAGCACAGTGACCCTACACTCGCAACCAATGACCGCACAAGGAATTGGAAGTGGAGCTAGTTACACTTAGGCTAGCGAGTTTACTGGTGCTGGATTATTAAAACAAATACAAACAAGTGCTAATTAACTTAAAATTTATTAATAAGGCAAAAGATTGCACTTACTGGTCTGCGATTTTAGTTACTGGAAATAATTTTCAAGAATACTATTATCAGATTAGAGCCTCCACATTTTACATCGTAACGATTCACATTTGATAAATTTACTCACCTAAGCGGTATGTCGTTGCTTCCATGCAACACAAATGCAATTTCGCTTAGCATTTAATGTCTGTATTTGGTTGTGTGTGCGCAAAATTGCTCTATGCTAATTCACAGGCTTTCCCAAACTGTGGGATATTTTCACATTTTTTCCCTAACATCCCAGGCAGGTCGAACGTTTGGTTTCATTTGGAACTGATGGTTACTCTTTTTGCTTTATCTTTAGGCTATAGGTGCGTCTCAGGAATAAACTTGTGCACAAAACTGAGTCTTGAGCCTAAACCACCAGAGCTGGAGATGTCGAGCTATGTCAACTGTCCCACAATTAATAAACACCAACTTCTGTTCCTCGTTATTTGTTGCATTCACAGCACCACCACTAACAATGCGAATGAATGCGTTGCTGCTTTGCAGTCATCGTCATCCTCATTTCTGGGATATAAATAAAGTCTGTTTTAAAGGAGGCTCTATACACCGCTCAATCCCAACACCCGCTCAGTCCCACCACTCTACCCCTCGTTACGCACCTCAAGTGACACCATCATACGGTATTGAGGGAGAGCACAGTCCACGGCTTCAAATGAGTACTTTGAAGTGCCCAATCGACAGCACAACTTGACCTCTTGCATCATAAACTGACCGGTAGAGCAAAGTAGGCGGGAGTTAACTTTGACATCTGGAAGGAAGTCAGGGAGAGGGCTAAAGCTTGCAAAGAGACTTCTGTGCGTAGACGCCAGTATTCAGCCCATGCGTAAGGCGAATGTGCACGGCGCAGAGGAGTGGGGAGCCGGCGAAATGACACCGTGGGAGCCGAGTTCCTCCCAAGCCCCATCCGTCAGCAAATCACGGAAATGCTCCTGCGTTACACGTTCATACATGCCCATGCACATTCACACATGTACATGTGTGGGAGAAGGCGTGTGTGCATGGGAAAAAAAAGAGACAATATCTGGAAAGGCAAAGTCGTGCAAGTGGCGTTATGCACACCAATGCTGAAATGAAGTGTGTGGCCTGCAGTCAGCATGAGCAGCGAGGTCAACGTGACGTGAAGGGCAAATGGTCACCCACAGGAGGACAAGGTAATTCATTCAATCCACGGCCCCAACCGCTAAAACGTCCCTCTTGTGGAAAGGTTGTAAAAGTCATGGGTCAATTGCTCACAGTATGTGTCACCTATCCTCATGCTTCAAAATCGTGCACAAACACACTGAAACCACATATTTCCACCCAGTGGTGCACTATATGTGTGAAGAGGTGCAAGCAGAAGGCGCTCATCTCTAAAATAAACAGAGACCACTGATTGTCCTCCCGTAGGGACGACGTGGTTGTAGCACAGCCCTTGCGGTGATCATTCAAGGTATTGCGAAAATGCAATGCAACTTTACTGCTTGCTTGACACATGAGACGATTCATGTGTGGATCCACCCATCAATGCGCCGACTGACAGCGAAGACAATGAAGGAAAGGGTGGAGGGCTTTAGAACTGCTCCTTCCCGAGGCAGTATAATAAGTCCAACTCAGCCGATGCCAGCGTCGCGAGGAATAATCCCAAGTGCTTTCTGCATTTAGCCAACTGTGTCCGCTGTGAAAAGAACCTCCCATTCATTCGCTGCTGCATTGCTGCCAGCTGCTGCTTGCATGTGGCAACACTTTTGCGACACATGCCAATTGGTTCTGCGAAGCGCAAGGCAAACGATCACGATTGTCTACGCCTTACCGGACATCGCCTGTGCGTGAATTGAATGCCGATCTGTGCTCTCGCCTGCCTTCTCACCACTGACTCATCTGCGTTGCGTCAACCGATCGATCAGTCTCGATGGGCCGTTGCAAACATCTGTTGTGAAGGCGTCGCGGATTGGCTGAGTGGTGGAGAGAGATCGATGAGACCATGCACGACGCATGGCGCATGACGCAAGACGCATGACGCAGAGCACATGCGCACACAACGGCAGTTGTTGCTCAGCGGTGAACGCGCGAGACAATTGTTGTGCATCACGAGCAGTGCACAGTGTCCTGCTCAATCATTTAGTTTCTCATCACAGCAAAATGCGTCCGTGACTGGGCACGCCACCAGTGGCGCACACAGAGATGCCGTCGCCTTGCTGAGGGGAAACGAGGGGACTAGGGTGCCGATTGTACATGCGGAAGCCGCTCAAGAGAAAGCATGGGGTAATGCTTTGAAGGTAGGAGGCGAGTGTACAATCCACAACCACTCCAGTGGGCCTTTCAGGTGAAGGACGTTTCGTCAGCAATCATGTTATGGCTGACTTGCTATTAGTCCCCAGGGCACAGATGTGCTCTCATTCCTGCGCTGCCACACTTGCACGCCTGCACGCATGCGCGCCTGCACACCAGCACACCAGCATTTCCACTGAAATCACTCGGCACAGCTGCCATCTCCACCATCTCAACGCCCGCGTCTCTATCCTCCCTTTCATAATGACCACTCACTTGCGAAGATAAGCAACCAAACGGAGTGCAGTCACCTGCGATATGGCTGATGGAACATGGAAGTTGCATGCAAGCACACGATCTGTGCCGCTGTTTCAAGGAATTCTTAAGCGGTGCTTTCTCCTTACCAACATGCCAGTCGTGTCTTCTGTCGTCACCATCCGTGACTGGATGAATCACACCGACTGAGTGGTGCTGGTATAGCCTATTCCCCTTATCTGCGATATGAAAGACTCGGTTGGCGGACGTGAGTGCCACAACATACGCACACCTACTTCAAACCATGCGAGGCCTTGTTGGTGGTCTCACCAATCACAGGAGGATCGTATGCACTTCGCACTTCACGATTGCTGATGGTGCCATCCGTCAGTTGTGCACTGCCCATTCCCCTCACTCCTCATTGCCTCTGAGCCAAACGTCAAAGGAGACGACGAGGTTGGTGCACGCCATTGCATAGAGACAGGTGGAAGTTTCTATTGCTTCAGCCACTAATGCACAATGCGAGGAGGTAGGAGAAGGCGCTTCCTTTCTTCTCTTTACCATACACTCGTGTGCGATGACCACCTACTTCCTCTGCCCACACTGGCAGTATCGAGTCGGTTTCGTTGTTTCCACAGACTCTTGCTTGACTAAAAAAGGGTCGCATATAACATGAGGGGCGGGCTTGACATTTTGTTAGCAACTGTGGCATTCAGTATTGACTCCTCCCTAATGCTGTCTTAGTAGCATGCTGACGTTGAGGAGACTAACGTCATTGAAATGAAAGGTAGGAAGGAGGGAAGGAATGCGTCGAAAGTGGGCACGCGTTGTATACACTCACTTCCAAGTGACATGCCTATACTTCAATTGCTTCTCCGACTACTACTGATGGGGAGGAATGCAGGCCTGTCGCCTTCTTTTGATCGTGTCAGGTGAGGATTTACATATGAATTGCCCCAAAGGTGCTTGTGTCGCTTCCATCCCTCGCTCTCTAGCTGGCTGCTGCGCCGCTCGGCTGCTGCACTGCTCGACTACTCGGCTGGTCGTCTGCCTGCCATGCTGAGTAGAAACCTCGCCGGCCAGTAGTCAGGGACAAGGCTCTTTCTCTATCTGCGTGTCTGATTGTCTGGCTGTCTTGCTGCCTTGCTGCCTTGCTGCAAAACAGGCTAGCTAGCCAGCTAAATATCGGAATGCTTGAGGATCACCCACGAGTCAGTCCTGCAGGCTGATTTGCCGGTCTACGCACCAGCCCACCTACCTACCTGCCTGCCTGCCTGCCTGCCTGCCTGGCTGGATTAGTGAAATGCTGGCTTAGCTTTGAACGCGGTGGATTCGTCTCCCGATTCCCGTCATTTGGTTCATGATTGGCCGCCATCTTCCTCCACGGCACTGCCTGTCACCCATTTCAGCCTGTTATTCCCCAAACGACCATTTACAGATGTGTCTATGCTACTTCCTGCCTGCTATTCACTCTGCAGGGAGGAGGAGGTGATTGGGGGAGCAAAGTGAAAGGCACGTCGTCGACGAGAAAAGCTGTGAAGGCAATGAAAGCAATGAGAGACCGATCGACTAGCCAACAATCTGAACCAATGCCTCACTCACCTAACAATAGCAACAACAACAACAACCCAATTAACGAGCCTTGACCCTCGTGCATCGCACTGTGAGCAGTGCACTACCTCGCCACCTGAAGTGGCACTCACACGAAGGCATGTGATGGAAACAACAAAGAGTGTCTCCTGCCCAGTGTTCTTTGCCCACGCATTGCACCTGACACCAACTCACACCACCCAAGCCTATTCTACGCCTCCACACCAACGCACGCCATTGAAGGCAGCCACACGCACAGCTGGATGGACACAGAGAGGCCCTCGTGCAGGAGGCGGCTCTGCGAAGCACCGCCTCTCCTCCTCATCGCCACCGTAAACGTGACACTATGGCGACACGTGCAATGCGCAGTGCTGTGCAACGCACTGCAATACCCTGCAACACACTGCAACGCAGTGCCGTGGAGAGGAGAGGGTGGAGTTAAAGTGGGCGTGCTGAAGAGGAAACAGGAGTCGGTCAGGGGTTCGGATTACTTCTAAACAACTAAACTGAAATTGAAACAGTCAAAGGAGATGCGACAGATACTTAGAAGCTGCCTTCGTGTATACAGCGATCAAGCAGCATCTCATTTAGCAGGAAGGAAGGGTTTTATTTAGTGCAATTCAACGTTGCAAATACTGACTTTGGTGGACTTTGGTGGCGACGGACTTCGCAAACGACGATATGTCAAATGCAGCCTCGCGGCTGTGGATAATGGGCCTCCTGAAGGAGTCAGCAGAAGCTGAGCCTGCCTTGAGGACCAGTCTTTGGTCGTGGTCGTGGTCGTGGTCCTAGTCCTGGTGCTGGTCCTGCTTATTGCTTCACTCTTCAAACCGTGTCAATTAACCAGACTGCAAAACAAGCCAATTAGGTGGCAAGAAAAGACGCCACCTGCGCGAATTTCGTCACCTCGCCTTTGGATGGAAATTGTCTAAGCAGTAGTAGCAGTAGCAGCAGCAGCAGCAGTAGGAGGAGGAGGAGGAGGATGAGTGAAAGCACCTGATGTCACCACCGCCAGAACAATGCATTGAGCTGGCAGCAGAGAGGGTTGCATCATTCACTAATACTAGCGTGCCTTTGCAAAGGTCAAGCATCGCCAAGCCTCACAAAGCCTCGCTAAATAGCCGCAAAGCAGAGAGGCGCAGAGGCGGGGAGGCAGAGAGGCTTGGCAACAAGATTGGAGGTGTAGGGATCAACACCGCGTTGGTTTGTGTTGTGAAACTCCTTCTTACACAGTGCTTTAACACGACCGCTGATTCGCCTCTCTCCTTCTCGCTTTTCTCACCACAGATCTCGCATGTCTGGAAGAGGCAATAAACACCGGTGCTGAGACGGATGGCATAGGAAAGGAGTAGAAATAGGCGGCAGCGTGTTGGATCACTTGAGGGAGGAGAACAAGCGTGAATGGGGAAGCAGAACACGGGTTTCCAACTGAAGTGGACGGTGCGAGGGGTGGAGGAGGGTGAAGAGGCGCCAAAGGAAAGCAGTCCCTTTGCAGGAGTGCAGGTGGAATGGCAGCAGACAAGTGCAGTGGAAGACCACAATGCCATCAACTGTGGAGCACTTGTATGCAGTTGCTTGAATCCATGCCTACGTTGTCACCGTGTCGATGATAACTCGTCATGCCATTCCCTTCCTCAACAAACAGAAGACGGTGGGCACCAAGGTCGTGGGAGAGAGAAAACAAGGGTGATTGCGAGGTGCCGGTGACCTGTCATGCGGTTGCAGGTCACCTGAGCCCTCCTGCTGACCCCAATAACACTACTGGTGTCACGTGTGCAGTATTGACTGACGGGACCACATTTGAAGCGACTTGTCTACGGGACACAGCAGCATGTTCTCCCGCTTCTTCTTCTTCTCCTTCGAGCAACAGAAACGTCGACTGATCGCACAACTTCCGTTTTGGCCACAGTGTAGTGACGAGGAGGAGTGGGTGGTGGAGGAGCCAAGACGTTCTGCCAGCCAGCGTCGGAGAGGCAGAGAGAATGCAATGTCATACAGTGGCAAGGCGAAGAAAGGGAAAGCAAGTGCGTTAGGGGAGGAAGGACTTAGAAGTGCACAAGTCATGGCACAAGCGATGCGAGATGATAATGCAGGACAAGGACTGTTCCGCCGCAGTTCCAACAACACAGCAAGCTGCGCAATTCACACACCAGCCATCCATCATCCACGGCAGCAGCAGCAGTAGCAGCAGCAACAGCACAAGACCATGCTGTGCTCTCCAAGGTTGGAGAAGGTAGGGTGGGCGTGAATTCCTCAGTCAGTAGTCGTCCAAAGGCAGTGTTGAAGAAGCCGCTATTGAGAATGGGACTGAGACCATCACCACACCTGCAGCCACAAATGCAGTCGAAATCACGTACAAACACAAGCACTGGCATGGCCAGAGGCACAGGCGGAGGCACACAGAGAGGGACACGCACCACCTCCAGTAAGTCTGCGCAACTGCGGCCACCGTCGAGGAAAATGAATGGCACAACGTCTCAGCCCTCCCCCTGCCACACCACTCTGGGCTCGGAGAGGTCTCAGTGTGCACCCGCCACTGCTAAGAGCATACGCCACCTGCTCGACTTCTCCCGCTTGCCCTTTGGATGGAAAGCGAAGAGACTGCGGGAGGAGAGGAAGGCTGTACTGCCACCACTGGCAGAAGAATGCATGCAGCTGGCAGCGGAGAGGGCTGCACCACTCATGGATGGCATGGCGCAGGTGACAAGGCCACGCATCTCCATCCAGCCGTTTAACGCGAGACACATTGACGTCGTCACCAAGTACGCACAGCGAGGCTTGTGCAACGTGAATGGAGGAGGTGTGGAGACCAACGCTGCGGTAGTGTGCGTAGTGAGCGAAGACGTGCTTCACTTCACGCGGGCTGAAGACAACCTGGCGCATCACTCACTGGTACCGATAAATGACACAACAACTTGCAGCCGAGTCCACGTGTCCTCACGTGAGGAGGGACGCACGGGTGAAGCCGTGCGAGAAGTCTCGTTCACACCGGCGCTCCTCGTCTCTGTAGAGAGTGTGCAAGGTGCTGCTACTCTGCATCCCCACCGACAGAGCAGCCGCCGATGTGTCGCCTGTGCTGCATGCATTTCCTTCCACAACACATCAGCAGTCAGACACGCACCGGCTGCGCAGGTGGTGATGGGCGAAACTGCGCCCGATGGGTGGCATCACGTTGCGTACGCTCCGCCTCCACCGACGTGGTACGAAATGCCTCCTGAGAGAATGTCCACTCCTGCATCACCCTACGTGGCCGCGGACACTGCCCTCCTTGGGAAACATGGCAGGCCTGCCACACCACCTTCTTCCATTTGGAGCGTCATATTGAAGGCGAGGGCACAGGAGGTGGCCAGCACGTCAGCACGAAGTCCACGTGAGACCATGCAACAAGGCGTGTGAGCGGAGGAGGAAGGCATGCAAGCACACAACTTTTGCAGTGAGGCCAGTTGCAGAGTGCATTCATGCTGCTAACGCGAGTGAATTGTCAGGGCGCCGATTGTTGATCTGTGAAGCGAGGCACATCCTTCGTGTGACTGCCAAGTGAATGGGCAATGCTGTGGATTGGACGAGGAGCATCTAGGAGGAAGGCGTGGGTAGCAGCCTGGCAGGAGCTCACAGCGATGCATGCGAGGCGGCCTCACGGTGTGGTTGAGTGACAGAACGAGTCTATCTATTTACCTATCTATCTATCTATCTATCTATCTATCTATCTATCTATCTATCTATCTGTCCGTCTGTCCGTCTACCTGTGAGGGACACCTTGCTGTCCATTTAGGGACAATGCGTTATCCACTTTGCAGTTCTTAGTAGATTAAGGTGCGCCAATTGGATTAAGGTATTGTTGAAAGCTCCTCACCCACTCTTCACCTTGCCCCTTATTCCACCTCCTCCTCCTCCCGTTCCTCAGTGACCACTGTTATCCTCCTTGTTTACCTCCTTGTGATACTTCAACTGATAAGAGATATTTGGTGCAGTTGGACAGCAGATGGTATCTTGATTGGATTGGGGGAAGAAGTGGAGAAGAGGGGAAGAGCGGAGTGCATGTCACTAGCTGCCGTTGTGAGCTTATTTGGTCAGGGGTAAGCAGGCTTCCTAGGCTAGAGGTGGGGGCTCAGCAGTCAGAGGTCAGAGGTCGGAAGTGAGAGGTCAGGTATGAGGCACCAGGGATCAGGGAAGAGGGCTTCAATGTAAAGGTGACCGTTATCTTGAGTAGAAGGGAAAAGTTGCAAACTGAGTCAGGTCTCACAAAGGTGTGACACCGTGAACATTCGAGTGCAGCATAGCACTGCATAACACTGCATAGCACTGCTGCAGTTTGTGATGCGGAAAGTGAGGACCGTTTCCGCACCAGTTACACGCACTCAAGCAGACACGTTGCTGAAGAGTTGCATTCTACCAGGCTGGATGGCTGAGAGCAGCGTTTCTACATGAAGAAAGACCAAAGGTTTCGCCTCAATGAGTAGACCTCAACGGAATGTGCATCGCCTGGAGGAAATCTCTGTGCTTTGCTTGCATGCATGAACTAGGTGGAGGGCGCCTTGTCTAGCAGCAGCTACGATATCATCATCTGCATCCTACACAGGCTTCATTGAGTGAAGCCTTTCATTTCCACACTCACATGTCAGTCCTGCAGTTCATCCGTAGTACCAAAGTCCATATCAGTGGCCTGTAAGAGAACATTGCAAAGGGTGACAATGTAAAGGTGCAACCATCGTCACCATCCAAGCCACCGCCATAGAACCAACGAGAAGTAGCAAAGTAGCAAAGCTTGCTAACGAAGAGAGCAGAAGTGTATTACTTGCATTCAAAGGACTGGATATTGAAGGCAAAGGTGAAAGGTAGCTTTTTAATGAACAAATGCTTCACCCAATTGGAGCGACGGTACGGACCTTTTCCCTTTAAGAGGTGGCCTTAACTCAAGACAACACACTTGCGCTCATTCAAATGATTTGACCTCTCAACTGCCTCTTAAGTTTCATCTATTGCATGTGGACATTGACGAGTGCACGTTTGGTAAGACGGTGTTCACTTACCCTTCACCGCTTACCGTTTACCGTGGAGGAGGATGCAAGAAGTAGCAGGGCATGAAAGACCTCATGTTCTCGCCTGTGCCAATGCGCAGCACTAGGTTGGTCGTTGCGGAAGTGGCATTTAAGGTGCGCTCATCAGCCTCCAGGTGCATGTTGATCGGCACATCGAAGTCAGCTGCAGAAACAAGGAATATACCGTGTCCAACAACTGACACAGTTGAGTACAAAAGATAACGTAAAGCTCCAAACCTCCAAACCTCCTTCATCCACATCCAGGCCAATCCGGTTCTTGCCCTGGTCCACTACCCTCATTTCAACCATCCTACGAAGAGAGTGGGTGGACGGGAGGAGAGAAAGTGCTTTTCTGAATTGCATTGCAAAAGCCACTGCCGACACAAAGGCAAGTAATGACAATTTGAAGAGTGGGAGCAAGAAGAATCCTGATAGCACAACTGCATTGCATGAAAAAGCCGTGAGCATTTCTTCGCGGCTTCATTGGCAAGCAACGTGGTGGTATATTTTGAATGGTTCAGCCAAATCAATATGCCATCAGCACGCCACAAGAGCACCACCAAATAATCCCGCGGCATCGTCATCCCTAAGTGCGTTGAGGAGACAGCAAAAAAACAAGTGTTGTCCTCATTATGAGCCAATGCATCTGTAGTTTTGCCTGTTCTTCCTCTTCACGCATAGCCCTGGGCCTTTGCCCGAGAAAAGTGCATTTATCAAAGTGCTCCACGGGGTCCACGACGTGGAGTACGTGAGCCGCGTGAAAGGAGACGCAATTGGGGAGGGACGAGAAGGAAGGAACACCACATATGAATTTGCAATGGCTGGACATGTGGAGTAAAGTTGCTGACAACAGATGTGAAAATGGGGAAGAGCTTGCATGACAGCCTGCGCCATCCAGCTCACAATGGTCGCCCAAGGTGACTGACCGCAGAGCAGAAAAAAATGGCAACTCAAATAACTTGACAAGCAGAGTATTTCGGTGATGCAAAAGAGCACAATTTCGTCTCCTATAGCTGACAGTGATTGGCAGACCACATGAAGCAAAGCAGAGGCTGTGCACAATTCGCGAGGTCAAGTCCACGACCTCAGGGCATTGCCTAATCAGCCCAAAGAAAGCTTTTATTTTGTGCCTTTCTCCCACCCTCCCTCCCTTCCTTTCTGCCTCCCTCCAACCAACCGCCTACCTGTCAGCAGTAGCAGCCAGCAGATGCAAGCGAAGAAGTGTGCAGCCACCAACAGCAGAGCGAATCGCGGCTTCATCATCGATTTATCGATTTATCAGAAATGGATTTGCCACACAACGAGGGAAGATTAGGTGCGATCTCACTTAGTAAGTGCAGTGGTTTGCGGACAGTGAGACGACCACCATGCAGTGGAGAGCGGGTGGCCTCCACGCCTCACCGAGACATTCTGCAATGCTAAAAAGTTGATGAAAATACCAAGTTGATGGGAAAACTGTGGAACTCGAAACACAGCCGGATGGATGACGTGTTTGGGAAGTCGCTGAGAAAAAGGACTTTGTCTAGTAAAAGGTGGGTTTATGCATCTTCCCACTATGTGTCATTACCTCCAAACACGTTGAGAAGGGCACTTGTGTGCATTGTTGATTACATTGAGATGACTGCTTAGGTGGCACGACCAGAAGTAGCAATGGAGGGAAGGTTGACTACAATCACCCTCTAACAGAGCATGTTTTCGTGTTTTCAGCAGAACCTATTCCCTGTCTGACCACCAATCAGCAGGAAGGCATTTTCAGAACAGGTAATCTCTTAGCGGTAATACACTTATGCTAAGGCACTCGAAGTGGGCGACTTTGGGTGCAGTAGGATGCAACAACCCAAAAGTACTAGCCAGTGCATTTCTCAACTTCTCTGTCGCATGGTCTCCTTACTTCATTAGAAGAACGCCGTCCACTGACCACCGGTAATGAGACAGAAAATCCTGCTGACCCTGTCTCCACGGGCATGATGGCTTCCACATCTTAGCGTCCTGTGTTGTCGTGGGCAGTGGTGTGGTAAGGTAGTGGAATGTGAAGCAGGTTAGTGGAGGATTGAGTGTGAGAAGTTGATTTCTGCTTTTGGCCACGAGAGCTTGATTGCTGTCTGCGTAGCTCAGCGTGCGGTGATGACGGTGGAGGATGCTGCTGCGTGCCAAGTACTGCATTTGAGACCGGTATTTCTTACTCATGGAAAGGAGCAATGTGTGGGAGATGTGGTTTTTATAGCTGTGCAACACTATGCGAAAGCATTTGACATGCCAGAACCTCAAGCCATTCAACTGCCACCATGGAGCCAATGTTTAAACACTCATCTTCTAGGGCATCACGGCAATTTAAGAGGAGAGCCATCTCACATTGCTCCATCTATTCACCCATCCCACATCCTACTAGGTTACCTTTCCATCCGCACGGAGGCAAAGGCTGCCACTGAGATCAAGAAAGGTCTTCATCCCACTTCATAAAGAAAGATTAGAGAGCACTTTCCACGAACTCGCCAGGAAACGATGGAGGAATGCAGCTGGAAGAGGCTCTTTGGATAAATTAATGCTCTTCACCCTGTGCAGAACTCAACATGAGGCCAACGTCGGTCATGTGAATGACCTAGAAGACGATGATGAATGAGAGAGCTGGAAGCATGCCCAAACATTGCTTGGCCCTCTCAACTGCAAGCGCCTTTTCGACGAGGGGGAAAAGGAGGCAGATGGCAGGGTTCCAAATATCCACGTTGACCTCGTTCTGAGGCGGTGCTTTAAACGACCACCACTCGGAACTCAATTCAGCAATTGAAAGCGCAGTCAGGTGGGCATTAAGACTTGCACGAATCGTGCACCAACTGCACGACATGCTAATTTGGTGTGGGGATGCTGGTGCTGGTGAAAGGAAGGAAGTCAGACCGACTAGGCGAATGGGAGATTAAACAGTTTGCAATCCGTGCGAGATAGCAAGGAGCATTTCCACCCAATCAGGGAACCACATGAGGCGGCTTTGAGAAGCACCTTCCTTCGCCGCGTCAACATCGTCAGTGTGTAGCACTGAGGAGACATGTGCCATGTGCAGTGGAGTGGAAGTGTGTGCGCAGGGAAGGCAACAACACCCGTTGTTCCAGGAGGTGGGCTGCTTTCCAGTCAATCGCATTCACTCTACTCCTAAATACCACAAGTTTGATGGGAAGAGGTGACCTGACGTGCTTTTCATGACCGCCTCCTGCAGGCCTATTTGTAAGCGCGTGCCTTGGCATGACTTTGCGTGGAGACGTGAAGTAAGCTTGGGTAGGATGAGATGCGGTGAGCTTTAGACTCTTCTCCTTAGCTTACTTACATTCGTATTTCAAGTCGCCACATTGTGTGGTTCCATCAACTTGCACACACTGCATCTTTTCATTGCTGGACGTTCTTTCCTCTTTAAACCTATGCTTGAAAAAGCATGTTTCCTGCAGTGAAAGTAGTAGTAGCAGCAACAGCAGCAGCGCTTCATTGCCGTTGTATGAACGTGACTTTGCCTGCCTCCATGTAAACAACCTGCAGCGAATGTGACGCGACTGCCACCATCATGACGGGTTGAAAGATTACGACCAATTGGGGTGCATGAAGCCTTGTTTGTCAGTGACGCTTATCAGTCCATTGCGGTTCGGTGAAGTGTGAATGAAGCCAATCATTGCTCCTCGAAGCCTAGAGCATGCGATTTGATTGGAAGAGACGCCACACTATCCTGCCTGCATATCATCGAATTGGCAGCGGAAGCAAGAAGGGTGCAGTAGTAGTCTCTTTTCCATTTCCATTCAGGAGACTACAAAGCAATCCACCGGCATTTCGCCAAGTTTGGACATTGTGCTGCCTCATGCTCTTACCAAAGGCGCTAGCACCAAGATAAGAAAAGTGGTGCTTAAGAAACTGAAGTCATCAGGGCTCATGGTAAAGGCAAGAGGATCACATGACGACGTCAAGGTAGTTAAAAACACACTTTATCAGAGCATGTGACACAAGTATTTGTTGAAGTGGAGAGCATGCAAACTGTTATTCTTCTGCGATTGGTATGGATGCCGATCGAATCCCGTGGAGGTCTTATACTACGCTTAGTAGTTAACTCTCATTTCGCGCTTAACGTCGAGAGGTCCAAATGTCGTGCGGGCTGGAGGTAAGCTGCGCCTTTGAGGAGAAAACGAACCATCAACTGTCGAAAACCCAGGTGAGTGCAAAGGCGGAGCCTCACGCAAAATTAGTATGTGCATTTGCATGGCAGGTAGATGGAAATAAAGTTGCTGCTGAAACAGCCTCGAGAACCACCAACGAGTGTTACTGCTAGGGAGAAACAAAGGTGGAACAGCTCACGGCAACGATGGAAATAAGAGTTGCACAATGAAGTCGCTACAATTCGCCAAGCAAACAAGTTGAAGGCGGCCTTGTGAATGGCATGTCAAGTCGGGTATTAGCCATCACTCACCATCAAGGCACTGAGCCTCTAATATCTCACGATGACTCGACCACCCGCGCCAGGCCCACAGACCGCAGGTCACAGGTCACAAGCCACAGAGGCCGCGTCATTTAGCACCCGCTCAAACAAAGCGCGCCTTTCCTCACCCACCCACTTTCTCACCCACTCAACAGAACGCCTCAGCGAGCAGAATGCGCCACGATTCTAGGCTCTCTTGAACTAGCACATACACATGCACATGCACACACTCACCTCATTCACTATTAGCCTGACTCGACGTCTGGCCAAATGACATACTGAAGACAGACTGGAGAGGAGTGCCCTTGTCGGAAGAGGACGCTTCCGCGGTGGCGTTATTCAGCATGCTCCTGTTTCTGCCTCACAGATCATCGTCCGTGTATCGTCCAGTGGACAATTGCTGCTGCTATTGTAGTGATTAAGAAGGCCTCTGACACTGTGTTGCTAGCGTCGCTGTCCAAGACATACTCACACTATGATCCCTGAATGCAATTGTGCTGCTCACCTGCGAATAATGTGGAGTGATTTAAAAGCAGTGAGTAATGAGTAACGCTATGCAGGGCTCCGTGGGTATGCACGAGTTGAGCAGTTGGCGAGTGACTGGAAGAAATCGCATCGCTACTGTGTGTGGCTCAAATGCTCACCACGAAGCGCGCCTTGTGGTGGAGCAATAATCTGTGCTCAACAACAGACGCATGTTGAGGCGTGAAAGCTGAGTCTAGAGACCGGGGCACACACCGTTGAGCAGTACAAGAAGTGTAGGCTTTCAAGGGTGGGAAGAGAGCAGTCACACACTTGTCTCTTTTTTATCCAACATACGATGAAGAGGTGATTATTGACCAGATCTAGGCGAAAACAACTAAATGCCCAGTGAGAACTGTGAGTCTATTCAAAGCCTCAACTTGGGTGCAAGAGTGAAGGCTGTTCGTTACGCAGAACCTCCAACTGACATGAACCGCGAGTCCACGCAGAAGTAATGGAAGGTGAGCTTGCAAGGAGCCACGTGCGTGCCTATGGAACCCCAAATCGAGCATGCCAAGGCTGCATAAGCCAGTGACTGAGGTGGAGCTTACCCATTGCAATAGCAATGAATGGAGACGAGTTGTAGAGATCAGCCGTGAGAGATAGGAGGAGACTTCCTGCAATTTGTAACCACTGCCCTGGCATTCGCCCCAATCATCTCAGTCAGCCTTTTAAGGCGAGACGCCCAGCTGCCAACCACTGCCGCCTTGAAGCAATACATCCCACTCTTTCCAAAACCCACCAGAAGCATTCACAATCTGCGAAAGGCCAAATGAACTGCCATGCCTGTCGGGAGTACAGCTAGCTACAACTTAGATGAATCGACGTAGACATCGAGGCGATTGTTGGAATCCTATGGTGCTGCGATCCCTACCTGGCGATTTGGCACATCAGCTAACAACATCACAAGACCGCAAATGGTAGATGGAGGGTCTATTAGTCGAACCATCAAGGAAATGGCAGCTAATCCCTTCTTAGCAAGATGGCGCATGAATCGCGGGTTAGTTAGAAGCTACCCTTGATGCAGCAATGGAGTAGAAGTAAATTGATGTCCCAACGATGGCTGGATAAAGGCATGCAGAGTGTCACCTTCATCTACTTTAATCAAGCATATCTATATGTGTGTGTGAGTGTGTGCAAATGGAATTTGCATCACATGATCGTGCAAAAGCTGGCAATAGAGTTGGATTGAGGAGACTCTGTGGTCAGTTGAAAGCGCCGCCGTGTATGGTTTGGCCATGTGGTATGGAATGCAAGCAGAAGGAGGAGGAGAGCGACAGACTTCTCGGATGTGATAACACGTGAAGCGGAGAAGGCGTCATTCCACCTTCGGCGTATCCGCAGATTGACGCTGAAATAGCCACCAGCACAGCGCTACCTGAGCCCTTGTGCACTGCTGCGTTCACCTTGGATATGATCCCAAGAAAACTCCTCACGCTGCCACAGTCGATTATCATCAAGGACGCCAACTTCAATTCCTCCTGCTTGCTGTTCTGGTGCATCACCATCATCCTCACAATCAAAGGCACTCTCCACCCTGCCAGATCTCGTCTCAGTCACTAGCGAACCATCACAGTGCACCTTACCTCCACTCGATCAGTTAAATCAAGGCGCAACGCGCTCAACGCGAATGCTGAGTTAAGTCCACCTGATCCTAAAGCGACAACATTCCACAAATTAGTGTCAGAAGTGAGACAAGGGATCGAAAAGAGTGAGCGGTAAACGTCCTCGCTGAGAGAGAGAGAGAGAGAGAGAGAGAGAGAGTACTCAATCAGAAATCACTTCAACCTTCCACAATACCTTCTTCAATCAATCAAAGCAGTCGCCAAGCTATGCAACGCTTTTCTTTGGTGCCACCTCCCAGTGCGCAGTGCAAATGACACATTGCAAAGTTGGGTGAGCAAACGCCTGTCACCCATGCTCCAGCCACAACAAAGACACCTCGCTCCATTTGTTGTTGCTGCGGTGAGGCACGGCTGAGTGGAGTGGAATAGCTAAGGTATGGAAAGAGAGGAGAAGGAGGAGGAGAAGAAGAAGAAGAAGAAGGATAACTGCAACAATGAAGCGCTCCGAGCGGACTCTCAAATCCAGCAATGAGTGTTCGTGCACTGCACAATCATCACATGGCCATGAGGGTGGCAACTCAACTGCTATTGACTACATTCCCATATCGACGAAGATTCAGAGCAGAAGGACGCCGCTCCAAAGAGGCCGGGACAAGTGGAGGTGTAGCAGCACTTCGATGTAGCAGAAGTCCTCACGAAATTTGACGCAACTGGGCACTCTTCTTCAAGAACATCAGGCTGACTGCACTGGTGTAAAATGATAGCAGTTGGTTTTGTGGCTCCGAACCGTAGCCCTCACACCATACCCTCACAGTTCCACAGCCTCACAGCCTCACAAGGTTAGGGCTTCCTGCGATGCCGACGACGGTGATTGGAAGTTGGGCTGTGCCTATTGAGCTAAAAGGCAAGGGCTGCTGTCCACAGTGCCCAGTGCCTAGTGTCCAGTGCCCACGTGTAGACAAAAGCCGAGTTATGGAGTGGGACCAATAAGGGAAGTACGCATTAACGCCTTAGTGCCAAAGTTGTGGAGGGAGATGGAGGTGAGAGAGAGTCGACACTGATGGAGGTGTACTGCAACTACGTTGATGCAAGATAAGGTCAAAGCTGGCAGGTATCACAATTGGCTGAAGGAGCACAAAACAACAGCGAGGATACCACGCACCAGAAGAACAAAGTGAGGCAATCACGAGGCCAATTGATGGTCAGCGCACAACTCAACTACCCGCTGCCCCGCAACCAGTAAGCTCCTCTTCTGCTGAAGTCACCGTAAATTGAATGTGTCTTCTCGTTTTTCAGAGAGGACAAATGACGTTGGAAGGGTTGGTGGCAAGCATAGGAAAAGCCTAGCAAGTGCCTACAAAGGCACGAATGATACCAGCTGCACTGAAGTGTTCATGGGTTCACATCCATGCAAACGAAGTCTAGCAACAGCAGCCAACTCACCTTAACTTCTTCTTCGTTTTCGTCTTCGTCTTCCCTTGCACCAAACCACACTGTTCGTGATAGAGGGTGTGAACACACAGGCTGTCTATGGAGGTGGGATGGATGGTGAGGATAGTGGTGCCTTCCTTGGCTCAGGCCGCATCAATGCGATCACTTCATACCAGTTATTGGCGGCACCGACGTGCCTCAGGTGTGACGCCTGTGCCGCACACGGAAGAATGCTTATTAAAACGCTCACTTCATCAGCTGATTTGACTGATTTGATTTGGTGACCTCCTACACTCCCCAGGGCTTTTTTAGGAAGTGCAAGCTCCCGTCTCACAGCAAAGAGGCTCTGCCTCCGACACAAGTGCCCACTTGATGAAGGCAAGTGAGATGCTTCGGACATCCATCACCCTCCCTCGACACTGGACCTGCGTTGTGCCACTTTCACAATGAAGGCTGTAGAGAGGAGGGGGAGAGCTCTGCGCATTGCAAACGGATGCACATAACACCCTGATAAGATGAAGACAACGGAGGCGGGTCGCCAAACCACGGAGGTGGCCGAGTTGCTGCTCAGAGGATTGTGCATCTCGACTGTCGCGATTGGGTGGGAAGGGTGCCCAGTGAATGGTCGATTGCATCAAAATGAATGGCGGCCTACAGTACGGCACTGATTGACCTCTGCTAGGGTGGCATAGCCCACTGCACAATAGCGCCCTCGTTTGGGAAGCGGAAGGCGGTGTTGGGCCAGACAAGGCGCCCTCCACCTAGTTCATGCATGCAAGCAAAGCACAGAGATTTCCTCCAGGCGATGCACATTCCGTTGAGGTCTACTCATTGAGGCGAAACCTTTGGTCTTTCTTCATGTAGAAACGCTGCTCTCAGCCATCCAGCCTGGTAGAATGCAACTCTTCAGCAACGTGTCTGCTTGAGTGCGTGTAACTGGTGCGGAAACGTTCCTCACTTTCCGCATCACAAACTGCAGCAGTGCTATGCAGTGTTATGCAGTGCTATGCTGCACTCGAATGTTCACGGTGTCACACCTTTGTGAGACCTGACTCAGTTTGCAACTTTTCCCTTCTACTCAAGATAACGGTCACCTTTACATTGAAGCCCTCTTCCCTGATCCCTGGTGCCTCATACCTGACCTCTCACTTCCGACCTCTGACCTCTGACTGCTGAGCCCCCACCTCTAGCCTAGGAAGCCTGCTTACCCCTGACCAAATAAGCTCACAACGGCAGCTAGTGACATGCACTCCGCTCTTCCCCCTCTTCTCCACTTCTTCCCCCAATCCAATCAAGATACCATCTGCTGTCCAACTGCACCAAATATCTCTTATCAGTTGAAGTATCACAAGGAGGTAAACAAGGAGGATAACAGTGGTCACTGAGGAACGGGAGGAGGAGGAGGTGGAATAAGGGGCAAGGTGAAGAGTGGGTGAGGAGCTTTCAACAATACCTTAATCTAATTGGCGCACCTTAATCTACTAAGAACTGCAAAGTGGATAACGCATTGTCCCTAAATGGACAGCAAGGTGTCCCTCACAGGTAGACGGACAGACGGACAGATAGATAGATAGATAGATAGATAGATAGATAGGTAAATAGATAGACTCGTTCTGTCACTCAACCTCACCGTGAGGCCGCCTCGCATGCATCGCTGTGAGCTCCTGCCAGGCTGCTACCCACGCCTTCCTCCTAGATGCTCCTCGTCCAATCCACAGCATTGCCCATTCACTTGGCAGTCACACGAAGGATGTGCCTCGCTTCACAGATCAACAATCGGCGCCCTGACAAGTTCACTCGCGTTAGCAGTGAATGCACTCTGCAACTGGCCTCACTGCAAAAGTTGTGTGCTTGCATGCCTTCCTCCTCCGCTCACACGCCTTGTTGCATGGTCTCACGTGGACTTCGTGCTGACGTGCTGGCCACCTCCTGTGCCCTCGCCTTCAATATGACGCTCCAAATGGAAGAAGGTGGTGTGGCAGGCCTGCCATGTTTCCCAAGGAGGGCAGTGTCCGCGGCCACGTAGGGTGATGCAGGAGTGGACATTCTCTCAGGAGGCATTTCGTACCACGTCGGTGGAGGCGGAGCGTACGCAACGTGATGCCACCCATCGGGCGCAGTTTCGCCCATCACCACCTGCGCAGCCGGTGCGTGTCTGACTGCTGATGTGTTGTGGAAGGAAATGCATGCAGCACAGGCGACACATCGGCGGCTGCTCTGTCGGTGGGGATGCAGAGTAGCAGCACCTTGCACACTCTCTACAGAGACGAGGAGCGCCGGTGTGAACGAGACTTCTCGCACGGCTTCACTCGTGCGTCCCTCCTCACGTGAGGACACGTGGACTCGGCTGCAAGTTGTTGTGTCATTTATCGGTACCAGTGAGTGATGCGCCAGGTTGTCTTCAGCCCGCGTGAAGTGAAGCACGTCTTCGCTCACTACGCACACTACCGCAGCGTTGGTCTCCACACCTCCTCCATTCACGTTGCACAAGCCTCGCTGTGCGTACTTGGTGACGACGTCAATGTGTCTCGCGTTAAACGGCTGGATGGAGATGCGTGGCCTTGTCACCTGCGCCATGCCATCCATGAGTGGTGCAGCCCTCTCCGCTGCCAGCTGCATGCATTCTTCTGCCAGTGGTGGCAGTACAGCCTTCCTCTCCTCCCGCAGTCTCTTCGCTTTCCATCCAAAGGGCAAGCGGGAGAAGTCGAGCAGGTGGCGTATGCTCTTAGCAGTGGCGGGTGCACACTGAGACCTCTCCGAGCCCAGAGTGGTGTGGCAGGGGAGGGCTGAGACGTTGTGCCATTCATTTTCCTCGACGGTGGCCGCAGTTGCGCAGACTTACTGGAGGTGGTGCGTGTCCCTCTCTGTGTGCCTCCGCCTGTGCCTCTGGCCATGCCAGTGCTTGTGTTTGTACGTGATTTCGACTGCATTTGTGGCTGCAGGTGTGGTGATGGTCTCAGTCCCATTCTCAATAGCGGCTTCTTCAACACTGCCTTTGGACGACTACTGACTGAGGAATTCACGCCCACCCTACCTTCTCCAACCTTGGAGAGCACAGCATGGTCTTGTGCTGTTGCTGCTGCTACTGCTGCTGCTGCCGTGGATGATGGATGGCTGGTGTGTGGAATTGCGCAGCTTGCTGTGTTGTTGGAACTGCGGCGGAACAGTCCTTGTCCTGCATTATCATCTCGCATCGCTTGTGCCATGACTTGTGCACTTCTAAGTCCTTCCTCCCTAACGCACTTGCTTTCCCTTTCTTCGCCTTGCCACTGTATGACATTGCATTCTCTCTGCCTCTCCGACGCTGGCTGGCAGAACGTCTTGGCTCCTCCACCACCCACTCCTCCTCGTCACTACACTGTGGCCAAAACGGAAGTTGTGCGATCAGTCGACGTTTCTGTTGCTCGAAGGAGAAGAAGAAGAAGCGGGAGAACATGCTGCTGTGTCCCTGTAGACAAGTCGCTTCAAATGTGGTCCCGTCAGTCAATACTGCACACGTGACACCAGTAGTGTTATTGGGGTCAGCAGGAGGGCTCAGGTGACCTGCAACCGCATGACAGGTCACCGGCACCTCGCAATCACCCTTGTTTTCTCTCTCCCACGACCTTGGTGCCCACCGTCTTCTGTTTGTTGAGGAAGGGAATGGCATGACGAGTTATCATCGACACGGTGACAACGTAGGCATGGATTCAAGCAACTGCATACAAGTGCTCCACAGTTGATGGCATTGTGGTCTTCCACTGCACTTGTCTGCTGCCATTCCACCTGCACTCCTGCAAAGGGACTGCTTTCCTTTGGCGCCTCTTCACCCTCCTCCACCCCTCGCACCGTCCACTTCAGTTGGAAACCCGTGTTCTGCTTCCCCATTCACGCTTGTTCTCCTCCCTCAAGTGATCCAACACGCTGCCGCCTATTTCTACTCCTTTCCTATGCCATCCGTCTCAGCACCGGTGTTTATTGCCTCTTCCAGACATGCGAGATCTGTGGTGAGAAAAGCGAGAAGGAGAGAGGCGAATCAGCGGTCGTGTTAAAGCACTGTGTAAGAAGGAGTTTCACAACACAAACCAACGCGGTGTTGATCCCTACACCTCAATCTTGTTGCCAAGCCTCTCTGCCTCCCCGCCTCTGCGCCTCTCTGCTTTGCGGCTATTTAGCGAGGCTTTGTGAGGCTTGGCGATGCTTGACCTTTGCAAAGGCACGCTAGTATTAGTGAATGATGCAACCCTCTCTGCTGCCAGCTCAATGCATTGTTCTGGCGGTGGTGACATCAGGTGCTTTCACTCATCCTCCTCCTCCTCCTCCTACTGCTGCTGCTGCTGCTACTGCTACTACTGCTTAGACAATTTCCATCCAAAGGCGAGGTGACGAAATTCGCGCAGGTGGCGTCTTTTCTTGCCACCTAATTGGCTTGTTTTGCAGTCTGGTTAATTGACACGGTTTGAAGAGTGAAGCAATAAGCAGGACCAGCACCAGGACTAGGACCACGACCACGACCACGACCAAAGACTGGTCCTCAAGGCAGGCTCAGCTTCTGCTGACTCCTTCAGGAGGCCCATTATCCACAGCCGCGAGGCTGCATTTGACATATCGTCGTTTGCGAAGTCCGTCGCCACCAAAGTCCACCAAAGTCAGTATTTGCAACGTTGAATTGCACTAAATAAAACCCTTCCTTCCTGCTAAATGAGATGCTGCTTGATCGCTGTATACACGAAGGCAGCTTCTAAGTATCTGTCGCATCTCCTTTGACTGTTTCAATTTCAGTTTAGTTGTTTAGAAGTAATCCGAACCCCTGACCGACTCCTGTTTCCTCTTCAGCACGCCCACTTTAACTCCACCCTCTCCTCTCCACGGCACTGCGTTGCAGTGTGTTGCAGGGTATTGCAGTGCGTTGCACAGCACTGCGCATTGCACGTGTCGCCATAGTGTCACGTTTACGGTGGCGATGAGGAGGAGAGGCGGTGCTTCGCAGAGCCGCCTCCTGCACGAGGGCCTCTCTGTGTCCATCCAGCTGTGCGTGTGGCTGCCTTCAATGGCGTGCGTTGGTGTGGAGGCGTAGAATAGGCTTGGGTGGTGTGAGTTGGTGTCAGGTGCAATGCGTGGGCAAAGAACACTGGGCAGGAGACACTCTTTGTTGTTTCCATCACATGCCTTCGTGTGAGTGCCACTTCAGGTGGCGAGGTAGTGCACTGCTCACAGTGCGATGCACGAGGTCAAGGCTCGTTAATTGGGTTGTTGTTGTTGTTGCTATTGTTAGGTGAGTGAGGCATTGGTTCAGATTGTTGGCTAGTCGATCGGTCTCTCATTGCTTTCATTGCCTTCACAGCTTTTCTCGTCACGACGTGCCTTTCACTTTGCTCCCCTAATCACGCTCTTTTTTTTCTGGATTTAAAAATAAGCTACACGACAAATAAGGGAAGACAGTGGTATAAAATCACAGACCAGACACATCTTTTACATGTCTTAATGGGTGATGCATGTTTTTATCAAATTGGTATTTCACGTCGTTAGGATTTTGTAGCTTAAACTTTAATACCTTTTGCCTAAATTAATGGTGGTTCTTAATTAGCACAATGGTGTTAGGGTGTCTCTAGTAAATTTCTCAGCAAATTTTACTGGACCAAGATACGTTTTTAATTTCTGCTGAGGCCTATTTACTTTCAGTAGCTATTACCGCTCAGCCTCAGCTCTTGTGTCACTTAACCTTACGCCAACAATTTTTTTAAAAGTGAAAAGCTTCATATTTCAGTTTTGTTGGGCTTCTTTGCGGGAAGGTTTTGGGTAGAATGAGCGAAGACTTGAGAAAGTGTAATGGCCTTTTTGACTGTCTTTAATCAGGGAATTTGTGAGCAAGTGGTACTAAAGCTTGCAAGTCTTTGGGAACCTTGAAGACGCTCGACATTCGGACTTTCCAGGACACCTGAATAGGACTTTGAGTAAATCACTAAAGGCTTATAGCTAAGACTTAACTGAAAGAATGGGAATGACATCTTCGCGCACATGGCTACTTTTTATGCATCCACCAGCGACTCAATGTTTAGGAAGCTGTCAGGAAGCAGGACTAGACCACCTTCCAACGACTTCCTTTTAGACACAACCATAACAGTCAAAGGTGCCTTAATGCGTGTATTGCGAATGGTTTAAGGCACAGGTCAGACTTAATATTGAACGTAGTACTTGCTAAGGGCACTTTTTAGGTGGATATAATATGGGAAACACAGCCGGATTAAGGCTAAATGCGAAAAATGCCTGGTATAGCTTTGCGGGTCTGTTCTTTGGTATGCAAAATACATGCAAATTACCATCAACTAGGGGTTAATACGCGCACCGGGTGGTAAAAGTCATCTTGCCAACAAACCATCCCGTTAGCAATAAACAATCATTCACCGGGTTACAGGTTACCGCCTATTCACTGCGAAGACGTGGTTTGCGTGCCAACAGAAAACGTAGACTCACCATCGATAGCGCATACTAATGTTGTCTGGAAGAAGCAGCGAAAATAGAGCCTTCGGGTGATAAACAATCAGCGAACCAAGGCAGAGGGCTGTTCTGAAAAAGCGCTTCTGCGGGAGTGCCTCTTATCGGTTTTTATAATGAAGGCGCTTAGAGGTCAGTCAGAAAGGAACGAAGGGTAAAATCCCACAAAGTTTAAGTAATTAAAAGTCATCTTTTTCTTCAGTCTTCAGTGTTTTGTCTGCGTTTGGATGTCTTTAGTAGAATAAAGCTAAATCACATTTGACTTGACGACGAGGAAGTGTTTACTTTGAGCAAATTTTTCATAACAAAATATAAAGTCAAGCATATCGGGTCCGATGCTCCGTCGGTGCGCATTCTCACTTGAGGCATTGCGAAGACTTTAATTTGTACAGTTCTGCTATGCGGTAGATAATTTTCAGTATCCGATCTTTTAAGTGCAGATGATGATAGCATGTGAGCAGAAAAATGCAGAACTTCAAGAAGAGAATGGTGAGATTGTGCTCCAAGAGCAGTCGAAGAACTTGTAAGTGGTGAAATAACGCATTTTGCACTGTCCCAAACGTCAAATTTGTCTTCAAGCCCATTTGCAAAAGGAGACAAGTTTCAGTCTGTCGGAACACCATGCAGGAGGTGTTAAAAGGCAATTGCGCTGCCAAAGTGGCATTAAATTGTGCAAAAGTGTAAAATTCGCAGCTGCAGTGCCTACCGGAGGGGGGCGTGGAAGCGATTTGAAAACATGACATCAGCGGATTGGGGCTCGTCAACAGGATAATTCTCAAAAATTCTTATTATTGCGGCAATTTGTAGCTTCTTCAATTGAGACCTGACCAAGCGAGCCGAGGTGATGGAATTGCCTAACGGCAGTTGGAGGAATACCTACCGTCAACATCCTCATAACCTTTGCTTCCACTTTATAATTGCGAACTTTGCATGATTATGTCTTAAGTTTTGCATTTAACCAAACATGAGACAGGATTATTTTTAGGTGTTTTCCCTTTTGATTCAAATTAAGCTTTTGCTGTGCAAGGCAAGATCCGCAAACACGATGTGGAAGACGTTTTTGGTCACAGTTGAGGAACGCATGCCGACATAACGCAGTGTTTCCATGACTTTTTACTACCTGGACCAGATGCACTATCTGGCGACAAACGAAGTTTTATAAGTCAATTTGACAGATTTTGGATGTCTGAAGGTGGTTCTTGTCTAAAGCACGTGGATACGAATTCATTCGGAACACTTTTAAATTCTACTTCTGTAAGTTTGCTAGAGTAAAGAAGGACATGAATAGGCTGTTCCCAATGGGACGGAGGCTTTTGGCAGCAGTGCCACTAGATATTTAACTAGCATTCGTTTGCACGTCAACAGTTCTGCGCGAAGTTCCATATTCCCAGCCGAGTGCTTTTCAGGCTCTTTTAAGTGCGCATTATAGTTTAACATCCGCCCACTTGCATGACTGATAGCGCGGTTTGCGATCGGAGAGTGAGATTTTGGCAAATTTGATGGCTCCAAAGCAATTTTAAAATAGTTTTACTAGTGACTCTTGTGGTGGCTAACAGATCTGCGTGAATTTCACAGTTGTCAAGAGCAGACAAAGGTAACAGCTTTGAAAGCAAATCCGTAGCCTGCAAATTATTACAGCAAAACCATCTATCACAAAAATTTAGGCAACTCGCCGATCTGTGGCCACTATTCTCACAGAATTAGCACTACCTTATGCAACCTCATAAAGAGCTGCATGTCGACCAACAAAACCCACGACCAGCCGTGGTCCTCACACGCTAGGGTAGTGGTTGGCGGAAAGACCGCTGACTTGAAGTAGCTAATTGCAAATTTTTACACCGGCTAAGCAGCAGAATTCCTGGTTAGGAACAATTTCCAGTGTGTTTTGCATCCCTCTCCACCACGACAACGTCCTGATCCAAAGAGACTGAATTCTCACGTGCACCAGGCGTCTTCTGCCATGAGAAATACCACCTCGGTTAAACCTAACCTCGTACCTGCGATGTCAAGAGTCCGTTTAACACAATTACAACGGCTTGTTAAATAGAAAACGTTTTTCCTGCATTGTCGACTTTGCCCCGTCTATTCCCAAACGAGGCTTTGCACTTTTACTATTTAGAAGTGCACTTTTTGGGTGGGAAAAGGAATCAGGAAGTGCACATCCTTTTGGCCCCAAAGAAGAACTTACATTTAAAACAAGAGGAGGCTTAAAGTTACCATCTTAATGAACGTCGATTGGTCCAACAGTGACGAGAGTCATTTATTATTCGTTCACAATGTTCACACAAATGGAAAAAGATTAATTGGGAAACACTTCTCTCATTCCCTCTTGCTTAGCATAAGACGGTCCACTTGAAGGCTCTGCAAACTGAATAGAGGGAGTTTAGTGGGAAGGAATCATAAAGCAAGTAGAGTAGAACGGAATCCAAAGGCCTTGTCATAAGCCAAGACGAATTACTGACCTCTAACCTATTCGTCTCTTGATTAAAAAATCCTTAAGTGACAGCTGACTTTGTTTCAATAAGTAAATAATATTGCCCTCGAAATAAGCTGACTGGTGTTTTAAATTACTGTGAAGTGAGAGACTAGCACGCAGCAACTGTAGAACTTGCTTCTCAGGATCTTTACTATTGTCAGCCCTAACTGCGTAGTCGCTTACTTCATGCAGTTTAGTGGGAGCCATGCGAACCCTCGCATCACACAGATTAATGCTTTTCCTTATTCACGATGGATTTTTATAAATCCTCAAGGGTAATTGCTCTACTACCTGCTCATGCCACTAACCCGGTCAGCCGGAAACAGTAAGTTCCGGATGCATGAAGTTCGAAACGTTACACTCAGATGCATGTGGGGGCACCAAGCGTCGTCCAGTGGTAAAGGTTCAATCCCTTATGTACTTCACTTTTGCCTTTAAAAATGCCAACCTCAGCGAAAAGGCAACAGTTTCTTCTAACATCACCTTTCTTAGCCATAACTTATCCATTCCTCCTTGAAGTGACAGCATTCGTCCTCCCTACTTCTCCACATCCTGCCGAGACATGGATGAGGTGCCTGTCTGAATAGAGGGAGCTACAAAAATTTAAACTAACATGCAACCTTTTTAGATCATGAGGCTTCTATCAAGCATGTTTCCATTTAAGTGGTGAACTCAAGAAACGCTAGCCAAAAGAGTTACAGAAGTTCCAGGGAGACTAAATACGGACAGTTTATTCTTTTGATTGCAAATAACCCCAGAGTACCTTTTTACCTTACTGTTTTGTCTTGATTTGCTAAATTGACTTGATCTACATCTTCAGAATCTGAGCGCAGTGGAGTTTAAATGACGGAGGGTTACTTGACTCCATAAGTGCTAAAAAATAACCGTTTGGAAAAATTTCTTTGAGAGTTCCCCATCAGCACGCCTAACAGAGGGGAATGGAAGATTTGTGAAGACCAGGACTTTAAAGTCAGAAATGGAAGATGGTAATAAAACCTAAAAGTCCCAACGTCTCCATTTACTGTAGGAAATTGTAATCCAAGAAGGGAACTCGTCAACCTCTAAGCCGCCCCATCATTTATAAGCAAAAATCACCATTTCGGGGGAACAGGAGTCAGCGTGTGAGTCTGAACCATTTTGAGCTCTAGATAAGCACCTCTTTCGCTAAATAATCTCAATCACTGACGCCCACAGGCGAAAAAAGGGCAAACCGGGCACCTTAATGTGCGGTGGCTACCCAAGTCACCTCATGGTTTCAATCAGCCCTACCGATCGCCTCATCTTGACCTTAGGAGGGTTCAGATGGGGCTGGTGTAGGGTTGGGAGAATGAAGAGTAATATTTTTTCCACAAAATGGGAACCTTAGGAAACCGATTAATGTAAATACAACCCTCGTTAATAGAAATATACAGGATTAGGCAATTTTTAGTCAAAACATTTGATGCGCACTGCGTCGAGTGCAAGAAATGTCAAGTGTGACAAGCCAGCTAGTTTGCATTCCGAGGCACTTTAACACTGTAACGTTCGATAGTTCCATTAACCCATGCATTCACCTTGGAGTAGATTTTGTCCCTCAGTTTGGCAAACTTTTGTGGCATATACTTCCTCACCTTCTTCACGATTTCCTTCCGAATCAGACTTGTAAAGAAACCACTGTTGACAACAAGACCCACTGCCTTATTGAAAGTGCCTTTGCCTTTGATGCGAACGCCTTGCCAGTGCTTAATGTCGATGCCTTCAAGGTCTATGAAAAAGGTAGCAAAATGCGGTAGATTGCGTGGTGAGCTTTGGTTCAATCGCGAGAACTGCAGTGCTTCCAGAAATGGAAAGCAGACACGGAGCTTTAAGTGGAGAACGAGTGGAGCAATTATCATATTGACGGGATGAAACTAGAGAAGGTAGAAAACGGATTTGATAAGTACCGTTAGATTGCTATTGAAATTATCTTAGTTTCCATATCAATACTGAAAGACACGGACCACTGCTACCATTGGTAATCCAATCTTAGAGGATAGGATAAATCACTAGTAAAAGGACAGACAAGGGCCGGCCCATCTGTTCACCAAAAGTGGAAGTCTCCAAATGCTCGACAAACAAGGCCAGAGCACCTAGGTTCTAAGCTGACCTGTTGACTGGTCATCAATCATCTAGGATGCATTATTACCTCCGGTCTGGTACCATGAGACCACCTTACAATGCAATCCCTGAAGCCTTAGGTAGGTATGAGCAGACGCGCTTACAATGGTAATGACAACCACTGTGCGTGACTCCTTTTGGTGATCTACACTCCATGCTAACTACCCATCTGAGCCCTCTGCCAGTAATCATTGGGACCCATTGGCAAATGCGACCTATAATAGTTTGATCAGGAGTTCAAGTGACCTGTCAGTCACCCCAACTTTGCAAAATGTTCCTTTAAATGAAAGGTAGGAAGAGGTTTCCTTGTGCTGTTTCTACCATAGGTAATGAATGCTCTTAGCCAATGGGTGTAGCATAATCACTTACCTCTGTCTTAAAGAATGCCTTCAGCTTTGACTCAGCGCTCACTGTCAATTGCTGGAAACCAATATTCAGTCGATGCTGAAGCAGCGTGTGTTCACTTCCACTCCTCCGTTTTACTCTCTTCCACCGGAAGTGCCTTCACCTCCGGTAAGCTGGAGTCGTAGACAGACTTAAGATTGAAAATCCGAACCTTCTGTAGCTCTACCCTGGCCATTCGGATAGGATTTTTCAGTTCAAAAAAGTCTTTGCCCGCGTGAAATACCCGCATTCCATAATCCATGAGAATGTGAAACAATTGCAAACTGCCATTGGGGGTATTAGTCATTTTTCCAATGCCTACGATCATCAGTAATGCTAGAATTGTGGCTAAAACAATCAATGAAATCCATTTTATCATGAAAAAATTCACCACATTCTATTAGTTGGGAAAGTTTGACGCAACACACTCCATCCAGTCCTATAGCTTAATCAAGGAACCAACTACAGGACGCTTGAGAAGTATGGAAGGGAGGGAGTCTGATCAAGCCCAATAGACGACCACCATGTAAGGGATTGGAGCGCAAAAAAATACTAGATTCAGCAAATGCAAGAAATGCACACATTCATAGGATGCGATCTTATCTCATCAGTCTTCAAATGCATGATGCGATAGTGTGGTTGACTGAAAAACGTAGAGCTCAAAAGAACCGCTTCCAGGCGCAATGTATGCTTCTGCTGCTACATGCGGCGAAATTCTTTGGACGTGGCTGTAACACTTTTTGTTTTAAATTCTGTTGCCAAATATAACACTACATATTTGTCTGGCAGTTTGCCTGGAACTTGCAAGAAGTGGCAAGTCTGGTTTCCAGCTTTAAGCATACGCAATAAGCATCACTGCTGCAAATAAAAATTAAACCGTTTATAAAATTAGTGCAGATTTAGGATTCCCAAGGCACATTCCAAAGAGGCCTTGACCGGCACAGAGGCTTCATTAACCCGAATGGCTTACCAGGTTAAATCTGATGATATTAATATTGGACAAATAAAATGTAAAATATAACTTATAAACACACCACTAAGATCTTTGCACCAAGAGCTTTCGACTGGTGCGGAGATATCTTTATAAAAGCCAAAATTGAACGTGTTGCGGGGTTTTCCTATGAGTTCCAACTAGCGTCTAAACCTGGCTGATTCTTGGGGCGAAATCTACCTAGACTAGTGAAAATGGACCTGACACCGACCTGACCTCCGAATCAATGATTGTGCATGCAGAGTAATCAGTTGCATGTAGGATTAAGTATTGCATCCCTAAGTAAGGACTTTTTGGCGTTGAAAAAATGCGATAGGCGAGAGCTCCACCAACCTGTGCATCGTTGGGCCATAGCACTGTCAATCTGACGAACTTTTAATGGGGCCTTCACTAAAGGTCACTTCGGTATTTCCTATTGGTTCTGGGTGTTGCTAAGCGACAGAATAAACATTTTCAAATCCTTCAGATTGCAGTATGTTTACCATTGCAGAGACTTGCCTGGGATGGCATTCATCTCATAGGTCAGGACAACCAAAAAACATTTTGCAAGTTTGCTTTCGACTTTGCAAAGGCATATGCCAGAAATATTGGTTGCCAATTAAAAGAGCAGTTTGACACTTTGTTTAACTGTATCTTTGGCTACGTGAGAACTTTAGTCTGGGAATTGCGCTTTCGCTCTTCACCAGCTGCCGGCTTTGGAGGCTTCCACCCTTCAGTATATCACACGTATATGCTCCCCTTTACCGGTGCGTGTTGTTGCCACATTATTGAAGCTTCAAGACAATATGAAACATATCGTAATTCTGTTCCTTGGAGGCATTTAGAGATAAGGTTATTTAGCTAGCACGTCTTTTGGAGCGGGTGGGGGCTCATGGCTTTGCTCTTGTGTTTCTTTCAAGCGGTAAGGTCATTGAGTCATGCCAGTAGCTTCTACGACACATCTGTATATATATAAAAATAATCTTTTGTCTTACGCAATTCCTCATATTTTTAGGCGTGCAGAAGTGCTACAGAAAACCAAAGTGAATAATGATAAGCTCACAAACTCCAAAGCTTTTAACTGGCAGTTTCGTTGCCTAAAAAACCAACACTAACGGACCAAAAGATCAGTAGAAGACTATCCATTTTACTTCTCATTTAAAAGGAAGCACTAAAAGCTGCTTCATATGCAGTATATTAGAATGGAAAATGATATAATTTGTAGACGAGGATATTTCATAAGCTAAGAGCCAGGTTAGCTAAGTCATTTCCTGCTTAAAAAGCTCCAAATCCAGAAAAAAACCATTTTATCTCACAATAATGCAATATAATCATGAGCCCATACAAACTAAAGCCGTGAGCCAACTGTAAAATAGGCGTCATAAAGAATCCAGTCACAGTACTTTACCTTCTCCTAACTTGCAATGTAAAGAAAGAAGTAAAAATCTCGCAGGAAATGGATTTGGCCTCGCTGGTATTCTGACTAAACAAACTCCACTACATTGCACAGCTTAGGCTCCACTTCCATACACTCCGCCATGTTCGGTTTTGGGGCCCGGTCCTGCACATCTCGTGGTAACAGACATGCACACCAGTACTATTTATTGCTCCTATCATTGCACCTAAGCTAAGTGAAAGAAAGCGCGTCCGCAAGTGAAACAAATCCAAGCCTTCCGTTCTGGTAGCTCTGCCTCCCGTTCGCTCTAGCTTTGCCGCTGTACGTTTCGAAGCTTGGCCCGACGATTTTTAAACCACACCTGAACTCTCGATTCCGCCAGCTCCAGTCGTGCTGCCAGCTGCTCACGCGCAACCAGGTCCGGATACTTGTTCACTGCGAAGAGTTCCTCCAACGCGCGCAGCTGCTCCGGTGTGTAAACTGTCCGCTGACGTCTGGATGAGCTTTGAGCTAAAGTGAAGCAACAAAGTACGGGTAGCCGACGACGATGAGCAGTGAACTTGCCTACTGAATAAGGCACTGCATTCCCTACGGCCTTTCTACTGATGTCTTCCGAGTACACACCGGGCGCACGTGCAAACGCTGCGTCGACCTCGCCGCCAGGCCAGCAACACTAGGCCAGGCACTACAGTCCGCATTGCCAGTGCCACCAATATCCAACGTCATGCAAGTTATGCCCACTGAGTGACAGAAGAGGCTGCCACCTCAGCTGAATTACAACATCTGTCAAACCGTGATGTCGCATAAATCTGCCGACCTCGGACAGCTTTGTGCAATCCACCCTCTAATGACACATTGTAGCAAGATGCAATGTCACACGTCCTTTCACTCATCCACCTAGATTAATCCGTGTAACCTCATTGTGCGATACGACCTCGGGCCTCAACCCAACCGTGCACATTTCGGTCATCTACTTTCATTCGCATTGGGCATCACGCACTGCTTGCGTTACTCTCCTGCCGACTGCAGAAATGACCATGAAAAGTGCGTGCAGACAATGCAGCATTGCACAACTTCATGTGGCTGCTTTTTCCACTCACTCTATACCAACAGCATCACCTCCATTCAGCAGAGAAGCAAAATCAGGTGAACGGAGTCGAGCCAATACGAGCCTTGTCCGATTCAAGCGTTTGTGGCTGCAATGTGAGAGCTGAGCGATCACAGGCAGTTTGCACTTCGTCCCGAGGGAAGTAGAGTAGTTGCTTAGTAGACACTTCTGTCCATCCACTGCCACGGGCCCACCACTACTTCTACTCCTGCGTCCATTTAAATGAGTCCTTTCCTACCACACTATCTCCCCACACGCTATCACCACCCATTTAATTTTGTCGCAAGGAATGTGTCCAAGTTCCTTCAATTTGCCTCCCCTTCGCCCTGCATTCATACTCCGCGTGGGCAACTCCTTCAATTGTCGCGACCCCATTTCACTCACTCTTCATCCATCGAAACATCCCCAAGAACGACTGTGCAATGCGTTTCTTCACAGAAGCTTATTTTTGCTCCTTCAACAACACAACGCCTCCATAATCACCTCTGCTCTATGCCCATCCCTGCATGCAATTAACCACCTCTCACATGATTCGCAAACTCGCCTAGCCGATAATAGGGAAATAACAGAGAGATGGATAAATGGATGGATGGATGGATGGATAGATAGATAGATAGATAGATAAATGGATAGATTAATATTAACAGCCCACAATGAGCTCTCACTTGGAGTGGTTAGTGTCCGCACACAGTGGACTTGTTGTTGGGGCTACCTTGTTAGCGCGCGGGCCAAAACATGTCTTTTGTCCCTGTCCTCCCCCTACCCTTCCAAACGTGCATTACGCCAGACTGATGTAATACGCTCTCGCCTCCACAATCGGCCCCTTCACCTCACCTCACCTCGCCTCATCACCTCACTCACCCTGGCACACTTGCACACACCTGTGACTTACGAGGACTTCAGCTCAACTGAGTCAGGTGGCGAGTTGGACAGAGGAGCCGTGAAGAACACTTGACAAACACTTTCTGGTAGATCAAGTTGACCAGCAGTGACCAGTGCTTGTGCCAGTGAGAGGACGCATATGCACACAACAACTCTAAGAAGCTATTTACCGTGCTGCCAGTCAAATCAGAGATGCCAAGGGATTGCTACCTCCACTCCTAGATGCTCAACACTTCCAGTGCACCTCAGCACATTAACACTTCGTCGGCCTTAAATCGCTCCTCTCACCTATGCTCTCTGCTCCACGCCTCACGCCCACTGAACCCTCCGTCTCGAGTTCGAGTTGCGCTCCACCCTGCCTTGGCGACAGCTGTCCTTGCTGCGAAAACATGTCCCCTACCGCCATGCAGGGAACTGCCTGGTGAAGTTGACTGTAACAATAGTGCTGCTGTTGGTGCTGTCCGACAACTGCGGCCTGAGACGATGACAGCCTCGATGTCTGTGCTGAGGGCTGTGGAGGACTCGAGCTGAAGTTCTGCACCATTGTACTTGAATGGCCAGACTGCATTTGTGGCACTGATTCGCTGAAGGTGTGGCCAGTGCCTTCGACTGTGCTCCATATGGAGGTAGGCAGAGTTGGAGGACCATCAGAAGGAAGTGCAGGTTGCGGTGACAGGTAAGGCATGCATGGGGAAGCCGTCGACAACGCATGACCTTGACCATCATTTAAACAGCAGGCTCCATTGTTTGGCCGGTTTGGAGTCCACTAAAAATGGCCGCTTAAGTTACGCCAGTTTTCAAGTCAATACTACTGCACTTGTCTAGCACTGAGCGTCCCACAGTGGATGACTGCAAAAGCGCTGCTCGGCTATGAGGACGGAGAAATTGCACCTCACTTCCATTCTCTAGAACTGTAGGACTGAACTTCCCAATGCCAAACGATGCGAAGGTCACATGAAGCACTAGAATTGGGACTGTGAGCTCTCACCTGCTCACTGCCATCAACACAACGTGGATGAAGGCAAGTTAACATTAAAATGAAGAGCTGTGGACACCGACTGAGATGACAATTGGACTGCCTAGGTGACGCCGTGGTGTGTCCCTCCGAGGAAGTGGGTGAACGAGTGGAGTGGAATTTAGAAATGGCGAGAACTTACGGGGAAAGTGGGAAACGCGGGTACCACGGTTGAGGTGTAGCGAGGTGTGGCGGCAGTGGGTGCTGTCCACAGTTGGTGGGGTTGAGCTGATGTCTGTACAGGGGAGGGAAAAGAAGGCAGTCAAAGTGTCACCTAGCAAGCGTAGATTTGTCGATTTGTGCTACGGCAGAAAGCACAAAGAGCAATGAAATTGCAGCCGAAATGGTGACGTGTGGTAGGACTGTTGGTAGGTCAAGGGAAGCCAACGGGAGCAACTGAGTAGAGATGGGTCAAGTGTGGGTGGGAAAAGTAAAGGTGGCCTTATTTGTTGTCATGGGCTAAACTTTGTGGCTCTAGAAGTGCTAGACGTTAGAGTAGAGCTGGCTGAATATGGCAAACAACCTGTGTCATTTGCACTGGCGTGGCGATCGGTGGACAAGGAGGTGCGGGAACAGATGTGACGTAAGTCGCCACAGGCATTGGTGTAGGCGGCTACAAAGAAACAAAGGACAACTCACAAGATGATGCATCGTCACTAGCTGTGGCTACTGGCGCCTCATCAAATCGCGGTTTGCTGTGCATGAAGGTCTCGCCCACCAGGCGACTCATCTGATAATTTTAGCCACTACTAATTGAAGAGGGCTAAGTTCCCAGACTCGGCTTGATTTTTTGCAAAAGAGGAAGAAGGCTGAATTGAAGTAGCCTGAGCTAAGGAAGATCACAGCTACATCGAATGAAGAAGGTGCTGATTTACAGGTAGTTTTGTAGGATCCTTCGTGTGATGGCAAACTTACCACCGCAGTCCCTAATCCAGCATCCTCTTCCGAGTAGCCAGTAACGTGTGACTCTCCACCAGACGCTTGAAGACCCTCCCATGCGTTCCCCTCATTCCCATTTCACCACCCCCCCATTTCACTTCTAACACGCACGCATCGTTCCTGCCATGTTGCCGTCCCCTTGTCTACTGTGAAAACACGGCCATTACGGTCGGCTGGAGGGATGTGCGCGGAGGCAGAGAAGTGGCGATCATGCTGCATTGCCTCCCCGCATCAAAGTAACGTGTGCAATATTCTCACCAATGTGTCCCACGCCATCAGGCTCGAGGGTTCGCATTCTCCTGTAGGACCAGAAGTTGAAACCTCCTGCACTCAGTTCCAGCCTCTAGCATGACATTCCGCATACACAGCCCACCAGTCCACCACTCTTCCAAGGCTCATGTGACACCTGTCCCAGGTTTGTGCGCAGCCAATTGCACTCCTGTTTTAGCAGCGATTTGCCGATTGCCGATTGCCGAGTGCAAAAGCCAGTTGTCGTTGCAACACAGTCGTCCACGGACAAATAGTCCTCCAACGCTGAGTATCCACAACAGAAATGCAATGATCAACAATCATTGTGGGTGTGACCACTACGACCGAATCGGCAGCACTTAGCGGGAAGTGATTGTGCCAACACGAACGGCTCACCATGACGCAAGGCTTTGAATACCACGAATGCTCATTCACCAGCACGACGCATCACCTTGTCGCATGCATCCGTCGCAAGTGTGGCCAGCTAACGCACACTCTGCCTCTCCAAACCCAACGCAGCAATGCACACAAGAAGCCTTTGAGGCTGAGGAACTAACCAAGTCACACTGTGTTTGCGACGCTGACATGCTACAACCAAAGTCACTGCCTTCGGCCAACAGTTTATGGCATAGCACTCAATGCGGGAAGAATGTGCAGCATTGGACAAATCCTGTGCCAGTTGACTGTGACTTGCATCTACGCCATTGATGCACGCAAGCAAAGGATGTAACCCGTTCGCAGCGTTGCATCCAAACCTACACGACAGTCAATCATTCCACAACGCTCATTGTGAGCTACATGCTGCCTCGCTGCCTTACTGCCTTGCTAAGCCAGATTTTGAAGCGTTAGAAGCATGAATGATTAGGTGAGCATATAATAAGGGGTCATGCATTACCTGGACCAACTGCATGGAAGGCATTGGTGCTGGCCGCATGGAAGAGACGCACGGTATCGGAGGCACTCGTGTGGGCGCCTAAATTGGATGCATTCAAACGGAGGTAAGGCGTACAGTCTTCGTCAGCATCGCTCACGGACACCAGTCGTGAAAGCACCTACCTTTGCAAAACTACAAACTCCAAATGCCCATATCAAGTAGATTGCTCAACACACTCCCACAATCCCACACCACCACTTCTGAGTCGATGCTCTTGCGCCAACATGCAGTGACCTTTTGATTGCGCGTTGTCCGCTTGCCAGAGTGGCTTTACCAATGCAACCTTACTGCCACATCTATTAGCTTAGCAGTCTCCGTAATATTCTACTTTGTAAAGTGAGTACTTTGCAGTGAAGACATCAAAGCATTGTAAATTCCAAGGGAATAATTGGAAGAGGACATCACAGAATGAAACTACTGAGCAATGCACCACATGGAGTGCAGTGCAGTGCAGTGCAGTGCAGATGTGTGTGTGGTGTGTGTGTGTGTGTGTGTGTGTGTGTGTGTGTGTGTGTGTGTGTGTGTGTGCAAGCATGCATTCGAGCGCTTGCCATTCAACGGGGGCACGAGATCTCGTCTTGCACAAATGCGGAAGCACCTACTGCGAGTGCGCTCAAAATGGGAGGAAGAGGGTGGCAGGGTTGAAGTCACGACAAAGAGCAGAGGCAAACTACAAACTCACCTCCACAGACGAGAAGCCTGCAATTCTGCAGTTTGACGCATAGTTGGTGCTAGGACCTGCAGCTGCTTGAACATCGCATTGTTGATAGGGCTGGTGGTGGTAATGGTAGCAATCAGCGTTGTTTGCACGGACATGCTGTCTTGCATTCCCCTGCGGCCCCCGGTATCGTGCTTCCACATTTGTCAACTCGTTCTCCGATCCATTGCTGTTCTCTGTGAAAGGAAGAGTAAACACAACAGCAGTTTTAGCGCCAACAACGGCAGCACAAAAGCATGCATGTATGCACATATGCATGTATGCATCTGGCACAAACACATAATGCACTTTCTGCCGACTTTAGCTGTGGCATTTTCAGCTCATACACTGGCAGAGGTGACGCAAATCCTCTAGCAGGCGAACAATCCCGAACAATCCTATCAGCAAGCCTGAATCCGACTAATCCTTTAATTCCCGTGGCCCTATCATATACAGTAGTGGGAAATGAATTGGAAGCCAAGCCCTTCCAAGTCTTCCACGGTAGGCTTAATCGGATAATAACGGATTTTATGGCCACACGACAGACTTTGTTTGATCCGCTTACCCATCTCTGACAAGCGTGACAACTAGGCGATGCAAATGACGTTCCGTTGACCTCTCCAGTCTTAGAGACCCGAGTATCGACCACACGTCGGCCTGCATTTCGAAATGGAGCATGCGCGCTCACCCCAGAACAGTGATTGGCTAACGCGAACACCATCCAATCACAGAGTGGCGGCTAGGCACTGCGGTCAGCCAATTGTCGAGGTGGCATACCGATTCGGCCTGTGGTAGCCAAACATTTACTGAACCGAAACGCCTGTGAGGATAACAGTAGCATTGTGGCAAGTACCTTTGCACAATCAATCGGTGCTGCAATGCAAAGACATTGGAGTTCCACAGAGCAACAGTAGTCTGCATCATGCGCAGCGGTGCAGCTACGGTGCAGCCGCGTCGAAAATACACCAGCACGGAATGATTTGCCGCGTTGTGACACCTCTGACAAAAAGTATACAGTGATGACCTGAGTGAAGATCATTCCTTTCTCACGCTGACGCATGACTGCATGTCGCCACACGAGGTTAGTTATTGCATCCTTTCACTCTCGCTGTCACACGCAGCAGCAGCAACGAATCGTCGATGCAGTGCACCACACTCCGTGGTCTAGGGTAGGTGGGGACACCGTCCTCCCACAAAGTTACTGCCATTGTGCCTAAATGTGGCACGCAGAGAGGTTGCATGCTTCTCTACCGCTCTTCGATGCGGCACATTCAGACACTCTCAAGCATGAGTGTGCAATCACCTATCGGCACGACATCTATCACCTACTGTTGGTGACTTTGTCCCTCGCAAAGCTGCCCACCTCAAAATACCGGCTAAACACTGTGGTCGTGCTTCCACTACGTCCGCTTCGGGAGCCAAGTTTGACTCAAATCGCTCTACAGCACCAAATGCCTCTTCCCCCCTCCCTTCATTGCATGGCTATTGGCAGGAGCACAGGCCAAACTACCACAACTCACTGCCTGCATGCAGTTGGAGGAAATCGCTTAGTAGAGTTGGTGAACCACTCGAGGATTGCTCACTGAGAACTGCCTTTCAAAATGTTCCCTTTTGCAGTGGAAATGAGGGAATCAGCTCTGTTCTGCAGCCTCAGATGGAGAGTGACTTGCCAATTACTCGATCGCGTCGAAAAATTCACTTGTGGTGTGCGGTAACGTAAATGAGGGTGCATTCTCGCATGCAACAGCAGATGCCCATAGACCTTTCCACTACCCACACACCATGCACACCCATGAACACCATCTGAGATGGTTCTCCACTGCTTTGCTACTTTTCCAAGTTCACTGAGAGGGGGGCATGTGCATTCTTCTTTGTCTCATCACCATCCGTTCCCGTTCCCATTCCCGTTCCCGTTTTCGTTTCCGTTCGCAAAGCGAGCACGCAGAGAAGATGGTGGATACCGAGTCAATATTCACCAAGAGGTGATTTTGAGCAGTTGAAATCTTGCCTACTCGACTTACGTCCCACATACAGTCTGTTGAGGCAGGCTGGATCTGGTCGCTACCTTCAGTAGTGCTTCCTACGCCCCCTTCTTCCAGTTTGCGACCGCAAAGTCTCAACCCTACACGACGGTGCCAAGTGGTTGCAAGACCTCCATTAGTAGAAGGGAGTAATGAGTAATGCAACCCTACTTCCACACACTGTGATGCCCACGCATTCCTCCATGCCGTTATCAATCTCCTTGTCACCAAAATGTCAAACGTCGACAAATCACGTCCATTGAGATGGATGCAGTTGTACACAAGGACAGAGGCGACTGCGAAGGTCTTTCTTTCACTCAGAATGAAATCAGCGTGTTTCAAGACATTTGCATTCACATCCAAATCATCGTCATTCATTTGAACTAGCTACTTCAATTTTGGCTTGTGTCGCAACCAACTGAGTAGCGACAACACTTATCCTCATTTCCCGCCTCCTTCATTCCAACGGCTCAAGCTTCCCATGCATGTCGTCGGCTCCAACTCACCTAAGGTCTACCCCTAAGCCAAATCCACTCTCGAGGAGTCGCAGTGCCGTGCCATACTCCAACACTTCTGCCTCACACCTCGAGTGCATACCAGACCGCATTCTGCAAGCAATCTCTGACCCTACCTCATTAACAAGAAAAAAAAAAGGAAAAAACGCACAGGTCTGTCGCATTCGTCGCGCAAGGAGGACAGGACAATCAGTGGTCGTTCTGCTGTGTTTGGATCAAGCTCCCACTTGTCAGCTAGGTGCTTAAGGAAGTGCCCCAATACCGTTGTGCTTCCAGGCGCCTTACCTCATGCCAGCTGACAGCAGTGTACTGCACTAGCGTCAAATGCGGATTCACCAAAGCCTCGGTGCCCAATCCAGGAAGGAGGAGAAGGAGGAGGAGGAGGAGGCTGTTGTCATTGCGAGGCCATTCTCCCACCAAAAACTAGCGAGACGTTGAACACTTTCTCGCACAACTTATAATTAAGCCAGATCGCCTGACCAGGTGTGGGTGCCAACACACAGATGCTTGAAGGCAAGATAGATGTTGGTTGTGGTGGTGGTGGTGGTGGTGGCGGTGGAAAGGGACTGATGGTGGAAGGTAGGAGGGTGGGTAGAAAATGAGAAGGCTGAAGCTCTACCTGCCTGTCTGCTACCCAGTGGTTACTAACACGCCAATTATACGGTGGCAACAGTACGCAACAACGCGACCGCTCATTAACGGTGAGACGCCTATGTTCCATTCTGTCACTCACTACTCCACCAGCCTCACTCATCACTCACTCATCAGCCTGATCTCAGGTTTGTGTGGCTTCTGCCCACTACGACATCTTCACAAACACCAGGACTTCTGTGAGGGGAGTGAGGAAATGCAAGAAATGGCAGGTCTGCTTCACTTTTGCCTATCTATCACACCTCCTCTCAGACACCTCGAAGGCTTTGTCAGGAATGGGCTTGAGGTGTGCACGCTTCCAACGTCTCTGTGCTTGTTTCAAGCAGGAGTGCACTTCGAGAGCCACGCTTCGCCGAGTCATAAGCCCATAAACCCCCCTTCACCTGCCGTAACTCCTTCCTCATTTGTGTGCCAATCAAAGGCAGGGGATTTGCCTTTGCGCCAAGCAGTCGTCAGTGCTCTTTGCTCACGGATTGCACTTTACTGCAATCCACCACTCATATGCAGTCATGGCATGCATTCGAGCTGCCGATTGTCCATGTTCAGACCACCCACAAGGTGAACAATCCATCCACAGAAATGACTGCCAACCGGTTGAGGGTGTCAGTGTTTACGCAACCTCGGTCATGCTTCGAACTTCCGTCACAGGACACTTCACTGCCACCTCCACTGCCGTGACCTACAGTGGCTGCACCAGACGTACAACCAGACACTCCACCTTTTGCCGCCTCCTTAGTGTCCAAATTGGTGGCCTGTTTTCCTGTGTGTGCAAAGTGAAAAGCGTCTTTTGGCTCCACCGAATCCCTGCCTTGAGTACACCAACATTCTGCCGCATCCTATGCTCCATACTTTCTTGTCCTTAATTGCTTCACGTTGTGATGAAATGGATTGCCCACACCAAAGGTGCCAGCGATGGGATCTACCACCATCGTCGTAAGAGGAGCTCGTGTTATCTATGTCGCAAAGCTCTTCCATGCTGCTGCATACTTCCCATGTGAGTGTTCGTGGAAGAGGAGGAAGCGTTGACACATCAAACGCTTGCATTCCTCAGGAGTGACGGACTTGCCTTTCGGCTACCTTTCCTTTCCATTCCTCTCCTTTCCTTTCCGTAGGGTAATCGTAATCAGGGAATGTGTAGTAGGTAGAAATCGACTTGAGGATGCTGGAAGGCATGCGGTGTTGCTGCCTTCCCGTTTAGCCACCAGGGCAGCACGACTAACACAGGGAAATTTGAACGGCGGATTCGACTCATATGTTGAGCACTTAGACACTAACAACGCATTTTCTATGATTCCTTTACGATGCGTATCGAGAAATGGTGATAATTTTGATGGGGTGATTATTATATTTTTATGGCGATCAGTATGCATATTTCATAAATACCCCCAAATTTGCCACCAAACAAAAGATCGATGATTTCGGCGGCTGCTTCGTTCAAGGCTGTGGAGCAGTACTTCTGTCCGAATCGGTGTCCTTTATCCTGCAGTATGTAAGATTTAAAACGAAGTGAGACACCATTGCACGTGAGCTCTCGCCCTCAAAATTGTCTTCTGATCGTCGTTGTCAATCTCTAATAAAAATCAGCTCTGTAAGACTTTGAAGGGTTCACAAGGCAAGGACACGCATTTTCCTAGTCTCCAAAAATATATTTTTCACTCAACACCATTACTGCCATTTTTATGTGTCTGCAGCAGGTTCGCGTGGCATCCAGAAATCACGTCAATGTCATGACACAGAAGTCACGATGTTGCCGGGACGTTCGACTCGTAATAGAACCCCTTCCGTAAGTTGTGAGGATTAAACACACTGGATAATCCGTACCACTACCGTGTCAGTCTGGTAGGCATTGCGACAGAGTGACTGGGTCATGATTTTCGCTTCAGCTGCCACATCACGAACATGATAAGCCAATAGTTCCAAGGCTGTTCTCCAAGTCGTGTTCTACCATAGCGACATCCCAAAATGTCACGTACTAAGTGGTTCCAAGCTGAATGGAACGTATCTATGGCATTAGGAAGCGTGGCCAACAAGCTTTACCTGATGTTAACTTATTTGATCACAGAGGTTTCGGTCGTGCCAAAGGTCGTCATTTAGTGTTGGTCTACAAGTCATTCCTCAATATGCAAAGAGGCCTTTCATCGAAAAAGTTCAGTGGTACAGTGTTGGCGAGCGGAACAGGGAACCAATAAAGATGAGGAATTAGTGCACTATTTTCTTACTCTTTTCTCTACGCGTAACATCGGCTATCGGTTCGGGCTTGAATTCTCAACATTAAGGGTGAGGGAAGAAGAACCTTGAGGATTTATTTGCACTTCATAAAAATACTGTTAGTGAATTAAGCTTCTAATAACACTCAAATGCGGTTTAAGTCCCTTGAAGCGTTGAGATTTTCCCAAAGGTTGTCTTTTAATCGTGGAAGTACAGCGAGAGGCAGGAAGACAAACTGGAACGCAAATATGGATGGAATCGCCGAAAAGTATGCAGCATTGCATGTGACATTACAATTCAGACCTCTTAATACCCTCGCCCATCCTTCCCACCTCTTTTCCGTGGAATTGGTGACAGCAATGCACGTGTGAAGATTGGCCCTTCAACTTCATTTACCTTGTATGGAGAGCTTGACAAAGGACTTGACACCCAATTTACTCCTCTCTGTCGATTAAAAGCAAACGGTGCTTCCTTCTCAAGCCTACATCCCAGAATGTGTACACCATTTCTTCTTATCACACGAAAGTGACAGGAAGGGCAGATATGGAAAATTGATGTCCTTAAACGCATCTCTTACCCATTTTTGCGTAACGAGAATCACCTTCGGGTTTGTATGGAGTGAGCGGCTCTTGTTGCCTGTAGAAACGACCAAAAGCTCTAGTGAGTTGGCGTGTTAACGACTGAGGCAGGAATCAGCCACACTGGAGAAGAGAGTGGCCTGATTACCAAAGCTCTATGAGGTCAGTGCCATTCTTGGCAGAATTTGAAACATCGACGAATTTTATTCACCAACATCAACTTCAACATTAAGCTACTAATTAATTGATGGTGTTTTACATTCTTACAATGTGACATGCTCTTGCACAATAAATGCAAGATCAATCTCACCTTAACGGATTCATAAAGTATGAGTAAGCGGCTGTTGCTATGGCACCCCACGGAAATCCATGTATTGCGACTTCAGGGGGGAATAGCACGCCCAGCACAGTACCGAGCGTGAGCCTCCAAATGAGCCCTAATTCACGCAGTCGGGTGGACCGGATGTTTGGTTAAGTTTAATTTTAGATTTGCTCTACACTTTGTGGGTAGGCCTTACGAAACGCGCTACACCTCCTCTCATAACCAACTCGAGGTGCCACAGCTCTGTCAAAGTAGGTTTTGCACAAGAACAGTTTGCTACCACTGCTCTCCAAAAGCGGCCCACAGCATAAAGTCAAAAGCAGCTTCGTATTGTACAGCATGAGGTTGACTGTATCGGTGAGAGTCAAGCAATGCATAGAAGGCGTTCAAGTGAACATAGGTAATGGTGTACTAATGCAATGCCCCTGCGCTTAGAACAGTCTGTAATCAACCAAAAAATCTCGCCAATTAATCTTGGAATTGGCTCACTAATTCAACCATCCATAGCAGCGAACGAGGTTCTTAAGGCTCATTATTGTATTGCGGATATTTGCCGAGGCTTTAAGCAGCAATGACAGTGGAGATCAAGAGATTTTATTCGTGGCAGTTAATCCATGAACTAAATAGTAACCTTTGCTTAATAATAATAAGCACGGATTTCTGCTCTTCGAGAGTTGCTATTCTGTAGTTACACTAAATCCCTATCTTCAGGGAGTATCTTGTCAAGATGACCAACCGCAGAGAAGGTACTGTGGTTTAAAGAAATCGCACCGGCTAAGACATGTTCGAATATCACCCCAGCGCCCAACAGTTGCGCAGTTCTCTGCTCCTGTTCTTCAGGTAGTTGCAATCGAGCATTCAGGGTTCCAGCGGTATTGGCAGGAGAAGCTCCTGATGAGAATAGAAAGAACTGTATTCCAAATGGGTCATGTGCAGTTTATAGCAGGTCTTAAATTTATCAAGGGTTCTCAGAACTTCATCCACTGCACCAGTAACAAAATCGCTGTTTTCCTTGGCTGTCCTCTAGTCCGTCTCTAAGGTCATCAGGCCTACCTCTCTACTAAACCCTCTTCAATGGGCATAATTGGCGATAGTTTAGCATCCCTCTTTTGTGCATTCTGGATCCCAATGGGCTCTAGTGGAATCCATAAAAGCATTTCCACTACTTCTTCACTTCACTCATCCTTTTGTAAGATAACAAATTGGAACATCAGGTTTATTCCACGCAAGCGAGTGTGGACCACCTGCAGCCGTCTATGGGCTGTCTCAGCATCCATATTAATGCTTCTTCACCACATTCAAGCATCCTTTTTCCCTATCATGGATAAGTTTGGCTGCCGAAATAAACAAAATTTACTAGGACTGTATAACGCAAGACTGAGTTTTTGAGCTCAATGGGCTTACAATGGTAGTGATCGCCATTGAATTTTTGTTTATAAACAATCAGGACAATCACCCTAGGCGGCACCGTAGTAGTCAAGTGAGAGCAGAAAGTGTACTGCTGTCCTAGTTTATGCATGCCTTACCTTAATGCGCCTATGGAATACCTACATGAACAAGCAAGGGCGCTGCAAGAATTATAGTTCATTCAAACATCTTCGGCTCTACTTTCAGCGTTCAGATTACGCGTCCTGGGATAAAATCTGCCAGAATTCATACTTTTGAGGAAATATATTAAAGCACTGCAGTAGACTTTAATAAATCTTAAGGTAGCTGAAACATAGCTATAATTAATTGCTTCCGTTCTTTCCTTTTCCCATTCTTTCTCCTCGAGGACAGAAATGATTCGGTTGGTCCATCGGTGGACCTTGGTTCACAAGGTGGTGTTGTATAAAAATGAGGCAAATATGTTCCCTTTTGTTGCGCTACGTGTATTGCGTGAACTGAGGTATCAACTACTTCATTTCCTGTTGATAACGGCATTTAGTTAAAAATATTCCAAAGAGCACAACTTTTATGTAATAAAGCATAAATAAGCCATGTTCGTTAATATGCGTTAAGCAATTTATGTCACTCATGCGGTGCTGGAGTTTGTGGCAACTGTTAGAGTTTTCATGCTACAAAGCAGGCAGTCTCTCAGGATAAGTAGATATTGAATTAACCGTGGTCTCTTCAGGAATCCCAACATAGCGTTAGCATGAGGGAGATGGGCATGAAAGGAGTGTGAACTGCCATAGGTGGCTTACCTTCACCATTTTGCGGCAGAGGCTTGTGAATGCTGTCAAGTATATGCTGTTAATTAAAGATGTGAGGCGTTATTTTGATTAGTTCATTCACTCGCATTGAGTCACACTCTTCCAATCGTTTCTTTGAATGATAACGGGACCTCGGTGCTCATAGTGTTGATAATAGTTTGCATTCATACCTCGTACTGTCTGATATGAACGAGGTCATTCTGGTTAGACTGCAAGCTCTTCCTCCTCTGGGGCCGCGAGACGAGAAGAGAGTATCACCATTACGATGGGGTTGAAACAGGCGAAATTTGGCTGCACGCTTCTATTCAATTACAATGACCAGAATACGGCCGAGGATGCGCTATGCAGGTTGGCGAATTACTATTCCTACAAGGGTGTTTTAACGAAGCTGACTGCTAGCTGATTGGGTCTATACACGTCTCATAGAAGATGGGTACTTGCTGATGAGAAGTGTGCAAGTGCTGTGTCGATAGAATCAGTTCACTGCTGCACAGTTGAACGGTCTTCTGTTTCCTTTTGCCAGTTGCAGAAACTTGGAGATGTCACCTTTTCTGCAGCAAGGTAATTGCTCTGCATAAAAATAGTTGGATTTAATGGCTGCGAAGTAAACTGAAGGGTGTTTGAGTTCATGGACGGGCTATTCTGCTGATGCAGTGTTTATTTTGGCTCGAGGATGCTTTTAGCTGTCCAATCCATCTTCCAACGAACTAGTAAAGCAGTACAAATCTCTTACACTTTTTCCTTGCAGACACATCTTAGGTTGACTTTGAGAAAAATGTAAAGCGCTTGAAAATCACCATGAATGGCCGTCTTACGTGCATTAATTTGTATTGTATTGCTTAAAATATGGGTTAGCATTTTTGCTTCAGAGGCGAGAGTGCAACCCCCAAAGCTGGACATCTCAGTACAGTTCTTTGATGCTAATTATTTGACAACTTTAAACGGTTTTATCATTGTCTCTCACTTGGCAGGAAGCTCTAGCACCTCACTTTGAATTGCATCGAGCTTCGAAGTCGAAATCAGTTCAAACCATAATCAAGGCCTCTGTTCAGAAGTCGCCCTTGCAAACATTCTAGAATACTGTATAATTTGCTTTCTTTTCAAGGGCCTTCACTGACTGAAGTCACTGCGACCAAACGCCACATTTGCATGTAATCGTAGCGGATGAACCTGATGGCTTCCTGGACTTTCAGAGGCCCTCGTTGTAATTGTCTCAGTCAAGTTTCTGTCAGTCTTTCCTGTCCCCCCAATGACGATGTCAAAAAACATTCAGTCTTCCCACAGCAGCGATAATTTAAGGGAAGAAGAGGAAAGGCATGTCTCAACTACACATGTGGCAGCGCTGATGGACGTCGCCCATTTTAAAGAAGGATAAAACTCTAGCGACTGAATAACAACCGTTAGGTTTAACATCCACCAAAACCTCAGTGACAGCTAAGCTTAGCTGATTCTCCGTGCTCTCTCGCAGAAGTTACTCACAGCAGTGATAAACATAGGGTTCCTCCTAACTCCAGCATCGACCAATACTGCAAGATCCTAGTCCAGCTCGTCGTTAACCAGCGAGATCAGTCGCTGGCAAGAGATTTCTTCCGCCGTGACCACAAGCCTGGCGGTAATGACGAAGAATACGCGCGGAACCTACAACTTCTAGCGGAAAGAGCCTTCCAAGGCACACTACCAAACAGAGCAATCTACTGGGTGACGGTCCGGTTCAAAGTGGGTGTCTGTCTACCAATCACGGAGGCGGAGCTTAACGTCGTGAAGACCAATGACCTTGGCCAATCTGTCGAAGTTGCGACAAGGAAGCGTCAGGAACTCTGTCTGACACCGATGGCTCAAGCGCTTAACTGCCACCCGAACCGTACACATCCGCATTGGACTCCGTCACACCGTGTCCCAAGATCAGGTGAGCCATACTATTCCCTATTCTGCCTACTCCCAATTGGCTCCCATTCCTTTATGCGAGTTCCTCGCAAGCTTGAGTGATCCCCTTGCAGAATTATTCTCGACTCGGATACTTTTAGATCATTAGTAAGACTCCAAGCTTTGCAAAACCTGTGCAACAAGTTTTACACCGATTCAGCCTCTAGAAAACTGTTGAAGAAGAAACCTCGTT
>JAKROA010000017.1:1200000-1529715 GCA_023375655.1 Taenia crassiceps
GCTGCCGTAAGCCAAACACACGCACACTGTGAATTTCCGCATGCTTCCAACAGCTGCTGGCAAAAAATTGTTCCTTTTCCCACCACAAACCCATAAACTCCACTTTTTAAACGCCTATTTGATTTTTTTAATGCACCACGCTTTAGTGCGATGACAGTGAGCGCTCGATTGGTGTCAAACAGCATCAACTTGGTCGGTGACAACCACCTGGTGAGGTGTTGGGCATTTCGGTGAGAAAACTTCAACGCTCTCTCCACAAGCAGCAGCACTACCACGCATTTGGATGCATCTACTTAAAGGAATTTAGCATCACTAAACGGTCTTTTTTTCAATTTTTCGGCATTATTGGGCGGAATATGAGCAGAAGTTAAGGCACTTGTACCAAAGTGAGACAAGCAACAAAGCTACATGGACAATACTACTGAAAGAAGGTGTGTATTAAGTGAATTTATTGTAGAAGGCTTAAGACTCCTTTTGTAATATCTCCCGAAATTTAAACGCAACCAAGCGGACCCTACACTCACGAAACCAATTCCGCGGACCTAACGAAGGCAGTTGCTAGACGGCGTTACTGAAAGTATCAATGCCAAGGTTAGAGTTTAGAACAAAACTATTTTATAAAAGAAAACCTCTTTTGCGATGTTGTAAGGCTGCTTTTTAGATGGAATGGAATCAACTGGTCAGACAGCGCTTGCCTAATGCACATTTTTTGCCTTTCAGGCAACACGTGGTTTAACTACACCAAATTCTGGATTAAACAGACGTCACTGGTTTCCAAGGCGACAAAAACTGTTGTTTTGGTCAAAAAATTGTGCAAGTTATTAACTTGCAGACCACTTATTTTTATCAAACAACTTGGTGGTCGGACTAAAATCAAAGCTCAGCAGAATTAGCGCATCCCGAATCGTGCTTAAAGTTGGTAGTAAGCAGCATATTTTGCATAAAAACTGTCACTTTATGCAGACAAAAACTGTAAATGGCAAAGTTTTATTAATGTCAACGACTTGTTGCCCAAGCACAGGCGATTGCGTCCAAATTTGCAGTCTCACGACAAGGTAAACAACGAAGTAGTTCGGTTGGGGCAAAAGTCGCTGGGCAGCGACAATTCGGCCGATGCCTTCGAAGGTGGCGGTATGTGGCTAGAAGGGATGCAACTCCTTTGCTGAAAACCTACCTTTCTATGCACATTTGCTTTGTCAGCTCCTTTGTCTTTCCAAAACATACCTTAAGTGAGTTTTAATAAACGCGAAGCGACTGGTTTCCCTGGCACAACCAATAGTGTGCGCTCAAACAAGTATAAATTATTGAATAAGCCGTGGCATAACACAAGAGGGACCTGATTTTTCAGTCGCTTTTGACTTATTTTTTATTCCAACTTTTTGCCTTCCAATATAGATGGCGGTTGAAGTGACAAATCCATGATTATTCGAAGCTGATTGAAGTAAGCGATGGCGCAAAATACTTCGTATTTGCTTAAACTCTGCAGCTTTTTGTAGAAAAATGCAGGGATCTGAGAATTGTAAAAAAGGACAATTCCTTTAAGATTATTATTTACGCAATGCAGAAAGGTAATAAGAGATTGCATCGGTTGCGACGACTGACATCAGGCCACCTTGTCAAGCCAAAGCCTTTCTGTGAATCACCTCCCTAAATCATCATTGCGATCATTTGAAAGCGCCTTATGGCAAACAAAACTTACTTTTATTTTTATCGCCACACTGTGATTGCTTTGAGTGATACACTTTCCAACAAGTCACTCTCCTCTGTGCACCTTTTGCCCAGCGGAAGTGTTTTAGGCTTCATCAGTAATCTTTATTCGTGCAAAAAGTGGTTAATTTTGTTGCCACCGCATCGCTGCTTCACTATAAATCAGGAATATGGTAAAAATGCCTTTATTGCCTAAAATTAATACTTAGCCTTATTTATACCGGAGGGCGGGAAGACTCCCTCCAGCCAGAAGCATGTCGCAAAAACGCGGGAGCCGAATGTCTTTTGGCAAGAATAATGACCAATTCGGCCGACGAGTGCCTGCCTATTCAAGAGGGACTGAAAGGCGCCCGTACACCAAATTCCGCAAAAGGTGCGCAAGCCTATCTTTAGCATCTCCCTTTCAAAGTCGGCGATGATATTTTAACAACTGAACCCAGTGGCTAAGGCGCTTCAAGTTTACACCAAATGCCTTGACACATTCTTCATAAAGAAAGCTGTAAAATTGGCTTTATGAAAGAACTCTTAAAATATAATGCTTTAAAGGTGAAGTAGCTGAAATTCAATGCCTGAAATAAGGACCCTTTATTTCGTGAATCATGATAAAAATCCTCCTGAGGAATGTGACGAAGGCAGCCTTTGAATGGGGCACTTTAGGCAGCATCAAGCAAGGCTGGAATCTGCAGGATATGCTCTAATGTCGAGGTACTTGGTAAAGCATAAAACCTACTTGCCTTAAACTAATTTACTACTTGAAGCGCAAAGGAAAGACCGGAATAAATAAGAGTAGTGCAAAACAGTCGGTGTAAGGCAGGCGGTTGGAACTGATTTCCAGCCCCACCACGGCATGCGTTGCTAAAGCAGCGACTCCAACTGAAGTCCTCAAAGTTAAAACAAAATTAGGCGCTAAAAATAAATACTTTTTGTGCAAAAAACATTCGGGAGATCAAAAGCCGGCTGGAAATATGCCTGTCGACCGAATGAGTTCTAAAATCGGTCTAGCAGACAGTTTTATTTGTAGTACGCCAACCAAAAAGTTGTGAAAAGACCTGAATAAATTGCGCTGCAACTGCCAAAGGTATGGCAGCTCTGGTTCCCTGCCTCATCAAAGCCACAGGGAAAAAATTTTTGCAAAATAGCGCCTTAACGCAATCGTTGAGAGCGGTAAAACTTTAAAATTAACAAAATTATTAGCCAAGTAAATCATTTTTTTTGTTCCACCACTCATCCCCAGCTATGCGTGCCCTTTTTTGAAAGAGGAGGTGTTGCGTCGCTCGTCTCCCATTGTCATGATTAGCCCATCAATCGGTCCATTGTTACGGCTCGCTTTTTGTTTCCTGACACGTGTCATCCTCCTGAAGTCAAGTAACTTGGTGCAATCTTAAAAAGTTAATTCTTTGGAAACAGTTTTTGTTTAAATGCATGCTCCGAAGGACGGTCCTTCGCGGGGAATGAACAGCATCACACAGTCATTGCCACTCGGTGTTGCTATGGTGCCAGCTCCGTACCCTCTACTTTGTTAAATAATTAATAATGTATTGTTGTTTGTAACGCTATTACTATAAAATTTAAGCACGAAAACGTAAACATTGTCAAAATTAGGCGCGTATTTTAGCTGAGTAAAGGACTCAAACAACCATCTTGCATTTGTGCAATGCGGTAACGTTAAAATTTGCTGCTACAAAGGGAATCAATGGCTCTGATATTTGCGTTGACAGCAAACCAGAAGTTTGGTGTATTTAGTGAGACCCTCGACAGGCTGTGAAATGCTTTTCTTCATTCTGGATGGTCAAATGCAATGATTGCATTGCGTGGAAGACCGACTTAGCCACGACTTCAAACCGTTTATTAAAACAACTGCTTTGGAGAGCCTTGAAATGTTAAAGGAAGTGTTGATTACTTGTAAGCGCTCTTTTCTCACGTTACCTGACTTGTCGCATGGTAGTAAGGCAAGCACATCAGTAAATAAAGTGCTCTTCTTGACGAATGCAACTGTTTTCCACGGACTGTTGGCTGCTGGAGTAATGAACTTTCTGCCAATGCTAGGTACATTGCCTTTTGGGTTTTGCATTTAATGTGACGTTTTAGTTTGCAAAATTGTACTAAGACCAGGAACGACAGAAAGGCTTTTACCTTGGTGCTTTTAGTGATATCGAGACAAGTGTAGAGGATGCTGGCTTCTGCATTTTTGGAGCTAATAATTCCACACTTACTTTGCTTCTTTCCGAAAAAACGTTCTTCAAATATGAGTTTTTAATCACCTTGGCGTTATACAAATTAGTGCAATCTTCTGGTGACAAGAGGGCCGACGCATCGCCTCCTGCGGGCACACTTGCAAAATGCCCAACTCTCGAAAAAATTTTCCTTTTTTTCGCCTCATTTGACATATTCAATGGCCTAATAAAGCCCAGAAGGAGGCAGTTCGCGTCACCTGCGTATATCAGCTCTAGTCACACAATAAGAGCTCACTTAAACCCTTGGCGGTAGTACAACATCAAGAAGTTGTTAAAATTTTGGTGATAGCTTTAGTGGTGTGTTTTAAAGACTTTGATTTGGAAGAAAATCACTTACCCATTTTTGCTAAAACAACAAAATATTAATCATTGGACAAATTAAGGTGTTTTATTTAAATTGCCTTGAGAATTTGTTGGACTGGCGCCCCAAAATTGGCGGCGTATATTGGCGCCGAAACAAAAAGTTCCTAAACGGCACAGCAGACGGCCCAGTTAAGTAGAACAGATTTATTCTGTCCAAAACCTAATCAAATTGAGTGCATCATTAATTTAAAATAAAGTTATATGTTTTGGAATTGTTCCATTGCTTTGAAAGTCGACCGCAAATGCTACTGCTGGAATAGTTCATAAGTGCCGATGAACTGAAGGGAAGTGAAACGTCGAGAAATAGTTTTAAAAAAAGTTACATATTTGTAACAAAACTTGATAGGATGCCTGCACCAAATGTGTACTTACATCAGTGGCTGTGTGATGGCTATGCTTTATGTGTACACATCAGGTTCTGCATTTTTTGGTGTCAAATATCGCACTTGGTCGCTTAACTATGTACAAGAAGGCGGAAGCAATGAATAAAGCAAAGCCTGGAGGTAAAGAGGTGCAAGGGATTGTCAAATACCACTAGAGGTGAGAGTGTTGGGTAAATGATTCGCTCTTATGGTTGTCATTTTTGTCGGCGTAAGTGTGGTCGGAATTCCGTGTTTGATATTGTCAGTGGCTGTGGTGGAGCCTCTACCACCGCTGATACGGAATGATGAACGCAAACGTGAGAGCATTCTAGACGATGACTGTTTTCGTTGACTCGTGGGTTCAGCATTTACGGCAGTGGTCGAATGTGTGTGTCGAAGCAGCTGCTGTGTTTTCGGGTCGAAAGGCAAACTTGATTTTGAGCTTTCATTAATGGCTTCCGTCAGGTGAGTTGAAGCTGGCGACGGTGGCGGTGGTCGTGGTGGGGGCGGTCGTGGTGGTGGGATGGCTGACTGCGGTGACAGAAGTCTCGGTGGTACAGGTGATGGTTTAGGACTTTCAATCATGGTCGTTTTATCTACTATAGACCATCGGAAGAGGCGACGACGAATTTGGGTTGGATTTGCACTTGTTTGACTGGTTGAGGCACTTCGACTTGTTTGAAGGGACGACAAGATTTCGGAAAATCCCTATTAATAGAAGCACTCTGTTTAAGTTGTGTGATCTTAAAGCATGTAAGGGAATACTTGTTATAGTTCATTTTCTCCTCATCAGTGCGTATGAAAGGAGAAGCCAAAATTTTATGGACAATAAGGAGTACTAGGAGCTTTCTTCAACAGTCTCCATTCTTGAATGTTTAACAGACAACGTCAGTTTAACCACCCATCCAGGCTAATTCTGGTTTACAAGTTGTGCTTTAATACCTCTGCTTTGTGGGATTAATTTGTTTAAAATCTGGTAGAAATTGAGTACTCAAACAAATGCACTTATAATCGCCACCATTTATTAAAGGTGGAACACTGAAGGACCTCATCATTTGCATTGCATTCCAAAGTATCCAAAGGGGCAACTTTTTGCTATAAAAATTTACCTGACTTGAACTCCGCAAACGAGAGGAAATGGCTGCCAGCAGTTTCTGAAAAAAGGCATGAGTGTTAGTATTGTGCGATGAAGGCCACGCGAGGTACTGCGTGTTTGCCAATTACCGAACCGCCTTTTGATACCTCTGCAAGGGAGCCGATCTGCATTGCTTCGTCCTCCAACCGGCCAATCGCTTAATCCTCACTTCGTCACGTTGATTTGGCAATATTTTTTTTAATGTTTTGCATTACTTTGCTACTCTGGCTTTTTATTACTCTTAATTTTGTTTATTTTGAGTAAAATTTGGGCAATTGTTCTTCTGAGCAGCATTTTGAATTTTTTTTCTTTCAAAGCGCTATGCCAAGGAAATCAGGCAACAAGAAGGGCGCGATTGATGTTGGGGAGCTTCAGCAAACGCTTGGCTGCAATTTCGATGCAGAAGATGTGAAATGCAATTGTTTTGGGGATTATTTACGGTACTTTTGTTGTGCAAGCCCAGCAACAGTTTGTCTGGTTAGTTTGATGGAGAGTTAAAATATGACTGTTTAATGAGGAAATCTGTGATGATAACGCGCTGATTGTGAGTGACAGCGCAAACTGACAGCCGTTCCTGACCATCGGTTAAAGGAATTAATGCAGTAACTGCTCCAGCTCTTCGGCATGCAGGTTTTACTTGAGAATAAAAGGGAAACAGAAGAATAGCCAACTGTTACGAAACTGGGAGAAAATGATCCTTGTAATAATTTACTTCTTGCCAACCTCAAGCACTACTTATTGTCCTCAATGCACTCCACTTTGGAGCGCAAAACTGCTCTTCAAGGGACGAATGTCTCGAGGAATCGAAATTGGCTGAGGCAGTTTGTTGAACCCCCATTTTGTAAAGTTAGTAACAATTTTGTAATCAGCCTTACTAAGTGCAAATCGGAGTTTATTCAACCAACCTAGGGGCTGCGCTGAAATCGCACTTTAAATTATTAGTTTTGTCTTTTCTTGCAATTTATGGTGAACTTACTGTTGAGTGATTAACTTTTAAGAAGTGCGTAAACTTGCTTAGTTGGGCTTCTACATGATACAGACGAATTCGCCAGCAAGCTCAATCAAGTAAAATTTTTAAAAAAAATATATACTTTATTTCATGCAATCGGACGTCCAACAGAAAACCAACAGCGTTTGCCAAATCGGTGTCATAAAAACCACAGAAATGTTATTCTGGTCTAAAGGAATTACGATTTATGGAAGGTGTATGTATCCATGTGAATAGCGTTACTGACATTCTTAATCAAAATTCCCTCCTTCTATCATTTTAAAAGGCGATATTAGTCTAAATCACACAATTTTTTCCTCTTAATCGGCGTCTCAGTGGCGTGACTTGTTCAAAAAATAATTCTATCACATACCAGTTTTCCAGAGATGTCAACAAAAGCTAAGGAGAGCTAGAGCGTTTGAAAACAGCATTGAAAATGTTTGCAAACAACCTTCTTATGTGTGCAGCCACTCGAGGGTGTAATGTCCGTGGTCGCTGCACAAATAGACGACTGTTCGGAGAGTGAACTCGGTGAGGGAGTGTTGATGTGAATGGCAAGTTGTCGTGACAACTGTGACCTTTCGCTGGGGGGATCGGCGTCGCCTTGGGAGAGGCTGCGACGTCGAAAATGCGTGCGCTGACCATCAGCGGGCAGCTGAAGATGATTTGAATCCTCTGAGGGTGTTTGGTTAGATGCCGAATCGGGTAAAAAGACGTCATCAGGCGTCTGAACGATGTTGGGTACAGAAGTGTCATGTGGAACCCCAGTCAAGAAGTCCACTTGATGAGAGTGTTCTGGCGAAGCTTCACTTTCTGTCTGGAAAAAGAAATCGAAAGCTGTTAAATGCAAACCTCAATGGTGTTCTCTGCACCAGTGAGGCATTCCTGCGGGATGTCCGCTCTTATTTACAGCATAAAAAGATAGATGTGCAAAGCTGAGGCTTCTGTTCTGGTGCTTTAATTTGCAACGCTTAAAGCTAATCGCCTGTGTGATAAGCGCAAATTATCAGAGTCAGTAGTTAAACAAGAACCTCATCCACCTTGTAGTCACGATCAAAAGTAGTGCACAAGCCTAACTGACAAGCTGCCACGATCGTGTGGACACATCGACCAAGTAATGGCCTTAAAAGGTATAAACTCACAACTGAGAGGCTAAAATCTAAGTGACATAGTATCGATGTTGTGAAATTTGGGTAAGTTAATGCTTCGTAACGGAAAAACGTCCGGCGGAGTGGTCCCGCCGGCCGGTTTGCCGAGGACTAGTAAGGTGGTCTTGCAGTATGGTCACTTGCCCTCCAAAGCACAATAGCGTCTCCATCGCGCTAAAAAAGTATTATTTAATTCCAATAGTTTGACATTATTGAATGAAGAGGGAATTGCGCGAACCCTTGGGTCTCTTTAAGACCGCACTCCCACCCAGCATCGTGATCTATTATTCGTATTATTATTATTACTAATACATACGCTACCATTCAACTTTGATTTGGCGCAGTTTTAGTAAAGGTCTGGGCATCAATAGTGTAGGTGTAATCTAAAACTATGCTAAAGCAAGATAATTTTGCTCTAGGAATACAGAAGTGGTGCCTATAGAGGCAACTGGAAGCCAATCGGGGCTTCGTGTGTCCACTGCGACAGCAACGTTACCACTAAAGTGTTCTTTAAAAGCCAACCATTGAAGCACAAAATTTAATTAAGCATAAAACAGATTTTTTTCTTGATTGAACTTATTTTGTGCCGGTAACACAATTTTAGCTTCCCATTCTCTGGTTGTCCAGTGGAAGGCCATTTGTCATGAGGAATGAGGGTCTGATTTTGGCGTCCAATACCAGCAGTCAAGCCGTCATGCTTGAAGCGATTTAAAATCATAATCTCCAAAATAAAACGTCAAAAGCTTATTGTTGAGTGATGCGTGAATGCTTTGGCTAAGAATGCTTCATATTGTTCGGGTTTTATGCAATAAACTCAAGGAAAAGCATGACTTCCTTCCAAAACGCATCCGTCAAGATAGATTTAGTCCTCTTAAGAAGGGAAAATAATACGGTTGTTTTAAGGCTTCTTTCGAGGAGGGGAAAAAGGTCTCGAGGTTCTAAAATCTTGCAATTTTTGGTTTTCTAAACTGCTTTCTCATGCGTCATGCACAAAATTGCTACTTCTACTCCATAAGATATAAAATTAGGAGCTACGCTCCACTTACAATAGGTTTACCTACTTTTAATAGTGAATGTGAGAAAATACGCGAAATTGCGCTCAGAGGACTAGCATTAATGCTAGGAACTTAGCATGTAGTTATCAAAGTAAATCCGCGGAAATGAAGCCTTGACAAATGGCAACTCATTGAAGCCATTCGCTTTGAAGGGTCTGCTTTGCTACTGCCCGGATGAAGGTTTATGCACATTGCTGCAATTTTCAGGCTACCGAAATATGTTTTTTTGCCAAAAACAATGTCCAATTGTGTAATTAGGGCAAACTTTTATTTTATCTTCAAGTCTGGTGCAAATATGCGGCAGCAGGTTGACATACAGGTGGTCAACTTGAGTCGCAACATAATGGCTAGCACGCTTTACCAGTCCACTCCTGTCTGTAATCCAAATATTTTAGTATTTTAAGCAGATAATGGTTCGAGATGATAATAGTATAATGATGTAGGAGGAGGAATAAACTAACCCATCTCTCAAGGGAGCGGTTCTCCGGGACCTGCTTCCACCAATCGACTTGAGGGGCGGAGACACCACGAAAGTGGATGGAACCCTGGATTTTGTCTAAAATTTTCAATGTTTAATGCAAAGAAATAAGCCTCTGTTACAGTAGTGTTCACAACTGACCAGACGCTTTCATAGTTGCAATTTTTATTTGGCCACTAGGTCTAATCATTCTTTTATGTTGTACTTCAGGAGCGTCAAACTGGCTTGCATCTTCTTTTAAGGGATTTTTTATCACTTCAGCACTATGCGGATATCATCGCTAGAAACCTTACTTTGTAAAATTTAATTTGATTCTCGAGCAACACTAATAATTGCATGTTTAGCCTATTACTTCTAACATAATCCCTGGCAGCTGCTTGATGGGCGACATTGTTTGCAACGAGGAAGCCTTTAGGAGAACCGTTTAGCTCCATTAAATCACAATTCAATTGGTTGGGAAAAATTAATTCCAGTTTTTTTTGTAAAATAAACCAAGTAGAATGCCTTTAAATGCTCTAAAGTTTTTCTCAAGTGTGCTTCAGTGTGTTTAGAGTTTTGATAGCCAAAAAGAATGGTTTAAAGGCGGATTCATCACATTTCCACTGCATTCCATTCAATTTGCGAGCCATTAATCCTATCCTTTATGCTTTCACATGTTCTACATCATTCCCGTCCGACATTAATTTTTCCATCTTGTAATCGGCATGTCTTGCCCTGTAATCTACAGCCCCTTTCGTGAGTGGAAAAGCGATTGAGTTGTTAAATACTAGCGGTAATTGAACTTGCACACTACGAATTTGTGCCTGTGGAAACCGAATCTGAAGGTACCACTGCTAGAATTGTCCAAATAGCATTTTTTTACGTCTAAAAGGCGTATGCATTCACCAAAATACTCTTTGCGAAAGTTGCGACTGCTTAGGCTTGATTTATATGATGTATGAAAAAAGTACTGTGAGTAAAAGATTTATTGTCACAAAACGTGCTACTCAAGGCATCGGATGTGAAACTAAACAAGAGCCGCTCTAGCATTTTTGATGCAATGCGCCCCACCGCACCAACGTTATGTCTACATAATCCTTTAGGAGAACTTCTTTAGACAAAATTCTTCACTTTCTACGAGAGAAGCCTGCTCGAAGTGATTTAATGGTGTACTTAAACCGAAAGTGTCATTACTACAGCTTTATTCCATGATAAATTGTGTAAAAATCATAAAAATTGTTTTTTTGTTTGCGGTTAGGAGTAAATTTACTACCGGCGTTTCCATCGACGGCTGCATTATTATTATCGCCACCACTGTCCACTAGTTGAGTGGTAGAAGAATGAGCAGAGAGAAAGGCATTCCTCTGATTACTGCGCCAGTTGGTGCAGAGGGAGGTCATATCAGTAGAGGAGAGAGTCTTGGCCTGACGACGCATACCACACACAAAGTGGAAGCGACGGGGATTCTGCAACGCCAACTGCAGCTGCGCTTGCATCGTTGCGATGTCCGCCAATTCGCGCAACCAGGCGTCGCGGGCGGCCTCAGTACCGGGGTCGAGGATAAAGACGACTTCGCTGGAAGGTGACTCATCCGCCACCGCAAACCACAGGCGGTCGGGCGCACAGCAACCCGCTGAAACCGTAGTCTTGCACGTGCTTTCCAGTTCTCCACTCTCTGACAGAGGGTGCCTCGGAGTTACATTGGAGGAGGCATCGGTGGTGGAGGTGTCGTTTGTGGCGGATGTCTTAAGAACGGCAGCATTCTGCAGTATCCTAGACTTCACCTCAGGAGAATCGGGATACTCCATGTTTGAGGACAGCCAGTAAGGCTAAGAATTTAAAGTATTCACATTTAATTTTACATTAAAAGGAGCAGTTTAGAGGTAAAATGGTAGCATGAGTACGCTTTTTACTTGGAAGATGGGTTATGCACTTTGATGGCTCTCTTTACTCAAAGCGCGTAACTCTTTATTTTGGAGAGCAAAAAAAGCATACATTATCAATAAAGAGGAATTTGAAAATCATTTTAAGTTGGGCTTTTGGTATTATTAGTTTTCGGAATTTGCACAACTACCGTCAATGATTGGAAGACATTACTCGCATGTGCCACTTTACTTCTAAAGATATCGCTTCAAACAATCCTTGGCAACATTTTATTTTAGTTAAGCACACCTCGTCCAAGAAAGGCTTTCATGGCTAAGTTAGTGCAATATTTTTGTTTACGCTTTGAACCCAAGCCTAGTCTTGACGTAGGCAGCTTTTGTGTTGCCGGATCGTATATTTTAGGCTTAAAAATTGCTAAGCAAATACAAATGGAATCATCTCTAATTACTTGAGTTTTTATATGCCATTTTTTTTCAAATTGCAGCAGTTTTCATTTAGTACAGATTGGCAATAATGCGTCAGTTGGCAATTCATGGTAATTTGGAGGAGTCTGAATGCACTACTTTTAGCATTAAAATAAGTAGTGTCATTCGTCAGGAACTACCTAGGAACCATGACTTCCTCGCGTACCATTTGCAAAACAGGTATAGCAACTGTAAAAATGTCATTGGAGTTCAGAGCCGGATGCCTTTTTTGCAGAGGTGACTGGGAAGGTCCGGTCACTTCTCTTCACATCACTTCTCAAAGCTGTTTGACTATTATTTTGATATTGCAAAGAAGATGCATTCCAGTATAAAATTCAACTCAACAGCAAGTGTTAAGAAGTGAACTCATGTTCTGGACAAACAAATTGTGATGTTTGTTGTAAGTTTGAATTCAAGTAAAAAGGAACTTCAACCTATGACTTTCCTTCAAAACGTAGCATTTTCCATTCACTTAATCTCAGTATTGCGTTGGATTTAATTTGATGGAGAAGCTTTGCAATTGTGTCCGGCGTTGTGCATTGGAATGCAAAATGTCGATGCAGAACATCTAAAATTCAGCTTTTGGCAGCCACTCATCTTCTCCTGTATTTTCCAAAACCCCTCGAATTTCGCCTACCTTTGCTGCCGGTCTTGCAATTCCTTTCGGTTTACAGTTGAATTATCCTAATCGCGTAGGGAACACATTTTGTAAACAAAACACCGACTGCAAATTTCAGTGGACGCAAGAAAATGCCTGTGTACACACAAGCAAGGCTCGTCAATCTTAGCGTCGAAGTGGATTCCTCAACTAACATAAGACACGCCTTCGGGGAGAAAGAAAATTAAAACTGAGGGATTCGGCTTACTCAAACTAGTCTCTTTTTAAAAAATTTAGATTAATAAACTTATAATCCGTACATTGTAGGGAATGCTATGCAGTCATAAATAAATTGCAGAAAAAAAATTCTTTTTTTTTCTTTTCAGTGGATTTTGTGAAAGCGAATGCATTGTCGTTTGGTAGTGCGACATACATTTATTCGGTGGCTCTGAAATGGGACTTTGAGAAGAACTCGAAATTCCTCATTTTTTCGATCGAGGAGGCGGACCTACTCGATGCTATTGTAATGCAGCCTTACCTCAGTAGAATATGCATTACACAGCCAAACTTCGCTGTAGAGTAGATTGGATTCCAAGAATTGGTTAAAACTTGTACAAACTACTGAACAAAGAAATGAATTTTTTAGCCTTATTTTTAATCAGGAGTCATCCCAAAGCACTGCTTGTCTCGGTGCAAAAGTGAAGTTTGAGGAGCCATTCGGAAACACGTCCAGTCACAGAAAGAACCGCGTCAGATCGGTTTTGTATTGCCACTCAGCTAAAGTTAACCAAAAGGTTAATTGCCAATCTCAACGTTTTTCTTTTGGAAACAGCTCCTTCAGCAAATACTACTTTTATGCGCAACGCGAATGACATTTAACGCCAATTGCAAGCATCGTTGAGGGCTCACATCCCTCGCTTACTTCGGTTTGGAGTGCACAAAATGACCGCATTAATAAAAGCTAATCAAAACTATGCTCGTCCAGTTTGCAATCATTCTGCAAGTATTTTATGGCATAAAGCTTTTACCGACCACAGATTATCCATCGGTAGTTGTCAAAGGCACTCAGCCCCGTGGCTGCACCTGCAAAAGTCTTTTCTGACAGAAAAGTTCGCTCTGCCACCACACTTGCCAAGGGCTGGAGGGCCTCGATCAAAGCACTGTGGAATAAGCAAATTTAAACAGACTGGAACTGTCAATTTGTGCATACATGACTGACCATGATAAGTTGTGCTTCCTTGCTTGCACTTGTAACGAATTATTTTTGTTCGCCCTCCAGCATTATTTGGCTGCGATCATGCGATTACAGGGAAAGTGTACAAGCTCAAAGGCCAATTAAGCCGCATCATTTTTAGGCGGTAAACAGCTAAAAGTGGCAAAAGTTTTCGGTGTTGCCCACCAAAGAAGGAGAGGGGTGGGTATTTTTGGGGAGGGAAAATTGTTGTTTATGGAGTTTGATTTTGAGAAAAATGCAAGCATTGAAGGGAAGCATCTTGGAGTCACTAAAATCGCCTCCTTTTGAGCTTTTGCTTAGTCGGTTGAGCAAATGGAGGCACTTCAGCAAGATGTCCACGAATCGGGAGATGCAACCACCTTGACAACACCGGGAAACTCCTGACGGTACAATCTAACGCCCAAACCATTAGAATTGCGTCAGGCAAATTAAATCCTTTACCACTTTGATGTCGTAACTAGCCGTAATCCTTGTAAAAATTTTTTTTAGTTTTTCTCTATGTCTTTGTGGTTATATAAGCGGTAGTAAAACAATCAACTTAAACAATTTCATGCGTAAAACTAAAAGTCTGAGCGTATAGCCACAGCATTCTTTCCACAAGTGTGTTTTTTGTGCTGCAGCTTAAATGCCTTTAAAAGTTGCAATGCAAAAATTAATTTTTTATGCTTAAAAACAGTAAGATTGGAACAGAGTCGATTGTCTGTGCAGCGCTGCGTCCTAAGACTTGGCGGGCGGATTTTGTTTTAATCCAAGATGTGCCTCCTCTCGCAGCGAAAGCTTTCCAATTAACCTATTTGGAATATTGTGCACCCTCTATGCATAAACAAATGTTCGGACCTGATGAGCTTTTGCTTGCCTCATCGAAAATGTTCCAACTTTGGCAGAGGCTGTCGATGGGCCAGGGACATTTCAGTTCCCGAACTTGACATTGAAGCGTTCCCTTCTCCCCACATTTGAAATGAGCAGGGCGTGAATTTTTTTCAATTTTCTCAGCCCTTCACGGCTTCTAGTTGTCAAAATGGCAAATTGTGAGGTAAAATGCTTTACCCATCCCTTAGCATTTGCTAATCCGGTGAGTTTCTCTTCGGCGATGAGCACAACTTGACAAATTTGTGCTTGCTTTTGCAATTGTGCGAAAAAAAAAAACATTTTTTTCGGTATCAAAACTCACACCTTAAGCAAAACATATTTTGTAAAAGAGGTGTGCCTTTAAGGAAGTGCAAAGGGTGTTCTGCATGAGAGACTCATATTGAGGCCCCGTAAGGATAATTTACAAATTACGGACAAAAGCATTCAGCATTGTGGGCGGCGAACGGCCCTAGTGTTTTGTATTTTCCACCTCCGTTTACTACATAATATTGCTTTTTAAGGTAAGAAATCATTCAATATTACGTCTGTATTTTTTCATTAGCTTAGACTTGACAGTTAACACTTGTGGCGCGATTCGTGGACACGTGATTGCGTTGGCGGTGGCGAAATGGAATGAAGTATAGCAGACCTTGGATGCATCATCGGCCCAGTCTTCCAACTGTTCATCCCTCCGCCCCCAAATTGGTATTTCGGTGACACCACGCATTCGCGCAAAACCAAGTGACTTCCAAACTGAAATCGGTTGCGCTGAAAGGCTCCTGATGTGGACAAACTAAAGTGATGCGCTCTGCACAGTCCTGCGACGCAGGTAAGGCGACACCATTGTGGCAGAACCATTCCCCTATTCTACCTACATTTTATAAAATGTTTCTGTCTAGCAGAGCTCAAGTTGTAGTAAAATAAGTGATATTAAAATGGTGATCTTTATGGCTAGTGCTTTTGGTAATTAATGGGCAAAAAGTAACAACTTCACCATAATCTAGTCATAAAGACAATAGCATGTGTCAAGTGAAGTTAATTGAAGCATAAAATTAACTTCACTTTGCCTAAAATTAACTAGAATTTTTAAATTCAAAACAAATATTATCAAACAGTCAAGGAGAGAGGAATCATGGCCAAGGGTGGTTATTTATTATGAAAATGCCATTTTCGTTCCCCGCATCTTGGTGCTAACTAATGACGAATTTTGTCAAACTTCATTCATTTTTAGTAGTTGCCATAATTAATTACCTTGCCATTCCCATTTTTTGCAGTTTTAAATGCAAATTAGGTCACAACTTGCATGATTTTATAATTTAAAGATTAAATATGCTCTTTTTTTTCGTAAGTAGCTTACCACAAATGCCATTCGGTTGACCTTGATGGCGTGGAGAAATTTGTACGAGGACTGACGAAATGGATCCGAAGGCGCTGACCCGCCCAGCTTAGGCCAGGTGCTGCCAAGATCTGATTCTAAGCTGCTAAGGTGACTCCCGTGCCGACGAATGTGGACGGTCCTGCGGATGGCTGGACTCCGACCACCGGCAAACAGAGGCATGTGATTGCCGTCGTCAGTCTGCAATCTCTGTGGTCGTTGAGGTTTCAAATCAAAACGCGTATTGCCAGTTCGATGGACCAGAGAACCAGAGCCAAAGACTACGCGACCAAAATTTGCCTGGAAACCATTGCCTACAGCAGTGGCCTCTGGTGCGCTGTTGTTAGTGCTTGAAGACGTGCTGTCCTCGGTGATGATGAGGCATTGATCAAAGAGGAACACGCGACACTCCGTGAAGTGAAGGTTTATGGACTTCTGTGCCGCCGTACAGCCTAAATGTACAGAGTTAAGAAGTGTTGCCATCGTTGCTTCTTCGAGTCAAGAACTTGTCGCAAATGCGCCAAGCACGTTAAATTAGTCCTTCTCCCTCATTGGAGTGATTTGTGTCCATATTTACAGCACTAAACAGACAAATTTTTAAAAAATTTCCACAACTACGAAAAAAATAATAGTATTTTGGTAAACAAAACCTTCAAACAGTGATAGATTGTTCATATTAAATCAAGTTCTAGAAGCTTGCAGCTCTTTCGTCTGGCGCCATTGCAGAACAATTTTTTAAATAGTAAAACATGTTGCCCAGTGGAGAACAATTTTATTTCCCCAAATAACCTTTTCCAAGTAAAACCAAATAAGAGGCCTGTTAGAAAAAAATTTTTAATGATGTCCTCATCCATCACCTTGCCAAACACCTTTGAATGACTCCAGTGTTTTTCTATGGTTGAAGCCTTAAAACCAAACCGCGACTTCTTGGCGTTCAACTGCAAAATTGAGGGCAGAGAATTTGTAAAAATGGGCTGCCACAGCGCTTGAAGCTGTTACAGGTGGCCAAATTTACTGTATTCCGTAAATAATCCCCGCATATGCCCTTAAAATGCGTATCTCCGGCAATAAGTGCGACAAGTAAATGGACATTATTTATGGCGCTGTTTTTACTTATCAGCTGCTTTTTGTTTGTATTTGTGGAGTGAATGCGGGTCCGAGACTTTAAACTTAAGCCTACCACCAGGAGACGACGATTGGACAGGATTTTAGCAGCCTGCCCCCTCCATCTTGATCAATGTATTCCGGTGAATGTTGCAGACATCATTTAAACTTATCAGTTCTCACGGCGGAGGTTACAAAAAACAGATCCAATCAAACGCTAATAACTTCAAATTGTCTAACTCAGCTCTTCAGGTAAGTAATGGGCTTGATTGGGTGACAGAAAGGCTTCACCGTCTTTAGAGTTGACGCGGACAGGTAAAAATCAAGCTCCACTGCTGGACAATTGGATCCCTTTACGAAATCGCCGAGGCATTTGCAAACGTGACTTTAAATGATAATTAGTTGAAGGAAAAGTGGCACACAACTGCTGTCAACTTAGCCAAAACCAGTTTTGTTTTAAGTTGCATAATTAAACACGCTTATTAAAAAACACATGAATTTTGGAGCTTGAACTGCAGGAAGAAAAATTTTGTTTAAAAATTTCGAAAATTCGGGACCCTGATTCTTCCACTCTAAAGTCTTACTGCTCCACTTGTGGGATAAAAAAGTTGTTGATTTTTTCAAGGAACGCTACATTTGCCTATAGCTAGAGGGATCAGTCTACTCACAATGCAGCTAATAAGTTCTCAAAAAAAAACAGGGGGTTTGACAAGTTACATTTGGCCAGCAATCGGCATTGACTGCACTCGATATTTTTTTGGTCACTGTTGAGCCGGATGAAGGTGGTTGATGCCACAGCTCTGCGTTTGACCACGAGTGGAGCGCCGTCCTGGGAATAGGAGTAGTGCGTGCTGGACTTGGCGAGCACCTGTCTTGCCACTGTCCGCGCAGTTTGCAGGTCACCTCGTGTAGTCCGAGCCACGTACATGGCACCGAAGAGACGCAGATTCCCCTGATTTGTCACAGAACCCGGAAATCCAACTATTTGTGCTGCCTGTCAAATAAATTGTTGCTATTGAAATGCGATCATTGAGTTGATTTTGGAAACGCATTTTTTTCTAAAAAGTGAAATTTTGTGTTGCTGTTCAGTAAAAATGTTTGTTGTCCCAACCTTGCAATTTGGCGCAAGATTTTGAACAGTTTTTAATTCCATGTCTAGTCAGACCCAAGCATCTCCTCTTTCCTCTCCATCCGCATTAGTTTGGCCATTTCAAGTTTCTGGAAGTTTCAATAAATTGGATGGTTGAGATGGCTTAAGTTGTGCTTTGAAAAGTCCAAATCTAAAATATGCTTCATCCAACCATGTTTTGCACTGTGTGACCAGCACTTGATTTGCCCTTTTGTGACTTCACTTGTCAGTTAAATGTGTCCTTTTTGACACACATTCCTTCGAGTAACTACGGTTCCTCCTGACGTGCAGCCGCATTGTCTTCAGTGCTTGCAGGCGGCACCGTTCCGCCAATTCGTCTTAAAATCACAAACCCGGTGACTGTTCGTTGTCACTGATCTTTTGTTGTCAAAACCTAACCAAGCAATCAGCTTGATTTAGGGAATTTTATTTTCTTCCGCGTCATCCTCAGCCCCTTGCTTAGTAACAAAAGCAAACAAAAGTGTTTGCGGAAGTCGTTTGTAAATAATGGAGTATAAAATTAACTTGCGCAGACATTGTTGAGAGGGGAAGTGTGTTAAGGTTCCTTTAACCTGCGTTAAATACGATTTACACTGTGTTTTGTTTTTAAGTGCCAAATAAATAAATGGATTTTGCAAAAGTTTGGTTATTCTTCTAAAAGTGTCCTACAAGCTTAGCAAACAGGATGACTTTATGGCACCTTAGGCAACGAGTTTTAAAGCAGGTTCCAGGAAGAGCGATGGTGGAGTGGATGCAAAAAGCGGGTTTAATATTTGCTAACAGTTGCGTTGTTTGGGTTTGAAAATCCTATTAATTTAAGGTTTAAAACTAGTCGGTTTTTAAAAGTAAAGGAAGCCTTGTTCTTACTTCGGTGCTGCCACTTATTTGGGTTGCAGTCAGGACTGTCTACTTAAGATCCGCCTCAGAAGTCGCCAATGTTAAGGTGTATGGGGCTTAACATGTTCTGGTTAGCCCCTTTCTGACGGAGTTGATTTAACTTTTGGTCACTTTATTCCTAAAATTGCTTTTAGCAGAGTACGCTAGTTAAAAGTGAGGAGGAAAATGCGATGCGCAGTACTGTCCCTATTCGCCATGTTTCTTCCTGGGAAGCCGGCTACTAGCAGGATGAATTGGGTCCTACGTGGATGAGTCCGAAAGCACACGGCTGCCGTACTTTTTGTTCCTTAAATACCTGTCCGCCGATTCAATCGGCGGTGTATAAACAAACGCCTAGGATTAAATTCATAGTACAGACCACGTCACTTATTAAAATGCTAAACAATCGCTGGAGTTGTTTTTTTTTGGAAATCCAATGTCCCTTGGTCTCAAGAAAAATATGCATATATAAACAACTGTGGTGTGTTCTTACGAGGGTTTTGGAATAAAAAGAGGAAAATTATTAAGCGTTTACGAAACACCAGTTCCATTTGTAGAATTAACTTTAAGTTGTGCATTTCACAAGCGAGCCTTTGCGACCGCGATGCACACCTTTGCAGGGGCTTTCACACCAAGGCATTTGAGTGTGCCGACGAGAAAACGGCATTTGGGAGTTTGCGCACTTAAAAAAATCCCAACAAGTAAAACGCTATTATTTTTAAAAATTCAACTTAGGCCTTTTGCCTAGTGGTAGATCTTTGGTTGCAGGCATCCCATTTTAATGATGTGTGTGTGTGTTTTTTTAGACTGAACCGCATTTGTGGTTTAATTTTTGGTGAATTCAAAGCACACCTTGTTATGCACAAAGATGCATACATGTGCATTTTAGACTCCTAAATTACAAGACCATAATTTACACTGATGCTGAAGCTAGTTTTAGTGGTCTTCTGAGCTAAAGTGAGCCTCATCATGGTACAAGGAGTTGGGCCTTTTTCCGTGTAGCACTTTGTCCACTCTCATTAATCACACTAAAATAGGCCTCAGAAGAGGCTGCGTCTGTAAAACCTGAATCCGCATATTATTATTGTCGCCACTGACCAATCAAAACTTTTCCATCACATTCTGCAATGATCGGATTTACGAAAGGAGCAATTAACAGGAGATTTTCTTTAATTACTTGTGTAAAAGCATCGAAGAATCAGCATTGAGATTAGTAAATTCAAGTAGGCAAGATTCTAGCATCTCAAAAGCGCATCTAACATACCTAATGATACTTTGTCAATGAGTCCGATTTTATGTTTCCTTTTTTTTCATATTAGTGGAACGTGGAGCAATTTTTTCAGAGCTCTAAGGAGGCGCAGCACTTCGGTCTCCGGGCGCCGCTCCACTGCCTTGGAGGGATGCAAAGCCCAAGGTTATAAAAGGACAAGAGACCGGTTAAAGCGATTTCACGTTATGCAATGTTCCCAGTAGGCTTTTAGCTTTTCTAAATGCATGGAATGCATAAGAACTGTTTGATAACTCACTTGCCAGATGCTATTTTAATAAATTTGAGGGGCAGTGAGGATATTTGCTGGCCTGACTATAAAAGGACTGCTAGAAGGTGCCAGTTTTAAAAAAGGGTACTTTTACATCATTTCTCGGTACGAGCTTGGCTTGTGTTAAAAAAATAAGCAAAATTTTGAAGGAAGCGAAAGCCCTGACATGAACAAAACATCACTGGAGGAGGCTTTGTTGTTGCATTAGCAGTTGCAAACATTTTGACCGGAACTCGACAAATTGTCTCCAAGCGGTTTTGGGCATCTTCGTTGGTTTGCAAAAGACAAATGCTTTTGGCTCATTAAGTAAATATTTACAAACATCATTTAAACTTGCTTAATTATGTTTAGAAGACGGTGGTTTCGTGGGTTTTGGCATATCTGAAAGTGTATCGATGTGGTGAGTCTTTGCCTTGTCAGTATTGTTACCATTCCTTGAAATTCGTTTTAAACAAACGCACAAGAGATTCTTTTGGCTTATTTCCTATGCCATTAATTTTTTCTGCGGACAGTGTTCAAGTAGCAAGCTTTCGTTCAGTTCAGAAAATGGCCCACAGTGTAGCATTGGCCACGTCAGCCAAATGGCCACGGCTTACAATTTGCTAACCATGAAGACCGTGTATTGGTGCCCTCCTTCAATGTCATAAATACATTCTAAGTCCCTCAAAACCAGTTTCATATTTTATATTGTCGTTCAACACTAGGTTTTGGCAAATAGGTTGCTTTAAACCTTAGCCGGGTGGGTTGCCTTTCAGGCCGCACTGGTAGCCCCAGACCCTTCTACAAGTCTCGAGACGCTAAATGGGTGGTAGCAAAATGCAAAAGCGATCTTAGCAGACATATATTTTAGTTTAGACCGCTGGTTAAAAACATTATTAGGGTGAGGGAAATGCGTGTGCTACGAATGGGGGAATTGGCAACAGCCCCCAACAGAAGGACCAACGATGACGTCTGCTTTCGCCGACTGCCCTCCTCCCGTAGTCTACAGGAAAGCTATTAACAACAGAAGTAACGCTAGCCAAAACCAAATTAAAAAGTTTGTTTGGGAGTCGTCTTCCGTGCCCTTATAATGAAACTGGTTGTTTTAACTTCTAATATATGGGCTTCACTTCTCTGCCAGCTAAATAGAACCTCCATGGAAAGAAGCAAGGGTATGCTATCACAAGGCCATATTGAATCCTGTCCCTCGTTACATGACTTTAATTTTTTACCAGTGTAGTTCTTATATAGGGTGAAATTTCAGATCTAGTAAGGGTGCTAGGAGGGACCAGAGACGTCCCAGTTGGACACAAATTCGATGACTGTAAAGGTCGGCTCATGGTTCAATTGAAGGCTTCCGCCTTTCCACCTTTGCTGGATGGCATGATTTTCTTGACCCTGGCAGAAGCCTCAAGCTCTGTCATGTCTCAAGTATGTACAACCTCTGTCTCAGCATTATCCTGACTTCAGTGAGATCTCGGCACACAAAACCACACGCCATCCACGTACTAACGCCTGTAATTAAACGTCAAATATAGTTATTTACTTTTTAAAACAAGATATTTAAGAGACTGAGTTGTCTAGACTACCTGTTTATTATTCTTAATTGCCTCCTAAAATTGTAAAAAATATAATAGCATTTTATAGTCCTCAGTCGGTTTCAAAAGGAGTTAGGTCTGCTACATGTTTGGAATTGATGTGACTCTCACGCCTTACATATTTGAGAATTTTAAAAGATTTCAAAAAGATAATTTGCTGCTGTGTAATTGTTACAATACAAATGCTGTGGGGCTTCCAGAGGACTGCTCTATGTCTTAGGAGGAAGAAAATCACTTTCTAAGTGAGGCTGAACCTGAGCCTGTTTGAAAATGACCCCACAACAGAGCTCCAGCGGTTAGAATTCCACCGACAGCACCTCGAGCGCAAAGCCGCAATTTTACTGTGAAATAAGTGCTGCTCTTATTTGTGCACACGGGCAATAAAATGAGGTAGTCTGAGATCAACACAAACTGAAACAGTTTAAAAAAACATTGTGGCATTGTTTGAACAGGCTGTAAAAAAGTTCGGTTGCCTAGCAATGTGTGCATGGCAGTGAAGTGACTTTTCTATTTGGCAGGTCTCCTCCACCCACTTGGCAATAAAAGGCTTAAAATTGACAAGTTAAATTAAGCAGATTCTAAAAAATTCTTTAGTCCAGCCCATTAATCATCCGCTTGCTTTTACTTAATACTTCAAGGAAAATTTGGATTATGTTGGTGCTACTTACGTGGAATAAAAGTACCGTTTTGCACACTTTGTGCCCACATTTAAATGCAGAACTGATGCTTTGCAGCGTGTTTTGAAGCTCACATTTCTCCTCTTTTGCATCCTCCACCTTTGCGACAATGCACTTTCGGCACTCACTGAGTCCCAAACCCTGTGGACAATAATGTTTTTTCCTGTAAGAGATTCTAAATAGTTACCCAAAATCCTGCTCTGGTTTTGTATTGTCAAAAAAATAATTTAACTGTGAATTAGTCCTTTTTGGGTACCTAAATTATGCGGATTATTTTGTAAAGAAAACACATGAGTAAAAAAAATCAATTTGTTTTAAACTTGGGTAAGACGATTATGTAAGCTGGAAGAAAATAAAAATATTTATTAGTTCGTGGAAAAAAATCGGGGATGTTTACGGCATACAAATGTTGCGCAGTTTTGTTTTGCCTATTTTGTCTGCACTGATTTCTGAACACCCTACAATTTGGTTACCCTTAAAGAGTGGAAATGAAACCTTTTACTCCTCAGTTTAAGGTCAGCTGGATACTACTGAAATGCGCTTATTTAAATAAGTAGCTTAGGCTTCAACATCAATCGTGCTTTCGATAACCACAAATTTTTTGAATAAAATGCATTCTGTTTAGAATCTTTAAAGTCTACGTTACTGTAGTTCTTGCAAATGCAATGCGCTTTTATCTCAAGTAGATTTTATGCTGCTTTACCAATGCAATCACGACATAACAATACGCCGACTGTGGATTATGCTTTGTCTAATCTTCACTAACTTCATCTAATACCTTGCCTACAACCAAATAGCATTGGTAGCATTTTTTTAACGCGTAGGTCGTTTGTTTAGCTCTTGGTTTGGGAAGAGGGGCTTATTTGGGTGGTCCTCCATTGCACCCTCACCGGGTTGGCTGGCCTCCGAGCCACGCCAGTGTCCTCAGGTCCAACGGTATGTCAGTTGTGCATGTGCCACGCTCGGGTACTTAGTTTTTTCTCCTACTCTAAAAATTTTATAATCACCATGCCTGATACTCAAAAAGAGGCGAGGTTTAAAATGGTTGAGGTACACATTACACCTTCTAGTTCTTTTCACCGAGCCCTCTAAAAGAAAATGCAAACATTTTTAAGAGTGACTAAAATAATTACGACCCATTTTTGCATTCCGCGTTTGAGTGGGTGTTTTTACTGTATAACCTGCAAAGGCATTCCTCTGCTCTCCCTGGTGAAAAGTTTGACCAGTGTGGGGGGCTAATAATAGAAATCCAATTTCCCTGGCATAAACTAAACTAAAAGGACTGCGACGTTTCAAGTCAACAGTGACCGCTTTCCCACATCTTTGAAGGGCTCACATTCCACTGTAGTATCCCCTGACATTTGCCTAAGTGCTTCCGTTTGGCATCACTTAGTGTTATAGGAGATGCACTAAGTAGGCATACTTAAGCAGTGAATGTCACAGTGCACAAAAATCTTCACACTTCCAATACAAATGCAGCGATTTTGAGTAATAAATAATACTTGCCAATAATTGTTTAACCAAGGAGCTATGCTTTATCAAAAACATTGGTATGACGGTTTTGGATTTTGTTTATTTGCTGGTTAATGCCCATCAGGAAAAACTTGCTTCCCATTCATCAACCTTACTATTTTATTTCATAGTTAGGTGGTAACAAAGAATTCCTCTGTACTTTTGTCAGACCACAGATTGGCAGACTGAAAGTCAATAGAACCATTGTAGAACTTTGAGTCCATATTTTCACCTAAGCCTGTGACAAGTAGGTCAGTAGGTTAAATTTACAAATTAATGATAAATAAACACTGTCCACATCATGAAACTAACCTCAAGCATTAGTTGTACATCATTTGGCACATTCTTCAGCACTGCAACAGCCGCCTTCCACACTCCACACTCCGGTGCACCAGCTTGTTCTGTCAATTTGAGTGCCTCTGTCATTGGGAGGTGATAGCGCGTGACACGTTGAATGGGTTGCATGAGACGTGAGAGGATGTCATTCTTGTCATAGTAAAAGCATCTTAAATCCTCAAAGTAGGCCTTGAATTGAGCCACTAGATCCACAGCTTTGGAATAGTTCTCACAGTACTTCATGTACATGGAGCGCAAACGTGACTGTGAATTGAGAAAGAGGCGTGGCACATTGTCAGGCTGCTCGTAGACTGCACTTCTCAGCTTCTCCACAAACTGGCTATGCCACTCGGTTAGTTGAATCCAGTTACCCCATACCACTCGCCAACGGTTGGCTAATTCCGTCGGCGGTGTTGGTGGAGGTGGTGACGGCGACGACGACAAAGACGGTGGAGGTGGTGGTAATGGTGATGATGGATTTGAAATCATGGAGTAATCAGAGCGACAGCTTTCACTGCGTGCAAGTGAGGGTGTTGGAGGCGAAAGGGTCTGCGTGTTCACCACCGTCATGTAGGTGTCGCGAACTAGCTGAAGTTGTTGAACGTAGTTCTCCTCCGAGTGGAAAAGTTCCAGCAGTGGCTGCTGTCGGTATTCCAGAAGTGCTTCTGGTGAACTCGACATAGAGGATTTTCTTTAACAGGTCTAAAATTATTTCAATAAAAAAATTTTTCACCGTCACTTGTTGTAAAAAAGAAATTCCTGATCGCGCAGATTGATTCTCTATAATTAGTCGAATAAAAGATCTTTTAATTCGTGCAACAAAACTCCTTCTTAGGAATTTTGCATCAATAACAACATATTTTTACTCTTTTCCAACCGACGAGGCCTGCAGCTCGGACACGCTTAATAGCAGTTGTCACCTCGACTAACTGCAAACTTATTTAATCACAAAAATCCTTTTTAACCAGGTTAATTGATTTTCTTGTCTTTTTTACTTCCTTAAATCATACTAGACGCAATTTTAACAGGAGAGAAGTTTACAAATTGTTATAATAAATCTTAAGGGAAAAAGGGTACAAGTTGTTTGACGTTGCGGAAAAGAGACTCTTGGCATATTTGAAGAAGGATTTTTTGGTGATCCTCGGTGCTTTCAACACCTCCAACCTCCTTAACTGGATTATTTAATTAATTTTAAATAAAATGCACACCGAATTGATATTTTTAATTTGCAGTTGTCTTCTCCACAGACCAGGAATTTTTTGTGTACGTGCGCGCACGGACTGCACGGCAAAAAGTTGCATCAAGAATGTATCGCTTACTGCCGTCGTTCTGAAGAAGAAATATTCAAAAATACATTGCTCTACGTATTTTGTAACACCTAATGCTTATAGACGACAGATTTTAAACCATAAAATACATTTAAAGAGGGAAAAACTCTAAGTCGGATTAATTTGAGCTCTGACGTTTTGTCCACGTTGCAGTGCCCTTTGAAATGGACCAACTGTGTAAATTTAAACAAAATCCTCTAGGTGCAGCTGGTCATTTTTTACCTCATCAATCTCTCCTAATCTGCATTTGAATGGGCACCTTCACCCTTGTGACGTCCATCCAACTTGGTTCAACTTCTTCTTTCTACGCAGGTGCAGGCTCATGAGTGGGCAAACAACAGGGCGTGATTTATTACTTCGCGAGAAGAAATCGCCAGTGACGGATGACATTTTGGTGCGAATTTAGTGCCAAGACATTTGTCAATGTTCGAGTGTTTTCTTAGGCCAACTACCCAAGTTATGCGCTTCAAAATATTCATTCTTACAGAGATTTTAAAAGGTGCAAAACAATACATGGCAAAGTATTTGTGAACTTGCGAGCAAATGATATTTTCTACCAAAAGGGGATCAAATCCGCTAGAAAATTTTTTCTACTCAAGAAAAAGTTGAAATTAAATGGTGTTTTGATTTAAAAAAATATAGATTGATTTATAAAAGGCCTCCAAAAATAGGATTTTTAAATTTCCAAAGCGACTATTGCCTTGTTGGTTTAATGGTGTAAGCTGAGGGATGAATCAGCTAGTGAAGTTTTCTTGGTTGATTTATTTCCTCGAAAGCACTGATTATTCATCAAAATATGCAGTTATTCCTGCGACTATAACCCATGCACAATTACTGCGCTACAAGCAATTGGTGCGATGGTGCCAGCGTGGAATGCGATGGGGGAGTCGCTGTCCCAATTTTTACTGGTTTACTAAACAAACTCGAAACACCTTGCCAAAGACATACGTTATTTCCCCCTTGCATGGCTAACGAGCGTCAGATGGAATGAATCATTCCACCGGTCTGTGTGAAAATATAATTTCGACATAGGACATTAGCATTTGGAAGAAATGTCTAGACCAAACCCAGATGGTAGGAGGCAGTATCAACAGTCCTTGTGTTCCAGTACTTGCAAATAAAATGCCAAATTAATCAAAATTGCTGATAAGGAGAAAAGTATGGCCAAACAAGTCAAGAAATGGCAAAAAATTTAATACTAAATGCCTTACAGCTAAGGTAGCTAACATATGAATGCTGTCTTGCAGAGCTGTGCAAATTCCATGCTTTTTGAGGTTTGTATATTCGCTTTAAAGGTTAATTCTTTTTTAACCCTCATCTCACAAACTCCATTTGCCCTAAGCAAAATTTTAGCCCTCTAGAAAGTAATGGTTTGCCATTTTAGTATTACAATTATTTTTCCTATAAAAATAAACAGCATTAAATAGGAAAATGTTACAGTGAGTTTTCATAAGATCAAAACTAAAACATTCATATTTATAGTTTAAATGGGAAACTGCGATTGGCATCATGAATTGAGGAATACGCATTTGGAAGACACATGGAGCGATCGAGCTAACAAAATTCTTATTGAAAATCTGCAAAAAAACATTTTCAAACATTTGTTTTATAGAATAGTATAGTTAGAAAAAATTTTGGTGGTTTTACTAAACATATTACTTCCATTTCATTAGATAAGGTCATGAAACTAGCAGTTGACTGGCTTGCAGGTATAATATTGTGCAAATAAAAATTAAGAATTTACCACAAACATCTCAACTAATTTTTAACATAATTACTTGCAAATATTAAACAGTACCTAGCAAAAAGATATTTGCATTAACGTATTCTGCTATAAAAATTCAACTGACAAAATTTGACAGAAAAAAAGATAAAAACATGATACTGTACAAAAAATTTGTTTATGTACTTTTCAAAACGTAAAAATTAAAATATTCTGCTCAAAATATTGAGAGCGTTGCAATGCCTACAAAATATTTTAAGTCAAATATTAACGTGTTTTAATGCAAATACTTGCAAAAATGTTGCAAAAAAGCTGTTAAGCGCTGAAAGTCTTTAGCAAAATAAAAACGATTTTTTGGTTTTCATTGCCATGGCAGCGATTTAAATAAAACGTAATTTACCTATAATTCTTGCAAAAACGACCTTGCACTTATAAATTTAGAAAGCTGTCAAGGTTAAGTGCTTAGGAATGTCAAACAAATAAACAAAGCTATTTAAAACATTCATATTTTTTTAAAAGCTTTTAAAGTATTTTTTATGCAAATTATTAGTTTACACAATTTGTTGGTATAAGCAAATTAAGAGATTCGCATTTTTTACGTTATATTAAATGCTTTATCTGTTTCATTAATTTATTTGCAATGTTGATCCCACTATATTGCATTTTAAGACTAATATTTAAATTTAAAAACAGTTCTAGCGCTAGGAATTGATAGATAGTGAATTTATAATTAACTAGATGCGTCGATTAGGAGTAAAATTAAATCACCTATATTTGTACTGAACAGAAACGTAGATATGTGCTCTTTCGTGGAACCTTTCGCGCTCTAGCAAATAATACGAACAAAGTCAGAAAGGCAGGCATTTATTTATTACCGTTCTTGGAGTGAGGCATGGATCTCCCTGGTTTTGGTCCATGGACCGCACAGATTTATGGAATTAATCCTTTTTATCTTACTTCATTCGGGGTTCAAAACCAGTAAAAGCCCGTTGTATGAATTGTACTTGTTTTTTGGATTGCTGTCATCTTCTTGTTACATGAAAGAAAAACTTTGGCGGGTATATTTACGGGAATGTTAGATCTATTTTCTTTAATGTAGAGCCGCAACAAATTTGGCTGGCATGCATCCACCATGTTATAGGGTGTTTTGATAAGAAAAACCCAAAACACCAACACTAGGCCTTTTTAAGTTTTCCTAAAACATTTTTTGGGGGACTGATATCCATATTTACGGAGTGTTAGGCTTCTAAGGTGCTACCTTTCATTTCCTCAGCATATCCACCGTTCATTTTCCTTTAATTAGTTCAGAGCACATTTTATTTGACGTTTGTTTTTGATACTACAAATGCCTTGCAAACAATGGGTCACAGTTGCACACCACGTGTCAGCCTAGTAATGACTTTGAAAATACAGTACAAATGCTTTGTTTATAAATGTCATCTCCTAAACAGAGCTGATCATGCCATTACGCAGTGTGCATTCCTAAACATTGGCTCGCCAGTCTACCACCGGTGTAGTCAAATGGAGGCGTTGTTTTGGCCTCTCTTCGTGCTCGTCAGCTATCCTTCAGCCATCGTGACGCAGGTAAGCGTGTTCTCCACGCCATGGATCGAGTGGAGCACTGCTGCGAATCTAAAACTAAGCGTGAGAATTAAAAAGAACCATTGTTACTTTGTGTATTTTTATCGGTTAATGTGAACACTTTTTATGACAAAGTTCGGAAAGTGCTTAACACGAAAAGTACTACAAAGATTTCATGAACTGCTCTGGTCAGCTTAAAGATGAGGTGTAAATCCACTATTTTATGGTTTCTCAGGTTTCGTCGCCTAGTTTGAGGATGTTTTCTTTTCACTCTCAATTTGAATATCATATAATGTAAGATATTTCGACTATTTTTTTTATGAAATTTATTGCTATTCAAGGGAGGCCGCCGAGTCGTTTGCCCGAAATCACTTTCCATTTGTATCACATCGGAATGGAGATCGCATTTTTTGCCAAAATTCGCCATATCTTCTTACAGTAGAAACGTGGAATACAAAAGCAATAATAACCTCACCTCTACGAGTTTTAAAATTTGTCAGGGAGACTTTATGACGTGTTTTTATTCGGTAGCTTTAATAGATGAACTAGTTATTGTGAAAACTCTTAGGTTAATATTAATGGCAAAAATCATATTTCATCCTTGGTAGTTTGGAGAATGCTAGGCGCGGTGTATGATACTAAAAGCCCTTTTCTCGTTTGAGGAGATGACCGGCGAAGTTAAACTGAGTTTCTTCTTTGAAAGTCAAGACGGACGACTGCCCCACGGACAAACATGCGATCCGTGGCCGTACACAAAGTGTGATGTCTACTTGACCATTTGCATTACAAGTCAGGGTGATGGGTAGGCTTTTTCGCAGTAAAATCGTCCAACCTCTTGATGGGATCAACAACCCGGTGGTACCTTTCGTGCATTTTTTTTGCAAGATCTTGTAATGTCTACTCCCATCGGACCGGTTTGTGGGAGGATGCAAACGTCGGTCAAGCAGCGGTCGCATTTCCCCTCAAACATCCCGTTCCTGTAAGTCTGCAAGTGGGAAAATTTACTCCACTTAATACAAAACTGTTTGATAAAATCAAGATGTAGGTTGCATAGCTAATTAGTATTGTCTAGTTGACGTTCTCCTCTCTTTGTGTCTTTGTGGAACCTCTTGTTAGAGCCTTTTTCCTACGCTTTACCCCAAAACACGAGCTTTGTTTCGTGCACTTTATCTCTCAAAATTGTTAACTTTATACACACATTAATGTTACCCCTAAAATCGCATTTCTGGTCTCCTTAGTAAGTTCCCGCTCACGGTCGCTTTGAAATGGCATTTTTGACCTCGATAGGGATGATAAATTGCATTGCTGCAAGCATCTTAGTGGTGCTTTTACCAAAGCTGGGAGTTTTAGCAGTCAGCCGGAGTAGTTCACAGCCTCCCTCCCCATTTGAGTACCGTCTTACTGTCGAGGGAATCGCATCCCATCAGTCAATGGGTTCATCCATCGAAGGAGCGTAGGAACATTGTTCTAAATGCCGTCCTGTGCTAAAGGGCCAGACTGATCATATCGTTCAAGGGTTAAAGTTTCATTTCTGTGACGCCTTTCCCACCTAGCCAAGTGCGGAGTTATGGCATAAGCAATGTCTGTGTACAAGTGGGGTGGACAGGCGTTTTAAACTCTTTGGTTTGATGTCTTCACCTATCTTCTCATCTGTGGCATGTATCCCTTCCATCCTGTCAAAGTTTGTCACTCAGATGCGCTTCCCGCTACCAATCGAACATGCAGGATATGCATGCTTGACGCTTATTAGGACCTGAGCCTCCCGGTATGGTCCAGAGACCAACTGACCCGACGTAGGTGCAGTGGTGGAGCACCTCTACGGTCCCTTTACCAAAGCTTAGGGTTTAGCAAACAATTAACCTAACACGTTTTAATAGAGTTTAAGAGGCCTGCAACAAAGATGTGGACACTGAATTCAAGATTCTGGTTCCGCGAACTTAACAATGGCGTCTAGACGGCCGCTTCCATTGTTTGAATCTATTGTTCTGGAGTTCAGTTCCACAATATCTAAAAAGGGAATGCTTTTTTTTTGGTCATACACACACGTGAATTTCAGAAAACAAAATCACACCATCCAACTTTTTTTTGTCTCTTCATTATTTATTAGCATGCGTTTGTGTAGGAAAGTCTGGATGTGTTTGTCGAGGTGTGGGATGCAGACACCTCAGGCAGCCCCGACTCAATCGCCAAGTTCAAGGGCAACCTCATTGTCGCGGGCATGCAGAACACACCAAGCGCTTTTGCTATGGTGCGAGAGGATGCTGCTTCCATCAACAAAGTCAGGTAGTCTTAATCCCTATCAAACCTCCGTTAGTACTTCGGATTGAAATATTTTTTGGTCAAGTAGAACTTCTATTTACTTTGGACATAAATTGTTTACTATTAGGGGGAAAAAAATAAGCTAACCTTGCATAGCGTTGTAACGTAAGCGGACCCTAGATGGAGTGCTTCAAGTGTAAACATTCCGAGGCGGGCACCTGCATGAACATCATCTTGATGAGGAGTACCATGAACGGGTGTCTGGTTTGAGAAAAAAAACTGCAAAGCTAATCAGAAACACTGCGCATTTTCTTCCTTAAGTAAGAGCTTAAATTTCTTTAAATCAATCTTTTTTAATTTCTGTTATCAGTCGGCAGGCTGCTTTTTTACCTCCTGTGAGGTGTCACTCAGCTGAAGGCCACCTTCAGCTTGTAAGCAGCAAAAGAATAATTTTGATGCAATTGCCTAAGGTGCGATTTGCTTGTAGACTTGAAAGCTACGGGCACATCATTTGCGCGCGTTTCTACTACGGTGGTGATTGCAGTCGGAAGTGTATGCCTGATCCGGAGCGCTATGCATGCGATGTGAACGGCTATAAAAAGTGCCGACGAGGTGCGGTGCAGTACTCTGTCTGCCTCGTCTGTAGTATTGCATTGCATAAATGAGTTTGCATATTTCGTTGACATGCATGCCAATACATGGTGTGGCCAGTAAAATACTATTTTTAAAACAGAAGTACATTTTTATTATTTGTCTCAGTTATTTGAAGGTTATCAGTTTATTTAAACAACCCGATCGGCCAAGAACCACTATCATTCGAAGTTATTTATTATTTACCCCCAGGCTCTCGCATCTGCTTTCCTTATGTGACTTCCATTACTTAATCACCTTATTCTAGGACTTTTGGTAGGTTAATTTATAGCCTACAATGAGTCTACATCCATTTCCTGACTGTTAGATAAACAAAATATTGAACAATGGGTTTCAAAAAAGGCTAAATGCGAAAAGCAATTTTTACCGACAATTTTCAGCGCCTGCACTAGAATTTTGCTAATACCAATTTTAAATTTTAGGGTTTCTAGGTGTCGAATGCGACATCCGAGACTACTGTTTGAACCACACTTGTGCCGGATTTGCCGAGTGCATAAACACTCCCTCTGGCTTTGAGTGTTGGTGTTTTCAATCAAAGGGTAAATACCTTCCTTTTGCCTACCCAAAAACTACCGCTATGCCGCATTTGAAACTAGTTGAAGGTGTATAATAGATTTAAAGTGAACATGTCCTGACATTTTTGTAAGATCGAGATCTTAGATATGCTAATTCTCGCAGTAATTTCGTCTTATATTCAGTGCATGGAAAAATTGTTCAAATTAAGCGTTTAGAGGTAATGACAAAATCTTCCTGCAAAAATAAGTGATCTGCTTGCTTCTAAATAACTTAAGAGATATTCTAGTTTTTTAAGACAATAAACAGCGGCTACACTTCTTAGTATCCAATTTTTAACCATTTTTAAAAAATTCCTAAGTAGTCAGCTGACTTAAGTATAGATTTTATAAGTTTTCATTCTAATGCTACCTAGTACAACATTTTCAACAAGTATCTACTTAATTTCTTATCATTTACTGCACATTTGAAAAGTCAGTGTTCCTTATGCATCCACGAATGCCAGAAAATTTTGCTCTGTGCAGAGTGCTTGACGTCTTTTTGTCTTGTTTATAAAAATTAAGTTCAATAATGGAAGATTAACAGTACGAAATTTTATAGGGTGTGTTTTGAAAATTTTCCCAATATTTAAGCTTTAATAGACCAAATTCTTACTTGTAATTAAAAAAATTTATTTAATTGTTTTGCATGAAATATTAATTGATCTGTAAGTAACGTTGGGTTCTCTAGGGCTGAGTTTTGTTAGAATGGCTCAAGTGTACATGGGTGGCCTTAGCTGCGTGTAGCGCCGCAATCGGGGTGCGGATTTTGAAGTTCTGAACTTTGGTTTGGATTGACTTCAGTCACTCAGCAAAATCGGTGGAGATTATTTCCGAGCGATTCGAAATTTTTACTAACACCTATACCTTTACGTTGTGATTCTGCGTTTTTTTATTATTTGGTTCTGATAGGCAGATCTTAGGCATGATTTAAAGCAATCGAAAGTTTATCTGTTTTACCAACGTCTCGATCATCAAAGTGGCCTTTTAGTAAGCTAAGAACGACTAAAACTTTGCATTTTTGGATAGCAAAGCCTAACTATTTTATCATTTTCTCATTGAGGACCAGAATGTCATCTTGGCTACGACCCCTGCGCATCGGAGTATAATACCTGTTCAGGCCACGGGACATGTACTCCAGCTGGAGACTACAACCTCTCTTTTCAGTGCACCTGTGAGTCCGACTGGGAAGGTCGACGTTGTGATCAACGCCGACCTGCCTGTTTGGTTGCCCTAGTTACCAATCTGACACTTTGCCAGAACGGAGGCATGTGCAGAGACCTACCAGGCAATGTTGGCGCCTATATATGTGACTGTTCCTCCGGCTGGTGGGGCAAGCATTGCGAGAAAAAGACCGCAGTTGTATATGTGGGTTTGGCAAGTATTTCTCTATTGCTACCACATATTCGCTACCTTACGATCCGTTCACCTTCAAATGGTAAAATACAGACCTCAAAGTTATAAAGTTTGAAGTATCATCATTTACATAAGTTGGGAATACACCTGTTGACACTGTTACAAGTGTCAAAATGGCGGTGTCAATAGTTTGAATTGCTATTCCTGGTTTAAAGTCTGTTTTAGAAACAGGTTAACTATTCTTTGTCTCCGCTCAAAATGAATGGGCTTTTAAATGCTATCTTTTGAGGAGTTTGGTAAAGTTTGTGCAGTCAGACATTATCTTTTGCCATATTATGTGCCGCAAAATGTCGTTACGTTGCTTAAAGGTTATTCGCAATCTAGAATCGCATCTTCAATGCTGCTCCGTCAAAGCTATTGTAGGATAAGGAGTCCTTACTTCGTACTGACGCTTCAATACTCTTCTGCTATTCATTAATACGTCGTGCTCTTTTTTTAGAAGTTGGTCCTTTTAATCACAGTCGCTGTGGGTATTTGTCTCGTTATTCTGGCCCTCATTGGATTCGTACTTGATATTTGCTGTAAAAATTGGTGAGTATCGATATTGGCAATACCTTTTGTCTATATATCTACTATTCTAAAAGGGTAAAAGTGCAATTCAAAATAATGAAAATAACCTAAGCATGTCGGTAAGTCTATCAATAATGCTAGGAAACTCGTGTAATTAAGGCGGCCCTTTGTTTCATTGATAGTCTAGGTTCTCGTGTCGACGATAACGAAAATGATTATTCTTTTTTACACTAGCAATAAAGAACGGAATTTTGAGCAAGACTTCTTGCTTACATGACGTTAGTACACTTTCTGATCACCTAGCCTACGCCACAGAAGACCGACCTTCACCTGTATGAGCAGCTCCCAACTGCCAAAGCAACGAATAAACTGTCGAAGTAGTAGCAGCGAAGCCAAAGATTGTGTCGCTTCTCAACTTTGAGTTCAGTGAGCCGCACTACTTGGTTTAATCGCTCGCATTTGCATTGTCGCCACCTCTTTCCGGTGTCCTTTACGTTGCTCTGAGGAATCATCGTCCTGTACACTAATGGCAATGGCGGACATCTGCAAAAGCGCTTTCATGCATTCATTTACTTGGATTTTGCAGTCTTTATACGCCTCCCTCATCCATCCCACCAATGTGTTTTGATGCAATATGATTAAGTAATTTTTTGTTGTTTAGATGATTAGAGTAAAAATAAGTGCAGATTTTTGGGCAAAACGGTTGCCTTTTTTATGGGTTCACTGTCCTACGGCTCTCACTTCATCGAGGGTTCAAGAGGTATTTTTCTTAATATAATTCACCGCATAACATATGCTGACTTCGATGACTTCTGTAAAAATGTTACAGTTTGATTGTACTGTTACAAAAACCTTAATTAATAATATAGATACATTGTCGTAGGAAGAATAGATGATGGTCATATCTTTTTAAGCTGTTACCGATAAACATTTCCTATCTGGAGGGTTCTTTGATCAGTTAAAATAATAGTCTACTTAAAATTATTTCAGTAAACAGGTTTACACTAAGTATGATTAGTTTTTCTTTACATCAAGTGCAGCGTTTAAGTTGTGCTTTTGCCTCTCAGAGACAGGCTATGCGTGAAGTTCCAAGCTTAAGGTTGAGATTTAAACCATTTGTAAACCCATTTGAGTATTAAACTGGTACCGAACCAAAGCTTTAGTATACCATCTCCAGCATAAAGCGGTTTAACAATTGTATCACTGAGGCGTGGTTAACAAAGTTTAATTTTGTTTTCAAAAATTGAACAATTTTTGCCTTTCTTGACTAAAATACCAGAAATAAAGCTGAGAGTAGCGTGTTTTCGTCCTTTATGATGAGAGATTTTACTTACTTCAAGACTGCCAAGCATTGGACGTCAATTCTTTTCACAAAAGGTTTGTTTATTTTCACGTGTAGTAGTCATGGATTCCCAGAAGGAAGTTGCAATGGCGCCCCAGGGAACACTCTTGTGTTTCCATTGAGCATAAATTATTCGAGTAATAAAAACCGCAGCATTGTGTTAATCTGGGTCCCTTTGATTCTGTTCCTAAAATCGCCCAAATAAGGCAGAGTTACTGGTACCTCTTTCAGTCGGCTCATGCTTTAGGAAGAAATTATCTAACAATCGCGACCGACATTGCCGCAATTGGTTGTCAATCGAGTTGGAATTTTAGCAGCTCCAAGAAACTGGGTATTTTTCCAATAAAATTAACACTTAAGTTCACAGCTTTAGTTCTGAATTCTTAAAGTTGGTTTTTAGGCATTTCTTTTTAACGGTCAGTTTCTTAATCTTATAATGTTCAGAAAGGAGCTCTTTATGAGCATATTTCCTGTCACTGTAAAGAATTTGTACACACCCACTTCAAATTGTGCCTTTAATTTGTGTGTCTTAGTGCTTCTTTTCTTTGCGCGTGAGCAGGGGAACAATTTATCACTTCATAACGTTAATTGCCAATGGCAACCCATTATCGCCTCCTCAACTCAAATCCCTTTATTGTTCTCATTATTACTATCAACATTATTAATCCATGTCTTCTCGCGCTCCTCTCTCTCTCTCCATCCTCTGGATGAATGAGCGAATGAGCAGTTTACAGGAGAGGAAGAGAAAGGTGTAACGATTTCAGCTTACAATTACACTAAAACGGTCTTTCCCTTCTCTACCTCTCCCCGCCTCCGACCCTGTGCATCTCATTACTCCTCCCTCCTCTGCCAGGATTCACTCTTCCGGAAAGGAGTGTGGAACACGGAAAGGGGTGGTCCACATGAGATTTGGGCAACAAGTTCATGCATGCTTTCTGCTCCATCTCTCCTTGCCCCCCCCCCTTCTCTCCCTCTCTGCTTCTCTCCTCTTCCCCGCCTTTTCTCATCGTCCTAACAATAGGCAGGAAGGGAAGGTCATCCAATCTTGGGTTTATTCCGAAACGGCTGCAGTGTAACAATGTTCACATACCTGTTGAGAGGTGGAATCTTTATTTCCCCACACCCTACGCTTTCTCCCTCTCTCCCCCTTAGGCACCCACCGCTTTCCTCCCCCTCTCCTTTCCCCCCTCCTATGCGCATGTGCTCACGTGCGTGCGAGTGGGTGTGCGTGCGTGTGTACATGCATTTAGTGCTGAGGCAACGACTACCACGGTGGAAGTGTAATAATTCTCTTTTTCTCCTCCGCCTCCCCTTCTTCTCCTCCAGTAGCAGTCGCTTATTGTGTGTATGCTCAAATTGTACCACGTTGTGATCTCTTTCTCGGACAGGAAGATTTAGTTACTGCTGTTATCCACATCATCATCAACTCCATTGTTGTCACAATACTATCTCGAATGCCCATACACAGTATCTATGACATGTTAATGCATAGGTCGAGGAGTAAAAATAGCAAGATGTCAGCTTTATGTACCGCCAATCCTTTCAAGTTCCTTACGCCATCTAGCTCGTCTTCATTCCCCTTAGTAGGTCACCCCTCCAGGTCGACAAAAATGCTTTCCAAAACTTGCGAGATAAGGGGCTTTACTTTCAACGATTAGCCATAATGTTCCCTGAGGATAGGCACTTCAGATCGCACTCAGATTCGCCTAGCTTTAATGGTTAACTTGGGTTTAATACAAAATTAGTGCAACTTGCTAAGTCTTCCTCTTTTGGACAATGGTAAGTGAGTGAAATAGTTACTAGCACTTTAGGAAAAGAATGTGGCCGAATGTGCGGAGGAATGGGCAACAAAGCGAACTTGACTTTACCATGGTAGCTCGCTGTGGAAACTACTCCACAACGTGTTTAATGCGTCCCAGTGCTGAGAAAAGACGATAATAGTACACTTGTGAAAAAACCACCTTCCGATATTGAGACGTCTGACCGCGATTTAAGAAACATTTTACATGAATGATGTTTTTTTATCGCTCACTGCACCTAATTGACGGTCCTGTGATAATGTCTCACGACGCGGTTTTATTGTGCCTTTCCATTGTTTTTGATTGACAAAAATGGTGTGACGTAGCAAAACGACGAAACCGAGTGCCCTGGACAGTTGTCAATGAACCAGTTTAACTGATCGTCTCATTGTCATTTTTGGTCTAGCAGGACAACAAAGTAATTAAAGCATAACCGGTTCTGGGTATCAATTCTAGCGCCATAGTTTGGCCAGATCTTACATTTTCTGGACGGAAGCAAACCTTTTGATTGTAAAACTTCCTACTGTAGTGTGGGAACCCAATAGCCGAATCTATAAATGCAATTTGTTGGTTGATTTTTTAACTCTGCTCCGGTGAAGGGTTCATTGTGCCCATAATGGGTGGGCTAGCCCCTGGACTATGCCGATAGACCAAAGCTTTCCCACCATTCTGCCTTCCTTCTAATTTTAAGGCAACGAATCTTAAACGACGCCCATCCTGATCCCTGCCGTTTGGGCGACAAACGTTAGACAAGTGAAAGGTGTGCAGCTGCTGGAAATAAGGGAACCAGTGATGAGCCCCAACTAAAGGGTCTAAAACGATGCTCACTTTCAGCAACTATGTTCTGCAGGAAAGGTTTGACTAGGTGAAGCTGTCTATCATCCACCTATGGCAGCACCAGTGATTTCTCCTCCACCCTAAGATGAAAAAACAGGAGCAAAATTGTGCCCTCAAGGAACCGTTCCAATCCCGTTCCCTTATATGTCGCTGCTCTTAGACCAGTACTTCGACCACGAACGGTGGACTCGCTAGATGATCAGCGCATTTCTCTTCAAGCAATATCGTTCTCGTATAGGTTGAAGGTCTGGATGCAGTTTTGTCGCATTGGAATGCTCTCTTCTTGCACGCCAATTTGATGACTAGTGCGGTTGTTTCGTGGATGTCTACCTACAGCACCTACTGAACATGGAGATCACTGGCGACAATGCTCAAAAGAGGAGAGAGAGGTTATGCAATACATTAGTTGTTTGTTGGGCTCTTGGATCCGCTAAAGGCACCTTCGCCAGCCATGTCAGTAGCCCCTAGCCCTATTTCATGTTGCACACATTTTGCCTTTTAGGAAGTCTTGTTATTTGTCAGTAGTATGTTTCCGATTTTATAGCATATAAATTAATAAGCTCGGTGGGTAAATCAAGGTGGGAAATCACCTGAATCCTTCAATATGGCCAGAAAATGCCTAGCGAAATACGGGCTCCTCAACTTCCGACTCCGACATTGGAGTCCTGTTCTGTATTTGTATGCAAAATTTGCCATTGTATCATGCGCCATGTGAAAGGTTGCCTTTTGATGGCCCCATAAATGCTGATATGTTTACCTGGAAGGAGCGAAAGCGTGGCCCATATCTAAGGTGAGTCAAGATTTCTGGGTTTGCAAGCTCAGCACCAGACCACGTAATCAAAATCAAAACCTCAAACCTTTGGAAGGTTAAGCATTGCGTGCTCCACCGCAACACGAGACAACAATAACGAAGCACTAGCTACGTGTATCACTTTCTGACTCAGTCACTCCTAATTTACCGTCGACCATTTCAAGCCGTCTTGAGAGTGAACATGCCCAAACTATAAGCAGGTAAAACTCCCTCCAACACATTCACAGTTGGATAAGTTAACTCATTAAGTGGAAAAAGATAAGCCAAAAAAAATGAAGACAAGCATGCCGTTATGTGCAGCAATACTTCTACCCTAAGCCTGTGGTTAGCAATAAGTACAAATGCACACCTATTTGGCCTCTTCATTATTGTTAACTAAATAAAATATTTCTTGTCAAGTCACATGCATGCACATGCATGAAAAACGATCTTTGAGGTCCTAAGGAAAGGGCACACCAACCATGCAAGGCCAATCGAGGTCATTGGCATGGCAACAGCATTACAACTACTGTTCGTCACATTAAAATTAAATTAAATGAGCAGAGTCCACAAAGCTATTTGTTCTGTGGTAATGTGTGTTGATTGTAGAAGGTGGGTTTAAGTGTACTCCTGGGAGGATCGGGTGCTAATCCCTTGCAGAGTCAGGGGGAAGGGACACAGCGAGATTGAGAATGGGCGACAACTGGGCACTTGGGACCTCTAAAATCGCAACGCCTGTTGTGCTGACTGTTGTTTGTCCTTTTTGTGCACCTGTGATTAAAATTGCTTCTAGTTGGAGTGTGTCCGAGGTTTTAAACGCACCTATGCATCTACTAACCTTTCGTGTCTTTTTGGGGTTAAAGAAGATTAAATGCTTCAATTGAACAGGTCAAACTTATTTTGATGAATAAAACCGAAGAAGTGTTGCCATTTAGGGCAATTACTTTCTTTTGAAAGAATAAATAAAATACCTATTACTGCCTCGCCTTTTATTAGGCTAAGAGCCATCAGAGATTTAAAAAATCACCCACATTTTTACTGCACCTTCTTTGTTCCCCCATCAATGCATGCATTCATGCTCCAATTAACAGTCATTTGTCCCCAACCGATACATTTGTACAACCGATTTAGACCCATTTGCAAGGCAGAAGCAGCCGTCAAAATCAGTAATCCTTTAAATTCACTCCGCATGTTAATTTCAGACTTTTATTAAACAATAGAATTGGAATTTTTAGTGATAGTTCACAAGCCAACTGACCTTCGGGTCATGCCGGCTGCCTTAACTTCAACCATGTGCCAAATGCATGCATTCCGCTCAAATACTTTGCCTTCCCTTGCCTTGAGGGCGGTCTCGAAGCCCTTCATCTCCTCGTGTTTTGCAAATTCGACCTAATGTTTGAGCCTTATTGTGTCCACTCTGATGCAGTAGGCATGCAAAGTCGAGCTGCTATACACACCCTAGCAACCGCTAAGTAAATGCATTTCTCAATCACCCACAATGCGGGCCCAATAATCAAAATTCGCCCACCCCTTCCCCCGACTCTCCCGGCCACGCTGATTTGTGTCCCGTTGACACGATTTTAGAGGGCACCAGCATGCAACAGGCAGCACTAACGCCCGTATCGTTGATACGTTTTTTAGTTTGCTGATTGAAGTGGGGATGTGGGGCTCCTCCACCATCAAAGTCGTACCATACTACCCTACAAAGAATTAAATTTTTGGAAAAGCTTTAACGAGTCCCCCGGACGCAGCATGTCAGCGGTGCTGACATGCACATAACGGATGCATCGTACCTACGAAACTCCTCTTTAGAGCAGACAAACGAGGCTGCTGGAATGTGCGGTTATGGTGTTGCATCATTGGCCGAAATAAAAACCACAGAAACTATGAAGGCCAAGCAATGCCAAATCGTCTTCAAAAATCCTCTTCAACACAGTAAATCCATTTAAGCAATTCGCATCAACAAAGTCATCACATAATATCATAGTTACGTGTAGTACCCATAAAATTACGCTCTTATTTACCTAGTATTTTGACCACTCATTTGCTTGCTTCCTAAAATTAGCGCCAAAATGTATATTTGAAACTTAATAATAGCACAAAGGTAATTTAATCGTCTGCAATAGAGATCTTTATAAAATCTGAGACCAAATCTATGATTTATGACTATACAAATAGAATGCTACACCATCGGACTGAATGTAACGATGATGAGCTCCTGTCTACTCACCCAAAACAACCCAACTCTGCATCCTTGTCTGAATAATAGAAGGTGAAAGGTGTTTATTAATGCCTCGCTTTATTACAGTCATATGGAAGGGACAAAAAAATCTCAATTGTATGTACATCTTCTTCAAAGTGCTGCTTTGTCTGCAAGCCTAGCATGAGAGGATGTGTTCAATGGAGTAGGTGAAGTGGGATGCACTTCCAGCACTGGAAGGAGTTGTCGACTTGGACAAATCCGCAGTGGATGAATGTTGAGTAGAATTGAAATCGGATTTAACGTTAGAGAGCACAGAAGGCACCTCTTTTGGTGACTTTTTAATAAAGCCAGCAGCAGACGCACCAGCGGCAATGGTGGGAATGGAAGTGGACTCACTGTGCTGTGTGTCCAAATGACGACGCAAGTCGACCTTCCGTTGAAAGGCGCGGGAACAGAAGGTGCATGAGAATGGCTTAAAGCCGGTGTGCTTTCGAGAATGCGTAATAAGATTTGACGACTGACTGAATTCCTTGCCGCACAGATTGCATTTGTAGGGCTTCTCACCTGCATCAGAGGTATTAGAAGGCGTAAGTTCTCTACTCGGAAGAAAGATACATGCCTCGATATCTTCATCTCAATATTATCAGTAACATTAGTGTGCTATTAAAATGAGGCATATGTAAAATAAAATTTTCCTACTCTTCAAGCTCCGGGGCATTACGGCTCAGACGCGCAATGGTTGCATAAGCAACTGGTAAGACCCTGAGAAGTGCACGCATTCACGGAATATCTCGACGTCATATCATTCAAATATCAAATTCTCTTTTTGAACATTAAGACGCTTTTTGCATGCAAGCGCTACCCCATAACCCTTCTTTTAAGTGATCTGATGAAGAGAAGCGCGTGTGCTTACGAGTCGGTATAGGAGGCGAAGTGATAAACATTGATGCCATGAGCTATGAAACTTTTACAATAAAGCAGCCGCAACCCAAGATCGTGAGGTGTTCTTTTGTGTCACGTCCATTACTCACTTCAAGCAAGAAGCTTTTTTTAGAAGCCCTCGGAATACTTCATTTTAGCAATTCGATCCTGGCTACCGCGATTGTATTTCTAATGTGTCAGTAAAAACGCGTCCCTTAAGGCCCAGCCTTTAACCAAGCCTTAAGGCATCGTGTTAAAGCGGTTTTCTGAGGTACAGACGGTGCCTTTTCTAACGAAAGTGTTATAATGTCGTACATCCCTTTGAAAGTCAAACTAGAACTGTCAACACTAATAAGATAATTATTCATATTTTGATAACCCCGTAAATAATAATCTATGGTGAGGATTTAAGCCATCAAAGGATATTTTCCATAAGAAGTAATCAGTCAGCATTTCCTTACACAATGTCCCGATGTAAATCATGTTAGATTATCTTGATTAGGTTGACAACTCAAAAAAAACCGAACCCATGGGATGTGGTTATTCTAATAAGTGGTGACATAAATTGCTAGAGGGAGAATTACACCTTCCAGGGGTAACGCTATGGCGGAAAATCACCTGTGTGGATGTACGTGTGTTTCTTCATATCCGACTTCTGGTGGAAGCGTTTACCACAATATTGGCAGGGATAGGGTCGTGTTCCACTGTGAATGAGGAGGTGCGTGCTCAGTGTTGATGATCGCTTGAAAGCCTTCCCGCAGTGATTGCAATGAAACGACCTCTCGACCATTGTTACAGCGCCCTCATTGACAGCTACGCTGCGAGTGAGCTCGCATGCCTCATTTACTTGCGAGTCCTGGAGACATGAGGTGTCATTATCCAATAAATTCCTTTCTTTGTGAGACCTAAAGAAGGCGACAGGGACAGGGCAAAATAATATCATGCCTGGATATTGTAGGTAAGAATGGATCAATCGAATAGGATCACTGTGTTAGAGAAATTTAAAATACCGCGATGTAAAGTGGGAATTTACGAACCTTCGTAGGTGAACAATCAGTCCATGCTGAGTGGTAAACTGTTTGGAGCACAGCCGACAGGAGACCAATTCTTCCATCACAGACACTTCGCCAGTTGGAGATGTATTGGGATTTGGGTCGATGGCGACAGAGTTAAAGAATTGCTGAGCAAGGTCGAGTGGTCTAGTGTTGGAGCCCACAGTCGCTTGACACATGGGTGACTGTTCTGGTGGTGGTGGTGGACCTGGAAAAAGGAAGGGTGGTGGAATTGGTAATGGGTGGAGGGGCGGCGTATGGGTGGGAGTATCTTCTCGACGGTTCCGCTTTACAGGACGGAATGAGCGTTTCTGTGGAGATGCATGGTATGGGCCACCATGTGTCATTGCCATCATGGCATCGGGGTATTGCCACAGACGTCCATTCGTTGCAAGGGAGCTTTCTGCTTCCAGTGCCATCACCAATGCCCGTTGTACTAAGAAATAAAATAAGTAATTGGGATTTTTGCCTATCAAATAAAGTAGAAATAAAATACTATTCTCTGGCCACGATTTATGCATTGTTTTTTTTAGAATTCAAACAGGCTCCAAAGATGACACATATTCAGCTCAAGCCATCACGAAATGTATTCTTACTTCTAGGAAATCCTTCGTCCTTAAAGGGTACTTCCATCCTCGGACGAGTGTCAAGACCATTGGAATAAGATTTTATGAAAAGGTTGAGCGGATATTTTGGTCGAAATGGTGAGGCGTTCATCTGAGAAATCTCATCTGTGGGGGTGGTAACCAGGCTTGTTCCTGTCTCAGGCTTGGAGAACTTGGGTGGCGGGAGAGTAGATGGAGAACGACCACTAAATGAAGTTGTGAGATCCACGGCCCCACGTAAGGCGTCAGAACCAAATGAAGAGGGCAGAGAGACAATGTAGGCGTTTTGGAAACTCGCATGCATTGGTCTCGAAAAGCCTGTAGAAAGGTGGAAAATTACCAATGGAAAATAATTTACACAAACTTTGCTAGATTGATGTAAGAGTCCACCTACGCATCATCTAGTAGGAATTGCTGACACAAAGTGGGTGCGCATAACAGAAACACAAATCTGTCACCTGGCAAGATGTGAAGCATTCTTAATCCTTTCTCTTTTTCCAAAATGTAAAGATCTTTTGCATGTCTGCCAATAAGGAGAGCTCAAAAGGGCTAATTGAATTTATGATGCACCCAGCCGATTTACCCAGAACTTCAGACACCTACTCGGTTGTCATGGTTTAGAAAACACAATCATTAAGCCTTACCATCGTATGAGCCAAGATACTTCATTATCCGGCATAACTGAAACATCGTATTGCTGAAACCCTCAACCACAGCATCAAACTAAAAAAGGACTGAGATTCACATAAAGAGAAATTTTGGCCACTAAGCTGTTGCGGCAGTCAAGCCACATTCTCCGCCTACTGTCCATTAAGGTGACATTGTAAAAGACAAGAACTTCAAGCACTGCAAAAAAGACGTGGACAGCAGTCGCTTGACTTAAAACGACATTTAGGTGTCGCACCGAAAAGTTAAAGATAATCTTAATTAGTTATACGATGTTTACCACTCCACTATCACAAACAAATTCCCTTTGCCACGTTGTCAGATGATGCTGCAAAATGTATCCACTAGCTTTTATTTCGTTTGTAAATAACCTTTACGGCTCAAATAACTTCGGAGGTAAATACCAAATGATCCTCCTTAGTAAGCATAATTTGACGTTTAATAAATTTCGAGGCTAGTGGCTATTTTAATATGGACAAACTTCGGCAGACAGTGGTTGCGTTTAGGGATTATAAAGCTCGGGCATTTAATGCACCCATTTTAAGCGGGTATTTATGTATCTATCAAACAAATGCATTACTGCGATGCATAGAAGCTTAACACCGACTTACGGAACGAATCAGGAACATTAGAGCACATGCTGAGGTCCTGAATCTCGCCAGGTTGTTCCATGAGTGTAGACCCTGATCGACTGCTTTTACAATACCTGTACCTGTCTCAATTAACTTTTTGAGGAAATTTGAGGAGTGTATGAGCTGGACTGACATAAGGCTTTGATTGGCTACGCTGATGTTCACCCCGTGAGCAGATCTCAAGTGAGTGGGCATGTGCTTGAAGGGGGAGGTGTAGGTGTATGCGAATTGCAATTGGTTAATAGCGTCTCTCCACCGCCATGCACTACCAATGAGCTGTCAGTGAACCCCGTGACAAGCATGTGCGTTTATGAGGTGAACAAGTTGGCTCTTTTAAATTGTCAGGAATAATAACATAGTAACCAAAGCCAGTTTGCTTTCAAGATGCCTCTAAAAGGTGCTGAAATGGCATAAAAGTATTATTGTTAAGCAACATTTATTTGATCTACTACTAAAAACATGTGCTCATGCTTTTCTTGCCGTTTGATCCTTACTGATGCATTGGATTTGCGTGCTACCCTCCTACGTATGCGTCAATCACACACTTTAATCGATAAATTTGGCTCTGACAAGCAAATCTTAGCCGTCCTAATGGCCCCAGATTGCATATTGCAAAGAAATTGTAATTTATTACTATCTGCCACCGCCGACATGTGAGTCGAAGCTAGTATCGAAGTACTGGATACACTCCAACGGCTCATTTTCTCATTTTAACAGCGCATCAATCAAAAGGCTGCTATAAGATGGGAATGGAACATAAGATTAAGCTGAATCATTAGCATTGTGTATAATTCAGTGCAGGAGGGCGATAGTTGCAGCATTGAATACCTTTCTGATGTGAAGCTACCGCCTGTCCATAAGCCATAATTATAGTATACAAGGCCATTTTCAACAGCTATCATTGAAATCACGTTGTGTTGAATGAGCTTCACCCAGTTCTGCGGCTATAAGGTACTGTTTCCCACGGATTTTTAACCCCAGGGCTCGAACAGCAGCTGCAAAATACCATTCAACTCTTACCTGGTTGCTAGGACTCCTCCCTCACACAGGCAGATGGGTAGGTGTGTGCTTGTACGTGCGCCAGTTAATAAACCGCCTTTACTACAGATTGTCGGAAAGAGCATATTCTCCTCCCTCCCTCCCTCCCTCCCTCACACTCACACACACACACACACACAAACGCACATACAGAGCCGTACAAAACCAGGTGGTAGATATGTTGTACTCATACACAGGAAAAGCAACAAAAGGGGTTGGAGGTGACGAGGTGATCACTTGATTAGCAGTGTGTGTATGTGTGTGTGGGTTGCTATGAGGCGCTCTGAGGAGGGTTTTGAAATATGACGGTTTAGTTTGGAGTGGTCATCACTTAATTGTCTGGCGGGGGTGAGGCCGGTTGGAGCAGTAGCCAGAAAAATTTGCAGCTGCGGTCGCGGCCACAGCCTAGTAACACATCAGGGGGTTAGTCTGTTGATTCATGTTGTCGCTATGTCGGGCTTGCAGCCACAGAGTCGTTCTATGTAGGTCTGTTGTCAATCCATTCGTTATAGCGTCCCAAAGTAACCCTTTGTTTATTAAATTAAGGCGGTTTGTGAAGAGCTTATTCCAGTTTCTGGGTGATAAATTCAAGCAGAGTAGGTTTCAAATGGGCTGTCGGATTACCATGACAGTGCTTTGCTGCCAGACTGACGATTTAGCTTCCATTTTCAAATTGGAGTCGTTATTTATTTCAAATCAAAACTTCTCTTGCGAAAACAGAGCCCATGAAAGGTCTTAAGCCCATTAATTTTGAGTCAATGTTTACTTCCAAGCAACGTCTGGCTGAGTCGATTCTGTGATTTCGCATCAGATGTCTGGTTTGATAAACGAACTACCTCGGGGGTATTTCTGTTAGCCACCTCAAAGCCCTACTCCAGTGATGCGGCCGGATTCTCACTTGGGAGATATTGCGGTCACCACTATTAATGAGAACAATAGAAGCTAGAATGCCTATTCGCCAGGTAGTCGCTAAGACTGCAGCCGTCTGTTCAGTTGCCGAGGCAACAGTACTCTCAGGTTTGGTGAATAGAAGATTCATTCTGGTTGTTAATGTACAGAATTCGCTAAAATGACAGCGATAGGCATAGTATTAAAGTCGCCACATAAAAAATTTTTAATCTTTGGTAATCACACGATAGTTGGGCTCGGCCCATGAGATTTCACATGTGTGCATTTGTCACCAAGATCCGCAATTCTTCATTCAAGCTCACCAGACCTTGTCAAGGTTGATTGAGTGTCTGCATTAAAGGTATGATGATAAACACAAACTTAATGCTTCTGTAGGATCTACGTTTCAGAGGCCATTAGAATTCCTTAGCTTCCCTACAAGGTCATGCTCAGTACTACAATACAGTTAACAGATAATGGCTCAAGAGCAGCTTTGGGCGATGAGGGTTAACCAAAAAGAGCCAAGTTAAGTTGAATGCTGTTTGACTTTAGCGCATTCCCATGGGACGTTGTGGCGTGTAGTTGCATGTCAGGTGAAATCGTCCACCCATCAACCAGGTGCTTACCCACCTAAAGAGCTCCATACATTAATAGGCTTTAAAATCCTCCGTGATTGTTACTGTAGTTTTGGTGTTTATTAGGTTTCACTAAAGTTCGTCCAAAGTGTTCGAAAACTGCATCAAGGATTGCTGAAGTGTTGACGTTGCCCTCACCACCAATGAAAAGGGATAGAAATGTAATTGACATAGCGCATAATAAGCGTAATAACCGCTGTTGTGTGGTATCCATTTGGGACATGCTAGAATGAGGTGCTATAGCGTCTGTAAAGTGAATAACCCAGTTACCGCTGATGCCAATCCAAGTGCATGCATCTGAGACATGACTAAGTGCAAAATTCCACTAACCGGTCGCTGGTCTGGACACTTGATCCTGAGTTTGGCCTTCACTTTGATGAAAAAACCTTCGAGGGTCTGTATCATGTTCATCACGAAACAACCAGCAAATGCTGATTTTCCACTTATTTGGACTGGTTGGAAGAGGAAGATTTTAGGCCGGAGGCGGGTGGGCAGAGCATTACCCCGCATGGCATAAAACCCTTGCAATTAGGATCCGTTTTCTTTTTTCATTAGAAGCGCAGTCTAGGTGATGGCAATAAATGTATTCAGAAATGAACTTATCAGGAAAAGTGGATTGAGGCAAAGTGGAAATTTGTTACCAGCTGCTGTCGACATAGTTATAAACCGGGTCAGGTACTGCTCAGATTTGAATAGATGATTGGCGTAGAAGACGAGGGTTACTCACAAAAAGCCAACTGACTGCGCTAAAATGGCACACAGACGCTTTGTTAAGATACACAAAGAGTGAAGAACAAAGTATTATGAATGTGGCCGTTCCATCGCAATCAGACCACTGTACTAGAGCTGTCTTTCATTAAGGGCGAGTCATCCAAACGAAATAAAAAAGGAGGTGGAAAAAACCTAAATAGTTTATCTTTTGTCAATCCAAAGAGCTCATAAACTAAAATAATTGGCTTAGAAAGTTGTTTGGTCGTATGCAACTGGTACACAATGGGTATGGAATAAACAAATATCAGTTACGATGAGGTAGCGTTGCATAAGATACTGAAGAGAAGATTGGATTTTGAAATCTGATCTGCATTCTCAATTAGTTTCTCCTGGGATAGGAAGCCAATTATGCAGACATCCAATCAGGTTTATCTCATTATTCGAGAAGCGAAACCTATTTTGAAACACTTTGCAACGCTCAATGTACATCGAGTACAGATAGAAATATATTAAAAGTTCCATCATACGCTCAGGCCTAGCTTAGTGGTCGGGTGCTTTCTTATCACCTGTTACTCACAACAAGTCAGTAAACCCTGAAACTCTAAATCGCCAACGGAGATTAATGAATAGCAGTGAAAATTGACGCTGTGGTGGACAAACCACAGTTGTTCTGATAGGATTGCTTAATGCAGCGAACCCGGAGGAGGTTTGTAGGCGTCTGATTATGGTGGCTTAGTTTTACCTTAAAAAGAAGGAGGAAATGCTAGAAAATGGATCCGGATCTGTTACAAAGGCATTTTTGTGAGATTTTGTTTCATTTTGCTACCTAAGTAAAAAGTGAACTGGATTATTTGCAAATTCACATTTTGGAATCAAGGGGATAAGTAATGAGCTCCTCACCTCTGTTAAAAGAGTGCAACGAATATTAAAAAAATTACAAAAGTGTCGCATTCTTTACAGGCTAAACTTTTGCTCTCCGGACCAAACATTAGATCAGTCTGACAGCATTAGCTCTTCACTGTACTTATGTAATAATCTATTTGTTTAAGTCCATGATTTGGTAATGAGTCGCCTGGAATCGGTTGATATGCCTCCAGATGATATCAGCAACCTTCCCGGCGCTATAGTTGTTTCAGCGTACAAATGGTTCCGGGTATGAGTTTCGTCTTTCGGCTTCAGGAGCGTTTGAAGGTCTGTTAATAAAGCGCTTGCCTGTCTTCAATGCTTTGACTTATAGCGAGTTAATCAAAGAATGTGGGTGTTATACAAGTACCTATACTATAAATATAGCAGTTTGGAGAAGTTTGAGGCTGACAGAAGGACGAAAGTGTTTGGAGAATGGAATCAAAATTAGATTCGATTAGGATTATGGTGTAAAACAAGCAAACGAAAATGCCACAGCGGTCCTAAACACATTTCTATGGGTTAGAAGTAGCTTCATAGTAAGGTCTACTCAGGCGTTAGTTCAGGCAACCGGAATTCGCTTCGGTTAGCAAAGCATTTCGCACCAAAAATATAAAGCCAAAAAAGCACACAACTGCCAAAATAAGCAAGGCGTCAATGCGATTCTGATTAGCCTAGTCGAAACATTCGGTTCCTGTTAAACTAGATATCCGTAAAAAATGGCCAATATTTAAGTAATAAAGGTAAAATACAGAAGCCAAGTACAAAGCTGTAGAAAAATGCCTAATTTGAAAGAATTTACCATTTTGACAAAATAAGAACCGATAGTTTTCAAATTTGTCATTGTTCTTCTTCATTGTTTAGCATGGCAAGAACCTTGAACCAAGGTCATAGTTTCCAAAGCATGAACAAATAGGTGCGCTTTGTAGTTTTGAATTAAAAGGTTCTCGAGGGTGCTTGTAATAAAGCACGTCTGCAATGGTAAAACTTTTACTTTACTTTATTTCGTTTTCTTTTCCCTGTGAATCATCCGATGGGCGCATAGGTCTCATTTATTTGTCGTAACAGAGAATGCTATAACTTAATGTTTTCTCATCGAAGCACGGTCTTCTTGCCTCGACTTGGAGGATTTTATAAACGGGTGGATTAGCTTTCTTAAGTACACAGATATGAGGAACAATACCGAGTGCTTCATAATATTACTAGTTATTATTAGTGATTTGACTAAACTAGCTTCTTGCTTACGATATTATTAGTTGATGGTCACAGAAACAATTGTTCTTCTGAAATAGCTTTCGTTCTTTTCTCTTACATTTGATCAATCTAGAATGGAAAAGGAGATATCTGAAATTGCCGAAAGTCTTCAGAGAATCAGTGGAAGTAGTAATAATACGCTTTTTCACGAAGGGTGTTTTGAATTCGATGTTCCAAAATTGCCAATTGAACGCAACGAGATGAAGAATCATCTTCTCTCTCGTCAACTTGCTCGGTGAGTGCTAGTTTAAAGTATTTTCTAGCTAAGAACTACGGGACATTTCTGGATTAAATAAATGGTCGGAGTTCAAGTCTAAAAATTAGCAACTTTAGGGCATATATCAGCCAATATCATTACCGTAGCTTTCATTGTTACATCATATGATCTCGCACAGTTAGAAATTAGGGTTTTGCTGGTTACACATATGCCTAGCTATGCGCCTATTTTCATACTTTGGCTACTTGGCGAATGAGGCAACTATTATGGTCGGGTTACTGTGGATGCTAATTTAATTTAAATGCCCCAAAGTTGCTAGTCGATTTATCTAAATTGATGGATAACCGAGGGTTAATATTCATTATCAACTAAAGCGGTGTTCACTTCCCTTTACAACTATGTCAGTTAAGCAGAACATTCGATAATATATTATTATTATGGAAATTGGTAAGAATACATTGAAATCGTCCATTTTCACCATGTTTGGCTGAACTCTACGCTTAATGACGTTGGGATAGGTATGTCTGTAGGATTTAAAAACTGGTTCTTTTGAGAAGTAGGCTGGTTATCAGTGAGCCGTCTCCTGCCTTTTTTATTGCATGAGTAAGATTAGAATTCCTCGCTTCTGGAAATTCTTTTAAACGATGTCGTAGGTAAAACTTATAAGACTTTAAAATCATGGCTTTTCTTAACGGGTTCGTACAAGCATCACTACTCCCACGCATTTACCACTATCCGTTCATACATTCACCCATAGAAGGGAATTCTTGTCAAAATGCAACCTCTCACTCTTTTTGACTAGTCCTGTACCTGGTGACCACTCATCCTGCTTTCAAGCCTCTCCCAATCGGACGTCCAAAGAAGTAAGCTTCCGCCTCTCATCTAACCAGTCCGGAACTCCGTCAGAGCCACTCTCAAATAGCAACTCGTCAGGGGATTTAAAAGATGCCTCTCATCCCACCACGCCCCTCGAGACTTGCGAAGGCGACACACAATTCCACGTTGATGAAGAGGATGCTCTACGGACAAGCAAGGTGATCGCTGAAGCCAGCAGGGCCTCACCGATTCGACACCTTATCGAGTATCAACGTGTGTGTATTGGTGAGGCTAATACACCAGGCGTGAGTCTATAAGTTGTATTGAACTTCATCATTTCCTTGGGAACATCATTAGCTTTGCTACAATTTCAAAGAAAACCGTCGTTGTTGATTGACCTACAGCTAGTCTGTCAGTACTCTCACCACGCGAACCGTCAAATACAGTCTTGCTTACTGGGAAGTTCATTACTAGTCTATCTAATGGCAAGTATCAGGGCTGTATCGAACTTCATTTGTCGTCAACATGTGGTTGTTCTTAAAAGGCGTAGTTTATAAAGTGGTACACCGATAACTTTTTTATCTCTTCTAGAGATCTGTTGAGTCAATTATGGATGGCACCATTCTAAAGGAACCGCTATTTATAAGTAGTATATAAGTAAAATTTCACTGTCACCTGTTGCCAACGCATTTCTACCCCTTGGTTTTGCGTTACGGGTAGAATTAATACCTTCTTCATGGGCAGTGTTGTTCCAACTGAAATGTATTGTAATGTAAGTCAGACGCATTACGTTCCACTAATTGTAGTTATTAACAAACGTCCAAGTGTATTGCTTTATTGTTCATATGTAACATCGGGAATTGTTTCAGCAAAATATGTGAAGTTAATGATCAGAAACCATTCCACACTCCTACACTTCGTGTTGCATTCTGTCGTATTAATCATCAAAGGTCATTTTGGTAGCCGTTGATGCCCATCCCCAGCCTCGGGACTAGGAGCGTTCTCAGAAACTACCTGCCAACTTCTTGTTGCTAAGTCCCATCAAAGTTGGTCCGAAAAGCTTCATTGTAAATGCTTGTGTCAGTTTTTTAGAAAATACGCTTGAAAGTTGCCATCTATTTAACCCATTCGAGAAGTTTAACGCTCCAAATTATCAAACTAACTTAACAAACGCTTTCAATGAACGGGAGGTTTTGCAAATTAATCTCATTACCTTAAGTACATAAAATTAGTGTCTATAAATCGCTAAAATTCAGAACTGCGTATTTTTTATTACCATTTGTTCGTTTTTCACTCAAATAATTGTGTTTTGGGTATGATTTATGGATATTTTTTATTCACTTCATACTTGTTGTCACTCCATAGAATTAGCGAAGACTGCATTTTTAGGAGCAGATCACCTCTGTGAGTATTTAAAGTTGAGAAATGAGAGTTTTGCTACGAAATAGACATCCGAATTAATACCAAGGAATAGTCGCTCTTTTAGTTTGTGCTAAATATTTCCTTCGTTGTGGTAATGTGTTGTCCTCCCTATAGAATATTCCAAATTATTTCGATGTTAGAAATTTTTGAGCAAAACAGACTTGCGAGTCAAGATTTTTTGAGTGTGGGAAGACTTTATTCGGTGAGCGGAGAGAAAAATTTTGGGCCAACATTTTAGACTCAGTACTCACTAATGGCTATATAAATTCAGTAGTATACAATGGTTTTTTTGCAGCACTCACGAAAAGGGATTCCTTGGATTTTTTAACATACACACTTAAATACGGAGTAGTCGTTTTTATTTGGGTAAGGAAAAGAATCCCAGACCAGTTTTATTAAACGCTGACTATGATCTGACGCCATTCTGATGATTCAGGTGCGCATATACAGGTGTATCTACCTGCAAAGTTATAACCGTTTTATTGGCTCTTGCCTTGGTTGTACCTTCTGCTGCTGAAAATTAGTTTTAATAATTAAATTTTTAGAAGTAAGCAATCCGTGAATGACTGGAGTATAGAGCTCACCGTTCAATCCACATGTGCAATGCCTCAAGGCTTTTCCAAAGACGAAGGCATAAAATTCGGACCGGATATGCTCTATCGACGTACCGTGGGGATTGGGATTAATGGCATGACCCGAGAGCGTCGCCTTTAGTGCTCTCCTTTGCCGAAACCTTACGTCATCCGCCATAAATTAGTTAGCGCTGCAGGGAAAACACCTATCAACCAACCGTGCTAGCCATCGAAGATACTTTACCACTACTTCATTGATTCCTTCTGGCATGTATAGTGGATGGGAACTGTATATACAGGTGGAAGAACGTATTGGCTATTGCAGGTATCGATAGTTGGTGGTACGAGTATTGGCCCGAAAGGTTTAACATGGTTGCGTCTATTCCTCCTTGCCGCATTGTTCTCAATGCAGACGTGCTCAGCTATATCTATCTATATTCTATTTAGCTAATAGAAAAGTGGAGAAGGTATCGGGTGCTTTTATAAATGGTTGGTGCATACAGATGCCTTCGAGAACCTCATAACGAACTGTTGCATATGGTTTATAGCCACAAATGGTACAGCCTCAGTTATAAGTAGCTTTTCTGCAGACCACGAAGGTGGGTGACATTCTGACATTTTCAGATCCTCTTCTGTCAAGCTGCGTTTTACCAACAAGGAGTATAAAGTTAGGTCTACGTTCTCTAAGATGCGTTTTGGCTTTCAATGCCACCTTCCTGATGATAAATGAAGGCAATTTTGGGGCGATGGAGACTGGAGCTACCACCAAAGCCCTGACCCTAGTTGTCGCACCACAAAAGTGAGAACTAAAAAATGATGGTGGCAAATAGTCTACCAAATGCGCTTGGATAACATGGAACCCACTTTTTACAATTGTGCCTGCTGCATAGAGTATCAAATAGAGTATTTGTTAGACAAATTAATCTAAAGTGACCTTTATTTTGGGAGTTTTTTCTTTTTGAATTAGTACACATTCTCAACGCGCTTTGTGTGTAACCACGAGCACGGTTTGGTGTGTGAGAAGTAACGGGTCTGAACATGCGTCATTATCGGTTGGGTTGATGGCTATTGTCTATGCGGACTTTCTCGACTAATTGACAAGAATAAGTTTTACAATGTGACATCATACTTTAATTGTGTATTATTCTTTCCCCTATCCAACCTTATTTATAGTTAATGGAAATAACTATTGCTTTCAGGCAACGGATTGAGTTGCTCCTAATTTGCCGTGTATTCTGCTTTTAGGTCACGGTGGACGATATACAGGAAGCTGCGGTAGCTCTGCTCAAGTCGATGGGATTGCGTGACAAGTACATGAAGGCGTCGCTGCAAAAAAATGGTCGGATTGCCAGACGCTACCTCAAACTGGCCTGTCTCGGGTCTAAGGAGAAGCTACAGCCTCCAAGGGCGGCTTTCTACCATTCTACTTCTCTTTCATCAAGGGGTATGAATCCTTTTATGCGTGAATCACAAAAACGTGGTCGAGATTTCATTTGTAGCGTCAATTTTTATCAGAGTTGTATCGGTTTGCAAAGAATGAGGGAATTATGCATCTAAGATGCACATTTCTTTGTGGGTAACTCAATTACCAAACATGATAATATAATTAATGACTAATATTTTCTTTATTCGTGGATATGCGCAATAAACATTAGAATGCATTCTATCCAGGCGTATGCTGTGCAATTCAGGTGTCGTTATTAAATCGTCCATACTACTGAAAACGCTGGTGAGTATATCTTGAAAAGGGGGTTTTCACTGGCTCTTCGCTACTCGGCTGCCCTCAGGATTTTAATGCTAATGTCATAGTCACCAATAAGTCGATTTTTTTCAAGAATGTATTTTGTGGGTAGAAATTGGGAACGAAGATAGAAGTATTCCATTCACCTTAAGGTTCTTAAATATGAGATTTGTGCATTTGATGTGCCGCCTTGAGTCCCCTTCAAAATCGTGCTGAACCAAGGTAACATGGTATCACATGTTTTGCCAATGTTAGTGGCACAGGCACGGCTCTTTCAGTGATTTATTTTATTAGTTCAGTTTGAAAACTGAGCAAAGCAGAACACTATTTGGGGTTAAGCTTTTGTCACGAAATTAAAAAATACAGACGACACTAGAAATTATTACGGAATCAAAGGCGAGTAAAAGAAATATATTTAATAGGTATTAAACTCTGAGTAGTTATGGATAGAAGTGTGGTTAATTTGTTTTCATTCTTAGTCGTCACCACGCCCGGGCGGTTTGTCTGATGGGCACAAACCCGCCTTAAGGGTTGAATATTCTATAATAATCGCTACAAATATCTCCAAATGCTTGGAGAGAATATACACTCGAGGTTGGCAGGGCCTGAGGTACTGGCACGACCCAAAGGTTAGTCCACCTGGCGTAGATACAATTGAAGAGCACCTAGGTGACCCGTTGCCAAAGTCGAGGGTTAGGCAAGCTGTCAACTTGTTATCTGTCCTCCTCCCGTGTCAACTGTTACAACGTATTCTGTGTCGTAAGGAGACACTCTAGAGCCAGCCATTCTAGTCATCGAACTTCCATGTATTGGAGAGGGTGCTTGACCACAACCTCGCTCCACCTCTCCTGGAAATCCTACTGGATCCAGAGCTTTGTCCTGCGTGCGAACTGTATTCGTAGATGGAGGAACGTAGTAGCCATTACACGTATTTGTAGTTAGTCCAGAAGCCATCATGTAAATAGGACGAAATTTGATACAGTTTCGTGGATGTCAGGTGTCCTTTTCATTCCTCCTCATCACTTTTTTCCCATCTCAGCGCTGCTAAGCCATGTCCATCCGGTTAGCGGATAAGTGGAGTTCAACAAGCAACGAGTTACCCCCCGTCTCAGTGTGAAATTTCCAGTGTTTGCTAAAGTTGGCGAATTTTGCGGGAGGGAAATTTTACAACGAGCATTACTTGAGTGCTTTGTCCGATTAAGGGAGCGATAACGCTTCATTCTAATTGTAAAAATCAAAACGTTAAGCACTTTAGCTGCTGCGAAGCTCCTCTCTTTTGCGGCAACTCTAAAGTTTTCACGGATTTCACTATCGGATGTAAGATTGCAGTTTGTTCTGAGATTATGTCAGCGTTTTTTTTTATTTAAAGTGAAAGTAATGGCACTTTCGTGCCGTGGCATAGATGACTCTAAGAAAAAAGTATTTTAATGGAAAACAAGCTTACTGTTTCAATTTTTTGACATGCATTTTGAGAACAAGCGCCTAATTGGTTACCTCATATACATATAGTTGTTTCTTTTCCCATTTCCCCTTATTCCAAATTGACACAGAATCCTGTTATCGGCATTCTTGGAGTGCTGGTTCGCGGCATGACTTTCTCTAGCGCCATCCGCATTATTTTTAGCTCACTTTGTCGGCTCTTTTGGTGGCTGAATTCGCCCTCCTCTTGCCCCGCCTTACCACTGCCAAGATTGGAGGCGGTGTGGCAAAGAAGGGCGTGTAAAAGTGGTCATTAAAGACTGGGCGCTTCTCTTTACTTTGTGGCTAATACAATGCGTTTCGACAAAGATTTGTCTATTAACACTGGATCCAGTGATGTCGTTTGTTTGAATTCTTTGAAAAATGAAAATGTGTAAAGATGTTTGATACCCATCAAATTAATGATTCAGCTACTTTCATTTTCAAGCGTCCTTTGTTTACGCTCCCCAAAGTGACCTTTAGATGATATTGGCAACCATTTTAATGACTTCCCAGGCGGTGGACCTTAGGATTCAGGTCGCGTGTTCGTAGAGGACGTCATGTTAGTGCTAGTGCTAGTGCTAATACACCCATGCAAGTGTTCTATCTACATCCACTGCCAATCAAAGCACCAATTTTCCAATGAGTGCCTAATAGGACGGGCAATCCAAACGTAATCACAAAATGAGTTTTTTTAGTCAAAACTAATTCCTTGTACTAATATCGAAAAGCAGTTTTATTTCCTGTAGCATCCTTAAATCCCCGTATGAACTACGTTTGATAACATCATTCCTATATTTTGTGGATTTTTTGGGCACACAACCAAAACACATTCGAAGACGCTTTGGCGGAAGTGCAATTTGGCGCTCCCGAAGGAAAACACAATTTGGTAGAACACAACATTGTGGGCTAGAATTTGCAGTGATGATTTTGCCGACTAGAATTGTCACTGATCAGTGACAATTCTTTGATCTCACTTGAACCGTAAAAAGCAATGTAGCCGATGGGGGCATGTTGGAAGCTCGTTGCTGTTGGCGGTATCAGAATACCAAAAGAAGCTGTTACCATCATTTGGTACAATTCAATGTTGCTTGCTTGTCTGGGCAAAGTTGTTTGCTGTCATTCTTGAAGGGAAGCGAATCAATTTTGCTTAAGAGTGTCAATCAAAAATAAACATTGAGGAGACATTTGCGATAGAGGCGATTGTATTTGTCTGTAAGTGTTCAAAAAGTAGACTCTTGACTGTTATTCGTATTTGCGGTTCTAGGAATGTATCAAATCTATGCAGTAGTCTATAGCGTCTTGGAACTTCCTCAAAGAGAAAGGAGGGTGTACAGCAGGACTCGGGGCTACCAGCGTGGCCCGGAGGTCAGCCAACCCAGTAAAGAAACAATGCCGGTGCATCTAAGTGGACCTCTTACCAACACTGCTTCGTGTCTCATGACATGAACTTTGCCTACCACAAATTTTCATTTTGACTGCACAACTATTTTTTCCATTGGCAGCGAAATGGGAATGTTGGGACGAACAAGAAGGTAATGAACTGAAGCAAGCAAGCAAGCATTTGAGGCATGCTTTACGAAACTCCAATGCAAGACCCTTCTTTATTGTTGCGCCTTAACTTACGCTTTGGAGTGAAAAGGGCATTTGAAAAAAACATTTGCTCATCTCTCCTGGTGCTGTTCCTCGGTTGGCGTAGAGAAGCGACTTAAATTGTTTTTTTTTAAATACTGGATTAAATCATGCGTGACTTAAGAGGCTGAGCTGAGAATTCTCTGAGCAGTAAAATTCATTCTGAGTGAATTGGAAATTAGTGTCATTTTCTCACCGCGAAGGTTATGCCTTGTAAAATGGCAGTGTTTGAGCACCCAGAGACAAGCAACACCCCCTGCTCTCCCTTCTCGCTTTGCCCAGTGCTGATGATTCGCTTGGATTGTAAATTTTTATACAAAAACCGCATGCAATCTAGTCTAAGTGATACCGAGTGCATGGTTTTGCATGAGGCATATTGTTTTGTGTAGGACTTTGAAGTTAGAATTGGATCTTAAGCAGTTCTTGTATTTTCTTTTCCCACCTTAGCTCTTCCCATCCACCCTCCAGAGATAAAAGGCGACCCATTTGCTGTTAAGCATTGGCCAGAAGCACTACCTGCTGTTGTTTGCTTCGAAAAGGGAATTGCTAAGTTGGAACCTGTCTCGAAAGCCGGTTGCGATAACGTCCAACTGCCTCATCTCCCTGTTTTCACTCTGGAGGATTTTATTCGTGATGAAAAGACTATGCGGATGTTCGTAGCCAATGGACCCCTCAAATCCTTCGCCTACCGTCGTCTCTGCTTTCTCAGTTCAAAGTTCGACCTCCACGTACTCCTGAATGCAGGTGGGGAGACATTGGAGCAGAAAAATGTACCTCATCGCGATTTCTACAACATTCGAAAGGTTAAGTCTTTTTAAAATAGGATTTTCTTGACTTATTTTTATTGGTGTTCGGGGGGTGAGGGGGGGGCTTTAAAAATGAGTACTTTTTTTGCAACTTTAGGTGGACACACACGTTCACGCCGCATCTTGCATGAATCAAAAGCATCTCCTGCGATTCATCAAAAAGTGTATGCGTTCACGGGCGAATGAGTTGGTGTGTTTGGATAAAAACACGGGAGAACCGATCACCTTAAAGCAGGTAGGCGGTGAAATAAGGCTATGCACTTCAATATGACGATCCAAGTCTTATTTTGGTAACCTACCACCCCAAAGGAACTAGTTTTTGACTCTTAAGTAAAATGCCTTGTCGAGCTAATACAATTAACGTCTTATCAAATGTTCTTTCCATCCCCGTGAATTCTGTTAATACCGACTTGGAGTAATCACAAAGCCTATCTCCATTTGTAAGAGAAATTAAGTAATTGAGCCTTCTTTTGCCGTTGTCTTCTGATTGAATTAACTGGCATTCAATGGCATCTTCACTCTGCAAATGTTTTAGCTCATGGAGCAGCTGGGCATTTCTGCCTACGACATGAATATTGACAACCTCGACGTCCACGCGGTAAGGATATTAATTGACTATCTAAATAAAAAAATAATTTCTGCCTTTTTAGTGTTTCTAATAGATTTTCTTTATTTATGCATGTATTACATCCGTTCGACCGCTTTTTGGTTGTCTGGTTATGCTACTTCTTTATGTATTACTTTCAACGGAATTGAGGAGTTTTGTGTATCTGTTAGGACCGAAACACTTTTCATCGTTTTGACAAATTCAACGCCAAGTACAATCCCATCGGGCAGAGTCAACTGAGAGAAATCTTTTTGAAAACCGACAACTACTGCAAAGGGGCGTTCTTTGCTCATGTTCTAAAGGTAAGGCTAAGACTGCGATGTTGGTTTTAAAGGCCGCCCAAGTTTATGCCAATTCAGCGTTGGCATTGGGGGAACCTATTTTTTGGTCGTATTTATCTGCTTTGAAAATGGACATTTTAGGTGTGGCTGTTCATTTATCACGAAAGGGGCGTTGAACGTGGCTAAATAAGGCTCTGCGGTGAGGCTCCAATGCTCAACTTTTAAACCTCAGCAACTCTGAAGATGAAAGAGACTATAATAGTCGGGTGGAATGCATGCATTCGACATTGGCAAGATATGATTTAGAGGCCAGCCTATCCGGCAGAGGTGTAGTGGTCTCTACCAAAACCGAGAGTTTGACAGGCGACTAATGTATTGCTTAGTACCTCTACTCTTGAGCGTCGTCGTTGGCGTTCACCTTGATTAATCTCCCACATCAGCCATCGCATCTCACCAACCATCTTTACCAGTCATCAGCCATTTTACCAGATGTAGAGTTTCTTCCTGCACGGAAGCTATGCCGGTCGTCACCCGTGTCCATCTCCAGCCGTGGGAGCACTGACTCAATCCTGAAATCTGCAACTGCTCTTTTTCGTTTTGCTCTAACTTCAGAGCTGGGCAAGCACATTTGTATGGGTAGTAGGAAAGTACAATTACGCGTTTGTGATTTCTACGCAAAGGTGTAATACACAGATTCGTAACGAACGGCTAGTTGTTAGCAGCTTTCCAGCACACCACGAGACGGGTGGTTGTAGGTGGATGTTATTTTCATTCCTTCTTTACCAATTCTCCCATTCGTGACAGTATGTGCTTCTTCCTCTTCGCTAATTAGAATAGGTCTTATGAGGTTGAGTTTGGTTTCCACTGCCACCGGTTTAGCGTCTCAAGGCTTCCTTAAAGATAAAGGAAGGCATAATACTTGGATAGATAAAAAAATTGTCATGCCAAATTAGGCCTTGATGGTTTTTGACATGGACCCATGGCGGAACACCTAAGTGGCCATTTTACCGGGCGAACCTGAAAGTTTTAGTCAGCATTAAACGTGTCTTTTATCTCCTTCCCATAGGTAGTATTTTTGGATGGTTGTCATTGCGTATTCTCCCAAAATGACGTGCCATTTAGGCCAAAATTAAGGGCTACTGATCTAGCCTAAGCAGTCCTTAAATTCACTGTGACCCTTGAAAGCTCTGAATGTGCTAGCGAAAGGTGGGACCGTTTCAGGAGGTGTTTTCTGACCTGGAGGAATCGAAGTACCAAAATGCGGAGCCGAGACTGTCCATCTACGGTCGCTCGCGTCACGAGTGGGATGATCTCGCTAGGTGGGCCATAGACTTCCATGTATACTCTCCAAATATTCGGTGGGTCATACAGGTTCCTCGACTCTACGACGTCTACAAGTCAAAGAAGGCTGTCGAGACCTTTCAGGTGGGCCTGGAATCGCTGTTGTCGAAATTTTAAAATTGAGAGAATGGCAAAATATGCTTCATTTGGTTGTAGGATATGATAATCAATATATTCCAACCGCTGTTTGAGGTAACCCTGGATCCCTCCTCCCACCCGGAGTTGCACGCCTTTCTCGAGCATGTGAGTGCCTTTGACTCAGTTGATGACGAGTCAAAGGTTGATCCCATCCACTTCGATTACGGCATTCCAACTGCGGATCAGTGGGACAGAGCAGAGAACCCGCCTTATGCTTACTACATTTTCTACATGTACGCAAACATCGCCGTGCTCAACCAATTGAGGCAGTAAGTGATGAGTGATGAGCTAATGGCTGGTTGCCATCTACTTGCAATCCCCTTTCTCCCTTATTTTGCAGCTTTATGCTTAATGGAAGTTGAATTATCGCGGTGCATGTACAGTATTTATACTTTTTTACTGAAAACTCCCGTCTTTTCTTCCTCCTAATTTAAGGCACCGGGAGATGCACGTTTTTGCTCTTCGACCCCACTGCGGAGAGGCGGGTAGTGTGAGCCATCTGATCTCCACATTCCTATTGGCCGAATCAATTAACCACGGTCTTCTTCTGAGAAAGGCACCTGTACTCCAATACCTCTTCTACTTGTGCCAGGTACGCTACCGGATGGATAGTGGTTTTTCGCTGTTTATTTCTTCGTGAGCACCTTAACTGAATACGAATAGTTAAGTAGTTGTGTAGGTGAATTTGGTTAGTTATGATTAGAACAGTTTTGAAATGTTGCTTTGCGGTTTATACAATTTGTCCCAACAATGCGTGAAAGAATTTATAAAAGCATAATATTTGTGTATCACAAGAGCTAAAGTTATCTGCGACGTTTAGCACCGAGGATTGATCGGTTTTTGTATTTTTATTCTCAGATTGGGCTAGCAATGTCGCCGCTAAGCAACAACTCACTCTTCTTGGAGTACCCGCGAAATCCTTTGAAGGATTTTCTAGCGCGCGGGCTCCATGTAACCCTGTCCACAGACGATCCGTTGCAATTTCACTTTACTAAGGAGCCCCTCATGGAGGAGTATAGCATCGCTGCGCAGGTCTGGAAGCTTAGCTTTACCGATATGTGTGAATTGGCGCGCAACTCCGTCCTAATCAGTGGCTTTCCAGATGTGGTTTGTCAAAAGTTTTATTATTACTGCTATGTTTCCTACTTATAGTAGTTTCTTCGTTTAAGCAGTAATCCTGTAAGTCAACTATCGTGATTTCTAACATGGTATCCACTAACTCATGGAAATCCAATCTTCATCTATTTCTTTTCTGTTGTTTTCCTGGCTTCATCTGAGAGATCTGTAAGTTGTTCTGGCAAATGGAAGGATTAATCATTACTTTAGTGATTCAAGTGCAATTTTTTTTATAAATCTGCTTCCAGTTGGAGAGCTTAATACAGCGGTGAAGGCAATCGTGACTTTCAGAAAGGCCTGCTACTTTTAAAAGGATGAGTAGCAAATAATCTACTTCCTAGGTGAAGTCGCATTGGCTTGGGTTTAACTACTGGCAGGAGGAGGAGGGTGAAGTCAGCAACGACATCACGCGAACCAACTTGCCGAACATTCGTCTATCCTACCGTTATGAGACACTGACTCACGAGTTGCACCTTTTGGTTACCGCAGCTCTGGATGTCAACATAGGTTTCAAGAACTCAGACCTCTGTGTCTCCCCTCTCCATGCAATTCCGTCTAACCTCCTTCAAATGAATCGCATCGGTGATGGCCACAGATGTGGGGATGGGGATGATGACGACGATGACGCTAACTAATTTCCGTTGTTCTTTAGCCTGGCTTCGATTCCACCTTGAACCACGCACGTACAACTTTTAACTGTATTCCACCCTTTAATGCTAATTTGCTAAACCTTCCACATTTGAAAAAATTTAAAGGACTGAGGTATTAAACCTCTGGATTTTGCAAAGACGCAGTTAACTGATAGCTTGGATCTTCTCTTTTCTCTTCCTTTTCGAAATGACTGCAATGTTGATTAATTGTTTAATTTTCTGTGGCTCCTGGTTTACAAGCGGAGCAGCACTTGTAAAAACAAATCTACGCCTTAAAAAATGATTAATCTCGTTTTCAGTAAATTACCTAGTATGCCTGGAAGGATAACGGGAGGCTTATGCTATCAAAATATTATTCGGATTAACAGCTACTAAACCCATTCCAAGGGTTATGAAGGCCTCATTTTTTGTCCTTATGTGGTCATTCAGTCGACCTTGCAGGCCCTGCCTTTTGTAGTGAATTCAGTTTTATTCTTGTGTAGTACGTTATGGCTTCAGAAGGGGCCCGAGGCGATAACCCCCCTGGCTGACCTTGGACTGCCCCTTAAACACTTTATACTGTCTCTAGGACTGTTCAGAGGAGTTGGCGAGAGGTGAGACAACATTTTAAGTTTAATGTTGCCCACATTTTTCACTGCGAACCGACTAGATGGTTTGCGGTAGACAAGGGGTGTGATAGAGGGGTGTATTTAATGTGTTCTACCTTAGTCCAAAGGGTGTCCCTCAATTTTTTTTAAAGGACCGGTCATTACCACCGGAACACCAGTGCCTGTTTAACTTTTTAAGCGTTAATTACTTGGACTGGCATTTGCGATGCGTCAGTAGGACTTCTCAGGGAGCGGGTCGCCGGGCCGTGCCGGTAATCTCAGTAATTCACATTTCCCTCAACTATTCTGTCTGTTCTTGCCTTGCATCCCTACATAGCTACTTTCTTCACAGATCACCAAACAGAAGCGAATTCAAAAACAATACGTCGCAATGATTAGGCAGTTGTTATTCGGCGTTGAGCATGGAAAAGTGCTTGGAACTGTGCCAGCTTCAGAATTCCGATCACCCCGGCACTTTTGGGTCGGAAGTAAACATTTATCCATATCTTATTTATTGGTTCGATCCTGTGCTAGTCACGTTTGTAATCCGAATTAAGGCTTTGTTTAGCTTATCGCCAAACCAAAGGTATAGTTTACACTCGACCGAGGTATACAAGGCTGGGTGAATGCGAAAAACTTGAAACCAATCCCCGTTTTAATGTCATCTGTGCTGTACTCTAGCCTTCCACTTTATGAGATATCTAGCTTTTGCGAGTAAAAGAAGACGCCTGCGTTAGTCATACTTAAAATTTGTTTTCCTGTCTGGAATGCCTGATGCTATGGAAGAGACGGCAATTATTACCTGGAGAAACGCCAATCTTAAGTTCAACTTATCACGGACGAATGTTATGGTTGAGGTGATGAGGTCACACGCAACCTGGCAAGAGTGCAAGCTTCATTCAACTAAACAATTCCAAAGAAGGGTGCTTTCTTGGTCAATTTTGGGTTGTGTCGAGTAGATGGACGTCTGTTTGGTCTGCAGTCCTCCGAGGTTCAAGTCTTGCATGCCCTCGAATACATCATTTGGGGCTAACCGATGATAGTACCCTCTACTACCGCGTATTTCCTCAAAAAATTCATGCAACCCACTGCAGCATTGGAGCCCCTAACGCCAGATTTCACCAAACTTTTATGTTGCCCAAGTTCGAAAAAGAGGAATAAGGGAGTAGATAATCTAGCCAATGGAGTAAGAGCCTGGCACATGCCTACTCCAAGCAGCAAAAAACACGAAAACCTCATGACAAGCACAGGATCAATTGACACAACATGTCGCAACTGACAAATCACGAAGTCAAATGACTAGAACAAGACACCAGGCCATGTTTACCGCAGAATAAACCACAAGGCTCACACTGTCATGGCGACCATGTGCCACCGCTTTGATCACCCACAGATTCAGCAACAGAGCGTGAAATCAAAAGGAATTAAATTATTATTATTATCGTCTAGAAAAGGGTTAACAAAGAGAGATAGCATTTTCGATGGAAGACGATGGTGAGATAAATTTGGAAGACAATGGGGCGATCACGAAACTCATTTAATCACTACTCCTTCTAAAATGAAGAAATGGGTACTTGAGGTGGGCTAAAAGTCATTTCGCAAGTAAACCACAGGCTCCTCTAAACGGCGTGTGTGCTTCCAAACACGTTGCAATGTTCAAAAAAGGTTGGGATTTTTTAGATGAGTAAGATGCATTTCAAATAAGGCGTATTTCAGTCCAACCAATGGGACTTGAAGAAAATCTCTTTAGGTCTATAGGAGGGCATAAAAAATAATTATAAATGTTGGCCTAACTTATTGGTATCTCAACGCACCACAGCTTAACAATAATTTTATGTAAAAATGAGAAAAAGATCATGATAAATTACCGATTAAATGAGTGAAAGCAATACTGATGGAGACCGGCATGAAAGGATTGGTTTTTACACTCTCAAAGAATCACTAGCCTTCTCTGCGCTGGTTTCAGTCTCAGTGGAGGAGCCATGCAGCCACCTTTCGCGACGCTCATTCAGGTTCAGCAGGGTGCTGTGTAGGCCGTTGACCACGGCCTGTAGCTGATCAACAGCCATTTGAGTGACGTTGTCGGTCTGACGTAGAGAGGGAAAAAAAATCCGATAAGGTAGACGAAGTCTACAGTGGCTCACGTGAGCTAGACGTTTTAAAGCTAAAGTGATTAGTTTGTGTTTCCTCCGATAGGAATCTGTTCGACAGCAGAAAAGTCCTATCCTAATCTAAAACAGAAAAATAGTTCGAATGGCAGGGGAGTAATGAAAAGTTTCGAGGCTAGGGCGGGTGAGGAAGAGAAACCAATGTCCGTGCGTAGCTGCGATCAATTTGCATTTCAGTAATGACAATCACCAAATGCATCTAATGAAGACGACACTCAAAGCTAGTAGGGGATCATGAAACAAGAAACACGGTGAGGACAGCTTTTTGCGCTAGAAATGCAAGTTTTGCATTATTAAATTACTACCAACCGGGTGAGATCTGTACGTTAATAAAAACTTGCAAGCAAAGTGGGGCTGCTGATATGGTGGTGCGACTTTACCTGCCATTGAATGACATGATGATGTAAATTAAAAAGCAAAGGCAACACTCCCGAATAGATTAGCACCACAAAATTTGCAGTGGATTCATGAATCATGTGAAGCTAAATCATGGAAACAACTTAATATATTGGAGTACACTTGGAAAAACAAGGTATAAAAAAGTGGCCTGTACAAGCCCTAAGTAAACAGGCATTAAAACTAAAAATACCCACAATGTGTTAGCTAAATAAATGCTCAATTATACACACATTAAAGCGTGGGCTATGCTGATGACTAACACATAAAGTGGTCAAGGCAGAGTATATTAAGCAGAGTATATATTAAGTATATTAAGCATTGCCATCACAAATACTATCAATTCAAGCCCCTTGCAGACAATACCGGAAACGAGGTCAAAAATCAAAAGGTACCCAAATAATATCTAATTTTCTCGCATTGGTAAACAGTTTAAACGGCGCAAAACCATCGCAATGCGAATTCGCTAAGAAATGAAATGGACCGAAAACTTCCTATTCCTCAATGCTATGACAGATATCCTGCAAGCGAAATTACAGCATGGATTTAAGAAGACAAGTGGAATCTGGACCCGACACACTATAATTTTGTCAATTGAGTAGAGGGATGAAGAACCCAACGGCAGAGATAGTATGCCAGATCATGGAGTGACGTAGAACCGGTAGAACGAATTATTGGTTTAGGGCAAAGATCACAACCTGGCGCAGTTCCTGAGTGAGGTTCTGGAGTTGAGAGACTGCACCCGTAACGAAGGATTTGAAACGCGGGAAGGCCACCTCAGCCGCTTGTTTATATTCAGTGGCGAGGTTACTGATAGTATGAAGCATGGCTTCGCGTCTCTCCTTGGTGGTAACTGTTGAAAGCGCTATCAACTGGTCATGAATCCCCTTGTAGGCGTTGGAAATGGTGTTTTGTGCAGCCTGCACCTTCTCGGAGTTGACTAGGGCGCTTTGGAGACGCATAAGGCGATCGTAGCGCGACGCAACGGCCTTCCCTTCCTAAAAAACACCGATTTCAGGCATTACTTAAGCAGATTACTAGAACAATTCAGTGTAAAATCAGTTGGAGTACTTACGATGTTGGTCTTGGTGTCTGGGAGGAAATATTCCAGATAACTTTCAGCAGCTGCAAGAGCACGATCAGCAGTCTGGCCCAGCAGTTCTTCAGTGGGTCTTTTCACCGAAGGTATTACGGCCTCAACACGATCCAATATTTGACGGCAGGCGATATCATCTAGCTTAGTTACAGCATCTGCAGATAAGATGACCACAGAACATGGGAAGTCCTAATGAACAGGCACACTATAATATAAATCAAAAGCACAAAAAAGTACAGAGAGAAATTACCAGTACTTGCAAGCGCCTTCGCCTTCTCTTTAAGAGCGCTAGCTGCGCTTTCACTGAGTTGAAAAATGCTGCGAAATCTCTCGCCACTGGAAACCCAGCTGTAGGCATCCGAGGCAGCCTTCAATGAATCACTAATAAGTGGATAATGAGACAGACGATCGGAAAAGTTGGCCATGCCGACAGCACCGCAGGGCGCTAACACCACTATAGGGCAGTAAGGTGCAAAAGCAGTGCAGCCAAGTCGACAATTTCATTGGATAACGAATCAACTAACAATTTGCGTGAAATTGATGCATTCAAATAAGGACACTTTAAAAATTAGTGAAGGTGTCTTCGTAACCAAAGAAATAAGTAGTAAAACTTCGTATCATTAATATATGCATAAAATTTTTTGTCACATGAGTTATGCGAAAACAGATCGGTTTACTGAACATAAAGAAAGTAAAGAAGAATTAATAATAGCAAGACCAAAATCGAGCGACTCCAGCCACTTAGGCGCAGCGTAATAAAATGTAAAAAGTTTTTTGACACGATTTGAAAAATTTTTAGGTCTATCTTTAAATTTATGAGCAATAAAATCACCAGAATTAGAACTATATACGTGTGTGAGACCTAGAATACAAGTAATTACTCATGGAAGCCAAAAGCTGCTTTCGAAATGGCAAAACTTCATAAACGCATTAATGGAACTCTGAATGTCACATCGCTTAAGATGAGCTCAGGTGTGATGAAACGAAACGCGCTAATACTTATTTTATGAATGCCAATTTGCCTGAAAATATTGTTGTACTGCTTTGTTTGACTTATGCTCTTGGTTTCGACCGCTGAAATGACCAAACCGCCTCAATCGGATGAGCTGGCCTCAAAGCTATGCCAGCAGTTCCCATGCCTCTGTTTGCTGAATATGTATAATTTTGGCTTGGTTACCGACCAATATAGCCATGGCAATATAGCCACCCAGGCAACTGTAACCTAAGGCGGGAGCCAAGAAGAAATATTTCAATCAAGACTTGGCACTTAGCTACCACAATGTTCGGTGCAGGCTAGGCAAAATGAAATTTTGCCAAAATGCCTCCGTTCAGCTATTGAAAGCTCAGTACTTATGTGGGTGTCCAGCAGTGCTTGTCAAATTAGTAGCTCGCTACGCGGATTTTGCAATTCGCACATTAAAGTGGGCATTACTGGCACTACTTTGCATCAAAAGGTATGTGCTTTGAGGTGCAAAATGATGCATTGCCTCAGAACATTTTAAGGATAAAGGAAAGCATTACGAAGAATAAAATGGAGACTTTTTTGAAATATAAGAGACTGAGGCTGCTGGAATGAATAAAATGCTAGTCCACCCGTCTAAGTCATTATGGCCATCCACGTCCGAAATCGAAACCGGCAGTCAAACATGCAATTTATTTTAATAAATCATGCGCTGCTAAAAATAAGGCGCACGCCTAACCCTTTGTATAAGGCTCTGCCCGATGACTTTAGCCTCCAAGCTATTTCAGCTGCCCCAACTTCCCTTTTTTTCCGAATGTACATATAATTTGCTAGTGTTACTCATTTTTAAACCTAAAAGGAAGTCTCTCGTATGCAAATGGCGTGGTTTTAATTTCGGAATTTAATGCATTTTATCTTAGACTAACACCAAAGTACCTACCCTTCATAGCCCATATTAATTAAGTATAACATACTGTGTATGCTAATGAGTTGCATGTCAATGATTCTGTAAGCGATATTTTATTTAACAAAAGCTTGTAACCTAGTAATTTCGTTGTATTTTGTAGGCAAAAACATCAAGCCAAAAGCATCTTGACCTCATTTGTGGCTTAAAATATGGCAGGATTTTTATATGCGGAGATTTAACAGTTACTCAAAGTTATGCCCAGCAGCATTATCGGAAGACTGGTAATGCATCAACTACTGTGCTGTTTTGCGACAGGTTCACTTGATTTTCGATTCTGATTATGATTACTCGGTCAGATAGTAGACATAGGTTGCTCTGTTACCAAATGTGCACTTTTCTTAAATACAGCATATAAAGTAACTTTGCTACATGCGGCGCTTTGTTTGACCGTCATTTCCGGTCACGATGACTTGAGTGGTCACGTTGTGATACTTTGTTCCTTTGAATGCCAGTCAAAGTTACGGAAGCGGACACATTGTCCTTTCTGGCTGAGGCTGGCCTTTGGGTCATATCATCTGACTCCTCATTCTGCTGGTTAAATGCTTATATTCCCCTTAGTATTATGTCCTCTTTTGTCTTCAAGAAAGTTTCGGGACGCCACGCACATTGTATTATATGGGTGAGCTGGTAGGAGGCCTGCGCCAGCAGTCCATCCCCTTCCTGTTTGCTGGATATGTATATTTTGCTCTAGTGTTATGCCTACTTTTGCCTTAAAGGAAGTCTCGTGACGCTACGTCAATAATGTCTCGAGATGTATCTCGGGATAAGCAACCTTTATCAATCAAAATGCAAGCGTGTATTGAGCACCCTACCTTCTACGACTAAGACGTTATTCTAAGAAATCGTTTGGTGTTCTGGCAATGATCTAGGAGCGGTTATTAAAGTGCATGAATTGGTTTTCAAAAAGATTACGAGAACGCGTTATTTTTAATTTTGAAACGCGAAAAGAGTTTCGTGGTAGGATTAAGAGTGGAAAAAATGATTAAAGTAAGACAGTCATTGCAGAAAATTATGCCTACAACTAAGGGCACTAATGTTCGAATAGTAATTGGACGATTTTGTGTTGTGTTCTTAACTCCGTTAGATATTTGGGGCCTTTTAGCCGTCCTGCGTTGTCACCAGTATTCCCGCATTTCATGTCATATAGATTACTTTTGCATAGGAAAGGATCACGAAGTGCCTTGGTTGTGCTTGATTTAACTTAAATTAATTTATCTTGTTAGGCTTTAATTCATCGTATGAGTGCTCTCAGTTTTATTTGTTGTTTAATGCAAGCGAGGGTTGGTAAATTGCAAAATCGTTACGATTGACTTTTCCTTAATACATCATTTAAGAAGTGTGTTTATTTAATTGGTGCCACACATCACCGTTTCATGGCTTTTGTCGAGTTCTCTCACGCTTAATTATTCATCGAACGAACGGATCTGTTTTGATCTATCACTGCCCTTTTTATGTATCAATTCCTCTCTATAAATTAAGAATGTGTTCTCAATCTGAATAAGTCACCCGCCACTTTCCTTACCATTTCAGATGTCCGATGAGAGTGGCGACGAAATATTTGCTAGTGCTGACGAAGGTTCAGACAATGAATGTACATTCATGAAGTCAAGTTATGTGGTAATTGAAATATTGGCGAATTTAAAGCTCGACTGAAACACTCGAAATTAGCATGATTATTTTGTCTCTAGAGCCCACCAGGGAGCGATCAAGGTCTTACCACTCCTCTCATCGATGTTAGCCCGACGGAAAGTACGAAGATAGCTGAAGACAGCCAACAGGTCGTTGTTAATGACGAGGTGGATTTATGTCGTAATTATTCGTCTTCGACAGTATACACTCTTCCTTCACAGAATTCTATGAGTGTACCTCTTCAAAAGGATATTGATATTGACGTCCACAAGTTCTCCCCGCTTTCTAATCCTTGGGATGCCAATCAGGCCGAAGCTATCCAATGCCTTACTGTCTCTGTTGATGTCAATTGTCCCCTTATCGACCTAGAAGAAAATTCTGGAAGTGAATTCAAAGGGTCTGAAAAGATACATTCTAAAGATAGTGACTTGGATGCAAACAAGAGCGTGGCATCTGCAGGAAATGCAGAAGCTAAAAGTCCGGGAGGCGATTTATGGAAAAGTTCTCAGATACCAAACGTAGGGAATATATCTGGGATAAATGAAGCTTTTCCAAATGAAATCAGTACGGGTGATTTGGTTGAGGATAATCGTTTGGAAATGACTGGAGGCTCGGGAATTGCTAACGAGGTAGACCTGTGGGGCTTGGATGATCCATGGGCAAGTTCGCAAACAGAAAATACTGAAGTTGGTCCAGCTAAGATTGATGGAGCTGTGTCTAAGGGTACCAAAAGTCAAGGTCGCGTTGATGTGACGAATTCGAAGAAGCCTTTGAGCTTGAGCTCTGATAAGGAGACAGACTTGTGGTGCAGGTCGTGGGATAGCTCAACGGCAACTTCGCCAGCATCGGAACCCAAAACTTGTCAAGCGAAGATTACTGGAATGCAAGATGGAAATGGATCTATCTGCTCGAAGGAGGAGCAAAATAAAGGCACAAATTCAGGATTAAATAAGGCAGAGGAGGTGTGGGATCTGGAAGACGACCCATGGACCAGTTTGGAGCCATCAAAAGTAGAAAACTCATCAACTGTCAATTCTGAAACTGTCCCCACTCAAAGTATTCAACGGGACAACCTCGTTTTTACAGAGAAGGTTGCAAATCTGTCGTCGGTTGAAGAGGTGGATGCCTGGGATTTGGAGAATGATCCTTGGTCAAGTTCAGAGACAACAAAGGCAGGTACTTACTTGGCATCAGATGCCAAGAAAACATGTGATGCTGTTCCCACACCCAAGGTAAAGAAAGATGGTTTGGGTACAAAAGTGGAAGAGGATTGGGTCAGGGCGGAAGCCCTTCAAATGAAGTCAGCAGTGAATGCATCACAGGAGTTGGCTTCCGCTGCCACAGCACTAGTCAAGTCGGTTGGTGGTGGACTGGCAAGTTTTGTGGGCAATTTCAAGCTTTCTAACCTCTCTTCTACATTGGCGGCTTTCGAGGAGAAGGCGCTGATGGAACCTATAGAGGACGAGCATCAAGGAAACCCACCACAGTCAGAGACTTCGAAGTGTCACAGGGATGATGTTGGTGTCGTTTCCGTTACTGATGATGGTGAAGCCGGTGGTGGCTGGGGTGCTTGGAATTTGAGCTCGCTGGCCAAATCCCTTACTTCGACTGTCGAGAATACGGTAAGTCTCGGGATGCGTTCTTTCTTTTTCATTATGAAATCTTTTTTGTCCAATTCCTGGTGTAGTGGGTAGTTGGGAGAAGCGATGTTCCACTTTGGGATGTGTTCAATGATGTTATGAGTTTCGAGATTGTCGTTGCTGTACTTGACTTTTTTAATGTCCTTGTTCCAAACTCGCGTCGTTAATGTGCACAAGGAATGCCAGTTATGAGTATTCGCTCTACTTATACCCACATGTGTGCATTTTATTGTTTTGGATTTTATTTCCTCAATCTCTACATCTCCAGCATCGTACGTAGAGCGCGGCTGTTTGTCTGTCCGGCTTTTCAGGAAGAATGCGAGGATATAATCGTTTTGGACTAAAATTCAATTCACGCATGTTTATGGTTTCGAGGATTTTTTCATTTTTTTCGCATTAGGCATCAGCGTATTTGGCAGTCGGGGCATTACTTTTTTTCTCCACACGTGACGAAGTCTCGTGGTGCTCTCCATTGCAAACAAGAGGGCGGTGCACACTAATCATTAGTGCTATTTTCACCCCATATTGATACCAATTTCGTGTCTCCTTAAGGTCGTCCACACCCATGGAGGGTTACTCGCTATGTGGCTTTGAGGGACCTCGTGGAAGTAACATGTGTGTTGGGCATATTTTGACACTATTTAATTTCCGACCTGCTTTTTCCGTCCCATTTGGATTTCGGAAAGGACCTATCAATTTTGGCCTTTATTAACTCAATGTGAGTACTAACGCCTAGTCTAAATTGCATTTCCAGATATTACGAGCATTCCGCTTTCTTGTTTGAGTTTTCGGTTTTTTACCCGTTCATAGCAGTCTTTAGTGGTTGATTGGTAAAGTTAGATGGATGGATATATACGGGGGCCACATAGATCTAACGTAGCGTCTTCTTGTTTAAAATCTTCGCTTTATTTCACTCTAGTGCTAGTGTTGATGCAGTTTTACAGAAATTTGAGCTTAACATTAGGTATTTCGTTGGTGAAAACTGTGGTTAGCGATTGGCTCAATGATACCGCCGGAAACAACAGTTTTGATAGATCCACCCCTTTTCTGCTGTTCTTCTAGGATTGGTATACTTTGTTTTTGCACAATTTTCATGTAACGATGTTCTGATAGCACTTCAACATAATTACCAGGCGGTGGACTGATGTTCCACTTTAGCAATCGTTCATTAACCACAATCTCCCAAACTAATAGTCGAACAGAACGTTGCGTGTGCACGCTAGTTGTGTGGGCTGTAGTTATATTGATTGTCGAAAGGTTTGCTGGTTGATTTGTAGGGTCTACAAATCATACATGGTGGGGTGGATGTGTTGGAACAGATCGGACGGAAGACGTTCACTGCTTTGAAGGAGAACGATCCAGGACTGGTTTACACGAAGAGCCTCCTTCGACCCGCTAATAACGATCAGGTCTTGAAGCTGTCCCAGGTAATCAGTTTGGATTTTTTACTTTTTCTTCGGAACATTCTAAAGTTTAAATCGGTACTGCTAAAAGAGATTCCAATAAGTGTCATTCAACCTCTGTATCTAATTCAAGCTATTGAACTTTCCTGAGTTCTGAAGTATGGTTGCAGGAAAAACAGAAGAAACAGGCGAAATGTTTCACATTGTTATGCGTCTTTTGTCTCCATTAGGATTATTTCGCCCTCGGATCTTGCAGCGTTTTAGTTGCAGTGTGAAAGGATTGCTTCGTTTATAATATAGAAATGCCCTGTTGTTTTGCAATTGAAGTCATATCTGCTAATGTATGTGGAATACGGATTTGAGCTACTCGAAGACAAGCAGTGGTCCTATTTGGACTCTAGAGATCTACTGAAGAGAGCTTTGCTTTCTTTTTTAATGATTTCACTGATGTATTTTCCTGGCCCCTCAAAAGGTCACACAGTGCATCCTTTAAGCGATGTTGGTGTCAATTTCCGACCAGTTTTGATGAGTAATGTGACCACATCTAGCTCCGGTAAAAGCCAAGCAACACTAAAAGAGTGTTTTGTCACTCACAGTTTGAGGTGGCTTTGAAATTTAACAAGTGCCTCCGAAGCTTAAGGAATTACTAATGTTTAATAATTGTGCAGCTTAGGAATTTGGATGCCTGTCCACTCGCAACGTTCACGAGAAATTGTGGTGTTGCATGCACCAAATTTTGTCTTGGCTTGGTAGTTTTAACGTCGCAACTTCTTCTCTTCTACTTGAAACCGCATTATGTGTTGAATGCAACCAGTTCCTTCATTCAGTGTAAAAAGATAGCTTAGGTGGGTTTCTTACAACTAGGAATCACTTCACGTCTGGTGGGATTTTCGTAGTGAAATTTCGGCTGATAATTTAATCAAATGCGCCTTGAAGCCTGTTTTCCAGTTTCTCCTGAAAAACATCAACGATCAATTATGCCTCTTCACTTTAACAAGTTTTCTGTTAACTGTTTTGGATGTCCAGATTCCCATCTGACTGAGATTTAGGAAGTCAAGTATCCTTCATCCCTCCTCTAGACGCTGCGCGAAGCCTGCGACCAACATGCCGCGCAGTCCTCCGAAGAACCGCTCTCTAGCCAAACAGAGGCGCGCCGAGGTGACCTAGCCTCTCAGCTGGAATCACGTCTCGCCCTAGTGCACATGGAGGCCCTGGAATTGCTCAGCTCTCGCGCTTCTGCACGCCTTGGTACGAAGTTGGCGCGACTAGAAGCTCCCCACAACATTGCTGACGACGAAGAGCATCATTGCAGCGTTCGCAGTCTTACGGCAGAGGGTGGCGTCCTCGAGCGCATCTGGCAGACACTCCAGCTGAAGGACCAAGAAGGGAAGGCAGAGGAGACAGGCGAAGGCACTTCTGCTTCTGCACCTGCCCTTTGTGAAGCGGTGGCGGCTTTGGGGGCTGTAACTCCCGGAAATGCTCTCTTGAAGGTCTTGCTAATGCATGGTCTGATGTTTTAGCCTTTGTGAACGTCGATTAATTGCTGTTATTTTGTGTGGGCTAGATCTGCGAGGAGGTGCAGCAGAAATGCGAGCAGTTTGAGCACGGCTTACCGATGAAGGTAAGTCGTTATGAATTTGTGTAGTTGAAGTTCTCCCCTCATGGATTAGCTTAAGAAGAAGACGCATGCTGCGTTGAATCCGTGATGAGTATTTCTCAGTAAATCTGACTAACTCAGGAAGTGTAAACTACTCTAGTGCGAAATTGTTTTACTTTTTAGACCTAGTTTGAAAATTGCGAAGAAACACTTCTTTTGTATTGAGAGCTTGTTGTTTAAAGCCCCACGTCCCCCCTAATTTGTCCCTTTGTGTTAGGAAATCTTTTATCGAGCTGTGGAAGCGCTAGCAGACCTGACGTCGGCGATCCTGGCCTACCTTCACAAACTGGCCGAGTATCTGCTCCTCCTCGGCAACGGTCGTGAGCGATTTAACACGGGCTTCCTCGACATGGCCGAGAAAGTATCCAGGTCTGTTTCCCCTCTCAACACTTTGGCAATATTGACTGATGAAAGCAAGCATTTGGTGGTATTTTGTCGGTTTAGCCTTTTCATAGTAGTGGACTCCAGCACACTTGGAATGTGTTTACGCAATGGGTTACCCATGCCAAACTCGAACTGACTTTGAGGTAGTAATCCTTATTTAATCATAGTCTTTTGCGCATTTGGGAACATTTAATCACTTTTTTCCAGGGCTTTCTGGCTCTATTAACTTTAAATGACGACTGTCTAGTAAATGTAACTACGAAAATTTTAATGAGTGAAGCACAATGGCAATCTATGCAATGCCGCCTCAGCAGTTTTGGTTCACTTGGTTAGGAGTGGAAATTTCGTCCAAGAGAGTTATAGGTGTATTACAGCATTGTTTCTCCCGTCGCAGTATTCTCACCGCGGCTAAAAGGCAGAACGAGACCCTCTGTTCAGTGTACGTTGGGCATTTGAAGGAGGTAGGTCTAGTCTATGCCATTGCATCAGCTTCCTATTTTAACCCTTTGAATTTTGAAAGGCTTTTCGGTAGGTAATAGAGCGTGTCCAGACCTAGTAAATTGATGTAGCACCACGAGACTTTGACTATGGCTTGAGGTTACTGGAATGGCCTCGAGACCAGCCCACCGGGCGTAGGCACAAGAGTGGAGCAAAGAGTGCTTTTTTTGTAATTTGCAGCGTTTCCTTTGGATTGCGGTTTAATGTCACAATAAGTGGGTCAGGTGGAGTCTAGATGTTGAAGTGAATGGATAGGGCTTACAAGCACTCCTCTCCACTTGAAGGACACGTCTGCGTCCTAATTCTTGTAAGATATAGACAATGCTGTGAATTATTTTCGTATCATCTAGGCGGCATCAAGTAACAACACGGAGGAAGTAAGGGGGGAGGAAGCATTGACAACGAGTCGCCGACTGGTAGCAAACCTCTTTTTGGAGACAGGAATGGCAAACGGCTACTTGGACGACGCAGCTGCCAAGTACCTTGTGCCAGTCTTCCAAATCGCTTGTCTGGAGGCCTTCTTCCCGGAATCGACGTTGACACCATCTTCGTGTCAGCCACCAATGTCCATGAAGGCGAAGCAACGTTGACGTCTTGGGCGATGTCGATGCAATATTGGACACCAAACTGTCTTTCCACCAGGCACTTCCTTTCTTGACTTTCCTCGCTTCTGTCTTATCAAGCCCTCTTCGAGATATTGTCCGCTTGTCCTCACATGGTTAGGTGCTTGTATGGCTTGAGGCAATCGACATTTTTGGAACGATTACCTTGAATATAACACAATCACCGAACTGTATTATGCCTTTGTAACCCATCCCCATTTCGGAAGTAAAGGTCAGTGGTTCGCATCAAATGCCTCTCATCCAGGCCAATGTAGTCCGGGTTGTGCGACTGTCGACTAAAGTTGTAGCGCCTTCTCCTGGTAGTCAAACCGGGTGAGCTGCCCCCTCAACCATTGTTTCGTAAGGCGTGCCAAGGCAATGATCGGCAGACGATCTCCGCTTCCATGCTGTGTTACCTGGAGAAGTGGCCAAGTTTGTCGTATTGCTCGATGCTCCAAACGCCCAGAAACGCAAGTCAGGAAGGCTGACCCCAAGGCTGATCCGTGGACACTTCACGTGGCCGTATCGAGGTGATCGGTTTTAGTCATTTGGAAGGGTGGGACCTGAGCCACTTCACTGACCCCATTACTGTCTGACAGGAGTTAACAATCTTTAGTGGTATTGCATTTATTTGGTCGTGTTACTGACACCGTTTTGTCAACTCCAAAACCGCTAATGCTGCAATGCCTTGTCAAAAAGGGAGAATTTATTGATAAGATTGGAATTTGCTCAAAACACTAGTACCAAATACGGTGACACCCCAAATATAGCTGACAACACGTGGAAACAAATGAAAGCATGGTTTCGTAGAAAAAAATACTTGAAAAGAAAGTTTATCGGTTCTTCTTGCGTCGCCGTCGTCGTGTCGACTTCGTCACCGTCAACGCACTCTCAGCCAACTCTCCAGAGGTAATCTGAAAGTGCAAAGCAGAGGTCAACAATTCCGATCCAGTTTATCTGAACGAAGGCGGCGAAGTGTAAAAACTACAACGCTTACAACCTATACCAATTGCTGCGGTCACGTAGCATGCGTTAACACAAATGGACGTCGTAAAACGGATGATCCCAAATTTTTCGTGCTTGGGAAATTATCAAATACGCACACGATGTCAAATTTATTTTAATTATCACCGCTTAGTAAACACAAACGTTGGGTAAAAAGGACTAGATTTTGATATTGGACCGCAGAGTCCTCCTAACTAACTATAAGCCCAAAAGTGACTTAAAATTGTCCCGATAATGAACTTCATTGTCGCGCTACAAAGCAATGCATTCCTCCATTTGGACTTTATTAACGTCCAAAAGTAAGCAACTATATGAGTGGTCAATTGATTTCACTTCTAGTAACTATAATTAGATATGAAGATGGATACTCACCCCGTTGGCTGCAGAAGCCTCAGCGATTTTGTCTCGCAGCTCAAGGTTCAGCAGCACCTCACGCATCTCCTCCTGAGCGCGGGCCAGCTCCGCCTCTGCTTGCTTGGCGCGCTCCTGCCACGCCGCCTGACTGGAGGTGAGGCCCGCGATCAGTGCCTTCTCCTCCGACAACTCCGCCTGCATCCTTTGTACTGACGCGGTGCTCTGCGACGTGGCACAAGTTTCAAAAAAGGGGAAGCATTACAAACAGACTATTACCCACTTAGGTTGGGTCAAACGTACTATCAGTCGTTTGACTGGGAAAAAGACACCAGAACCTCACTCTATGGAAGAGTTTGGCCGCGGAATAAATAGCGTAAAGTGACATAAATTAATAAAATTGATAGTACATGGAAGCTGTGGAGACAAGTGTAAAGCAATTAACTAGTATGATTTACCCGAGTTCCAAACTACAGATATAAGGACCGTACTTATCAGTCGACCGGAGCCCGATTGAGGACTACACTGTAAAAATAATTGGGCATCACCACAAGTGGCTTCAAGCCTGACTTAATTAGCCGCTGCTCCTTATTTTCCCAAGACTCAAAGGTTGATCAGACCGCAGCTACTAAAACCAATAACACTTATGACATCTAGCGAAATAGATTTTCACGAACTAGTAATCTGCACCATTGCGTCCTGAGGATTGTCAACTGATTCAGTGCTCTGTACTTGCGTACAGATAATGGGACGGTAACGTTGCAGTGAAAAATCTCCAGCCTATTTAAAATGATTTAATAAAAGCCAGAATTGCAAAGCCGCCTAAACGGACACATCTTCTCTGATCCGCAATTAGTTTTGAGGGTTAAAATAAAACCCTCGTTTTGGGATTAAATCCACACTAATTATCGCAGGAATATCGAAACATAGGTGGCAGATCAAAAATATACTTTGAAGCAGTTCTACGACAAAGCGATTTTTTATACCGCAGTTCCCAAAATAGGCTACGATATTTAGAACTTATTAAGCGGTATCTGAGTAAGGGGGTTTGAACAAAGGGTGAAAAAAACAATTAGGAGACAAAGACCACGATCCTGAACGATAAGTCAAAGGCTCACCTGCGCGAGTTTATGTGCAATGAGATTCCTTTCTTTTACCACAGCTGCCAACTTTGCCTCCATCTCGGCGAGAGAGGCCTTAGAGCTCTCGAGATCATTCTCAATGACGCAAATACGCGCCGCTGACTCGCTAGTTATGGCCTCCAACTGAGATTCAAAGTACTGGCGCTGAGATTCCAACTGGCTGACTAAGACGGCGCTAAATTCCATACACAAACCGTCTGCTTTCTTGTCACCTGTTTCACCACCCTCGCCCACCTGTGATAAAGTTAATTTAATTGTTCAAAAGGACGGTTTTAGTGGCTAACCTGGACCAACTTGCCATCCTCGTGATTGACGGCAATTCGATGGACGTAGACATCGTCTGCGTAGTCCCAAACCATATTCTTACCCAGTTCCAAAGCAAAAGTGTGACCAGTTTTTTCAAAATGACGATAAGCATGTTTGTGACCGTAGCGACCACAACCAAGGTTACCACAAATAAGGCATATCCATAGGTTGTCTCTTAGGTCGCAATCAGCACATTGACTATCCTCCTGCATTTCAGGTGATTGCACGTACCGGCAGACTGGGCATCTAAAAAACCAAAAAACCGAACATAACTCCCTGATCCGATCAGGTGATACGAGACAAATGAGTCAAAGAGTGCCCACACGGTATCTGTTGTTTTGGATATGCACTGGTCGTGAAAGGAATGATTGCAAAGAATTGTTGTAAGTATGCCAGCAACTGGTTCATCCTAAAATAGGGTTGTGTTATATGACCGATCGAAATTACCAATTTTTCGAGACATACTGGACACGAAGGCAGCTCAACTAAACCCTTTAAAGGGAAAGAGGCGCCACAAGAACCACTCGAAGTTGTGGTTATGGCTTCGACATGTGATACATATGTCAGCTGACAGACATCGGGATCGAAGCTGTTGTAAGAGCTACCGTTGAACGTAGCATAAAATTGATCGGCATCCACCTACATGGAAGGTTAGAGCAAGAGGAAACGCACTGTAGACTTGAATTTTAGAAGAGCCATATAGTGCCCGATAAGATGGCATTTGACAATCTTCAGTTCTGTGATGCCTTTACTACTCAGCTATCAGTTAACAATGTGTTGAAACCTCATAGGAGCAATAAAATCCAGGAGATCTTTTACAGTAATGCTACACGGAATACCCAATATACAAAGCATCTCAGACGATTGCTCTTTCTTTGAGGATGCTTTAGAAGACCTAAATAAAGGTCGTACTAGGAAAATAAGTAACTTGGTGAATATATGAACTATTCCTTCCGTCTGTTCATTTAATGGGTTTCCAGAAACAAACTTAATGTCGTCAGTCTTCTTCCAAGCGTTCGACATACCTATACAGTGAAAGTAATACAACTTGGACAAACTTTTAATTGTGGTTACGGTGTATGAGGAAAATTCCCTGGACCCAAGGTATATCGCGGTATTTGCATTCGAAGTGCTAGAGTTTGGGGCTACTAGCTCGTCCAAAAACGAGGAAGCTATAAAACTGAAATGGGGGAGCAACTTATACCAGAATAATACAAGCTTTCACGGAGCTTTGGAGTCTTTTCATTAACCAAAATTATCACTGCGCAGCGACCATCTGACCCCATCAAGGCCAAACATACCCAAAATCAACGACTCACGGAAATGACCAATGGGCTCTTTGGCCCGTGACCTTGCTAAATCAAATACATAAACTTGATGTGTGAGGCCTGTTTCATCAAAACGTGCCGGAAGGTTATAATTTGCATTAACTTCGGAATAATTATGTCTAAAAGGAATTGTTTTGCCTTTTCACGCAAATCGTACAATTTGTAAATGATAAGTATCTCTACATTTTAGGCTTTTCGCCCCAAAAATCGCAAGTGTATTTCAAAATCAATGTTCGGCCAATAATAATCCACTTCGATTTATTTTTTCATTTACTTTATGCAAACATACTGTCAACGATAGCACTTCTGAGAAATGTATGAGTAAGGAACGCCATGCTCAACGGTTAGGCTATCTCTTACCGGATGGTAGCTGCACCTTAGCACAAAATATGCACCACCAAACTGGCGACAATTCCCATTGCTTACAGTATGCGAATTCGATGCGTCTTGCAGCAGGACGCACCTCCAAATCTAACATAAAGAACTATTTTTACAGTTTTTAACTGCTGTCACCTACTTCAACAATGGAACAGAAAACAGGCCACTATGACCACCATAACAAAAGTGATGTGACAGGACCCATGCCACAATTTAAGGTATATCTCATTAAAAGTGGAACTACATTATCTTCGTTGCTAAAAAAATCCAAGTTGAAGACGAAAAGAAAAAAAATGAATTCTTTGCGTACATGAGCAAAAGCAAAAGAATGGAAATTACATTTCCATTTCATCATTTACATTAGATAAATGTAATCTATGTACAATGTGGATATGAACGAAGCGTCTAGAGAGCGCTGTAGACAACCTTCTCATCGGGTGCCGCACTTGCTTGCACCACGGTCGGCGTTGTCACAGCCGACGCCGCAGCGGCAGACTCGTCACCACCCGCTGCGGTTTGGACAAGTGGCACCGCGGAGGCACTGGCAGCTGGAGTCTGAGTGAGTGCAGACACTTTGAGACCTGTCTTCGGAGCTGAGGAGAGAGCAGAGAGGAAGTGGGGCACTGCACCACCACTACCTCCCATCGTCATGACCTTGAAGGGACTGTCCACTGCACTCGCGGCAGTGGACGGTGGAGGGGGTGGTGGTGGCGCAGTAGCGTACGGCGCGGAGTGCATGGCAGCGGCTGCTGCGGCGGCCGCTGCTGCTGCTGCCGCTGCCGCTGCAGCCTGGTGTTGATCCGGCACAAAGACACCCGCAAAGGTGGTCTGTGGGTGACAGCCCACCGGCAGTAGGTGATACGACGTGGGACTAGCTGCTGTGGCCGCTGAGGTTCGTGGACAGTGGACATAAATGGTTAAAAGAAACTCCACCCAATGCCCATCGTCCCCTTATCACACTATAATGTTATTAACTCGCATTCGTATTTTGATAAATATTTGAAAATTGGAGACGCTTATTCTTGAGCAATTGATAAATTGTGAGGCTACCCTGATCTTGTGACATCAATGAATTGAATGTGGCAGATTAATAAGCAGACATTCTTAATATTATATCATGAACAGCGACTGATGAAACTTCCAAAACTGCACTTTTAAATATGATTAAATTAGTGAAAAATATCACTGTTATCTGGCTGAAGCTATTTCCCACTCAATGAGATTGTGCTTCTTGGTGGAGATGTATGTGAAGGCAAAGCAGGCAGTGAGTTGCAGTGAATCGGTAAAAAATAGTGATTAAATTAACAGATAATGAAGTGAGGCTTATCAAAATGCACACATTGTAGACATATTTGAATTGAACTAATCAAAGAAGTTGAATAGCGTCAGTGTCACAGAAACACTAAATTCGATAGCCAAAGCAGATCATTAAAATGCCTTACTTGTTAAGGTTCAGACCCAAAACCAAATTAATTTCGCACCCACCTGGAGCAGACGCCAAGTAGAGCTGTTGGGGGTAAGCCGCCGCAGGAGTCGCTGCTGGCGCAACCGTTTGTCCCCCAGCAAACACAAAATGTTGCTGAGCTGACTGCTGTTGTTGATGGTGCTGCGAAAATGGATGGTGATTCGGCTGTGATTGCTGTTGTGGATGCTGCTGTGATGAGGCTGAAGTGGCAGTAGCTGCTGCTGCTGCCGCCGCAGCCGCTGCGTGCTGATAGGCGGACCATGCGGCGGTAGGTTGCCAGGCTACCATACCTGCAGGCTGACCCGGTGCCGATTGACCCATGAGGAAGGGCTGAAAGGGAGAGCCATAGCAAGCTGCAGCGGTGGTTCCTGGCGCTGGAGTGGCAGAAGCAGCCAAAGCTGCCTGCTGAGTGCTTGCGGCGGGGACTGCGATTGACACCATGGGCGTAGCGGTCATGAGCTGGCCATTGGCAGAGACAAACATCTGATGGGGTTGTGGATGTGTTTGGGAAGGGGTAGGTGCTTGAAAGTGAGTGGCAGGCTGCATAGCGAAGATGTGTGGCGGTTGGGGCGCAGGAGCTGAGGCCTGCAAAAAGGGGGGATGGAGGGACTGTTGGAACTGGTCGGCAGAGATGAAGGGATTAGGTGCTGAAATGGCCTTTGCTGTCGAGTTGTCTCCACCCGCAGTCGACTGTTGGGGTGTCAGCCCTCCGGTGGGTTTCTTCTTCTTCCGAGGTGATGCTGGAAAGTTAAAAAGTATTGTACCAACTTTATCAAAGTAGCATATCCAAAAATACAAAATGGGTAAAGGGTTAACAGACTGACAGGGTTTGGTAATGAGGCATCGAAAGATGAGATTGTCACAACAAAAAATTGTGTTCAGGCCACTGAGTTTAACGGAAAAAGAAGAGCACAAATAAAATAAAAATGCGGCGAGCTGTTAATGAGATTGGAGAGTCATTAAATAAGTTAAAACGGGAGGCAAATTACAGGCTCTTCATTTATTATAAAGTAATGGGTAAAGTTTTAGAAAAGTTCTTGAAGGTTTTAAAGGTACCCTATCTTGACCCAAATGCAATGCAAAAGTAGTAAAAAAGGCCTCAGTATTGTATTAAAAAGTGGGTGTTTATTCAGCCACCAATGCGATTTATGGAACGTTGAATAGTGCATAGAAAAATAGAACAGTCAAACCAACGGAGAAAGAGGAGGTAGTGGATGGTTATTTACATCGAGTGAATACAAATCTGTTTATGGTTTCTATATGAGAGTGAACACATCCTCACTCAATGCCCTGACGTTGAGTGCCTTCATGAAAAACTAAGATGGCAGAGCCGAAAGATAAAAGGAATGGCACACGGCTATCCCAAACGTTTGTATATGATCCAACGTGGTTAAATTATTGATGGATAACGCCAAATTATTACTTTTATGTTATGAATTAGCAGACAGAGAAGTAGAATTTAGCTTTAGTTAACAACTGAGAGGAGCAAGTGCTATCGCAGTTTGAATAAATTGATTGGTTCGCCAATGAAATTGCTTGGTGGAAGGTAAATGACGGGGATTTACAATGTAGTAAATAATAAAGGGAATTTGGATCTACTATTCGAAGGAGGAGGGTGGATAGAATGAAATCAATGGCTTTTTTAATTAGACATCTTTGATAGTCGAAGCCATTTCGTATAAGAAAAGAAATCAACAATACACTAGTCAATACTTTTTTAGCAATTCACTTTCTTCAGCAAATCGGTTCAAAATTTAGTATTCCAAACGGTTAGAGAGAGTGCGGACGTTTCATCCCGGTCGTACACAAAAGTTAACCGGCAGCCAATTAGTACGTCGCATACAGACCGGTCTGCCAGCAGGCTAGAGGGTAAAACGGCTGACTGGACGGCATGCCGCGTCACCCCAAAGGCATCCTCTCTCCATTCCGTCTCTGCTATCGCAGCCGCCTTCCCTCTCACTCGTTTTCTCCCTCTCCACTACCTGAATCCATCCGCCCATCCATCTCCCGCTCTCGCACGCGTTCGCCTGTTCACGCGCGTGCGTGGGTATGTGCGTGCATGTCGCACAGCCAGTCGCGCGCACATGCAGGCGGAAAATCGATCAATTCGCTCGTGCCACGCGCGCACGCGCCCGACTGCCTGCCTGTCTGACCCACTAAACGGGAGAGGCAGAGGTAGAGAGAAGAGTGAGAGAGAGAGAGAGAGAGAGCGAGAGAGAGAGAACGAAACGGGGCCACGCACAGAGGGCACACACGGAGGCGTGCACGCGCGCAGCGAAAGAGAGGGCGGAGTGGTCGATTTGATGCGGCGGTGTCAGTGTTCACGGCCTGGCTCGTGGACGGGCTGTGTTCCGACGAGGTTAGAGGAGAGGGAAGGGGGGAGAGGCCCATAGAGGGCAGTACGACGTAGGGAGAGACAGGGAGTGAGAGATCTCTGTTACAGAGTGAGAAAGACGACGCGGATGCCGTTCTACAGCGCTGATTTGCTAACTTGTTGGAAATGGCACATCCGCCGAAGTTGTAAACTTATCCTATTTCCAAAGCCGAGTAAGCCGTGAAGTCCAAGCATATATGAAATAGAAGTGAATTCTCCCATTAACCCCCCAGAAATTACTCAAAGTAGTATACGCGCGCAACCAAAAATCCAGCTTTTAAGCTCAGCGCATTCAAAGATTTTTAAATGAAAAATGCAAAGAACCGGCGGCATAATCTCTCCGAAATACCTTGGCAGTGAAAAGGTATGCCAACAACTGGTTTAGAATTGATAGACGTCTAAGATGCAGCCAACCTGGTTTTCAAAATTCGTTCATTTCTTTGGTGAGAAGTAGCCAGGTAAATAACGATGGAAGACACACAGGCTGGGAAACAGATAACTCAAAGAGGCAATAACACCTGAGTCAAATCGTTGGTTAAATCTGAAGAGTTTGTACTGCATCTAATGGGAACTAATGCCTTCTTTAAGGATCATGAGGTAAAATAGATTGTAAAGATTTACCAGAAGCCAAAACGCTGCCTTCCGCCACCCTGTTCGCCTGTTCAATAGCAGCAGCAGCAGCAGCAGCAGCAGCCGCTTCTGATTTCCGTTTCCGCCGACGCTCCGCTTTTCTCAGACTCTTAGGATCCGGTGTTGTCACACGGAACTCGGTGTAGTCAGCAAAAATGACCTCTGAATCCTCCAAATGAGGTCGCTCGCCTCTCAAGTGCTCCCGTAGCTTACGAAGAGCCACAAAGAAGGGTAGTTTATCTTCAGCTCTCGGTAGCTGTGCGCAACGAGCGCTCGAAGAAGGCATAACGAAGATAACCTAGGGTCAAGAATTAGCTAATAGGCAAGAGATGATACAGAACTCAGGGAACGTAGTAAGCCTGTGACACCTACTGTATTCGTGCCTTCGAGTGGCTCTGGCTGCTTGCCCATGCTAAAGTTTTTATGGCCAACGAATGTTTCGTAAATTCCTGAATAAAGACGGAAAAAATTATGCGGGTATGAAAAAATCTAAGCCAAATGGCAAAGGTAGGAGAATCATGCTAAAAAATCCATTTTGAGACACATAAAATAATCCTCCATAGAATGCAAGGTTCCATCGCAATTGCGTTAATTCGGACGGACTCTACCTTTCCCGTTAAAGACAGCAATCTTGGGTTTGTAGCAGCGAATTTTCTCAAGCATTGCAATGGAACCCTCCTTGACATCCTTGCGGGAAAGATCGGATGTGCCTTTCGCTGATCTGGTGCAAATATTCGTAAAACCAATACCGTATTTTAAGACAGTAGCATCATCCTTAAAATCGACAGGAACAGGAACGAGTCTTGACTCATACAGACACGTCCCTATTAAAAATCAATAAGAATTTATTTATCAAATGTACAAAAATGGTTTCCTGTTCCAGCATAGTGATGACAAATGTTGCCGGATCCTAAGCTGGGATTGATGCCAATCTTAATACCATGAAAATTAAAAAATTTTGCTTCACTACCACAACGATATCCAGATTTTCTTTGAGATAGTCAGGAAGCATAACTCCAGCAATGTTATTTCCAGTTGTATCCTTCTTCTCTGTAGTTTCATTACCATTAATACTTGAGTTAGAAATTTGTGTATTAACGTTTATTGGGTGGGTGAACTGGTTTTCAGCTTTCAATGTAGAGTTGAGAGCTGTCCCGGACAGAGACCTGTAACTGAAACAAAATGGTAAACCAATTACATTGCAGCGTCCTTCGTTTCAACGGAGGGCCTATAGCTTTGAATCCAAGCCATAACGTAAACTGAATAAATAAATGTATTAATGAGTTGAAACGCCTCTAGGTCACAATTTAGCATTGTCAGTATTGTCACGTTCTTTGTCTGTAAATGGTTTATGCGTAGTAAGTGTTAAAATATTAAAATTCGTCCTTTATGCTCTAAATAAATTTATTTGAGATTTCTTATTAAGGAAGCCTGCATAGCATAGTTAATATTTGTGGACAAACTACCATAGTAGCATCAATCCATTAAATGAATGCCTTTAATTAAGTTCTCAACTTCTACTGTTACTACTTATAATCAAGGTTGCAATCTATCATATTAGGGTAGGACAGTGACCTTGATTATCTTATAAAGTTTTTAAACTGTCACAAACGGTATGCATAAATCCGCCGAGGCGTTTAAAGTTTGTGCTGGCATGAGTATAAAATTTCCACAAACCCTAACCTTCTCAATCACATGGCAATCCATAATGGTTTATTCAATTTGTGATATTTTGTTGTTTTCCTTAATACATCATCAATTTTTAGAACGTTCACCTTATTCACTATTTGGATATAAATAATGCATTGCACGGACTTCGGTAATATATTTCTTACAAAATAGCTCATTTAACATCAAACAGAGTAAAGGTGATGGCATTCAAGTGAGTGAAATTGAGGGGGGGAAAGTTACTCAAAAAGACACCACACGATCAATCCAATCATGGCAAGTAGTGAGACCTTTAGGCCGCAGGCAACACAAAATGGCTCGTTAGTATAGGGTGGAGCACACATAGCATATTTCATGGCTTGAGCGATGTAAGTGTTTTCAACTGTTGAATGGAAGAGGTAACTGAAAGGACCGTTGACATAAACTGCCACATCATCACCACCATGAGTTGACCAATTGATTGGTATGAGAGCTTGAAGCTGTGTGTCTTTGTCATTGAGGTATGTCTCGTTCATTGCTGTAACGTTGTCCCTTGTCTCATTCATTTTCGCTCCAGGTCCGGTCATATAGCCAATTGGAAGCATTCCTTTATGGTCCTTTGTCTATAAAGTGCGATCAAAGGTTAGGAATGATGTTAAGTGATTACAGGACCAAACAAATTTTTAAGACATTAAAATTCAATATTTTGTAAATTTCTTGCTAACCATCGAACCCTTGGCAACATCCGGGGCGAAGAGGGTTGCAAAGCGGCTCGGCTGGCCTACCAACTCAAAGGAATGCGAATGATCAGCGGTGACAATAAGCAGTGTTTCTTCGCGATTGATTTCCTTAAACACCGCGTCTATTGTCCTGTTGAATTCATGCATTTCAGCAAACGATTTCCTAAAGGAGAAAAGACGGTGGATGTTTGAGAAACAAGGAGTTGATAGTGTATTGCAATGATAATGTGTGATTTAAACCTACTTTGCACGGTTTTCATGGTGTGCCTGATCAATTCGAGCTCCCTCCACGAACAAAAAGAAACCGTTGGGACTCTTCTTTAGAATTTTAATTGCAGCCATAGTCATCTCGTAAAGACCTGGATTGCCTTCTTTTTTGTCCAACTCATAGGGAAGGTGTGATGCACTGAGCAAAGCTTGTCAAAATAAGCAAAATTATTGTGCAATATATTTAACACAAACGAGGAGGTATTAAAAGTAACGAGGTCTTACCCAACGCGTAATCGTATTCTTCGAACTTGGTTTTTAAGAATTTTTCAGGGCTCTCAGCGTAGACATACTTACGACCCTTATCTTCCTGCATTTTTATCCATTCTTTAGCCAGGTTTCTCATGTCTACCCGTTTGCCTTTTTCGCTACTTTCTGCTGGCAAAGCCTCCCCTTTTGGATAGAAGTTCCTTTGGCCTCCTCCCATCATAACGTGAATGTCCTTATGCTCATGTATCAACTGGTAGGCCAAATCCGTGCAATTGCAATTAGGAGCGCAGTTGTAGGGCAAATCCCTAAAATCACAGCGAAAATCCACTTACTACGTACTAATAATAGAACTGAATAATGAAGCTAGGATTAATCATGCACCATTCAAATCCACCTTGACACGTCATTGGAAAAAAATTCACTCAAAATAATACCAAAAAAATATTAAAAATCACAATATGAAATTCAGTACTCACGAATCACACTCCCAGTTACGATGAGCTACGTGACCAAAGCATCCAGAGGGAGAAGCATGTGTGATTCTGGATGTTGTCACGATGCCGCCCCACTTTCCAACTTTCTCAGCAGCTGTGAGAGCCGACTCTGTCTTCTCCTCATCAGTGTACATACTGCATTGCTTGACATTTACTGCTCCAGTGACACCAATCATGGATGTCCTAGTCTTGGTGCCTAGTAAATGAAGTGAAGGATCATTAACAGACACGTCCATGCTCCGCTTAACCTCATATTCCCAAAACTCAAATGTCCACTCACCTGTGAGATAGGCGTTCGCTGATGAGGCGGAATCGGTGACCATGGTCTCTAGATCGTAAGTTCGACAGAGTGTTCCAAATTCCCAGTTCTCATATGTGTGCTTCGAGGGTACACCCGTCCGGAAGTTGTTATCAAATCTGGTGGCCGCTATGGTAGGGATGCCCATACCATCACCAAGGAAGAGAATGACATTTTTAGCCTTCTTGGCAGCAGCGTACCATTCGGGAAACTGTCGATTAGCTCGATCAAACTCCTTGCGTGCCAAATCTTCCCAATACTTTGGACTTATCTCCTCATTCTTGATTGTAAACGGGGGATAGGGAAGAGGAACGCGAGGCAGCTCGACATTTGCAAAGGCCACCTGCAGAAGAATGGCGTATATGAATGCCGACCCAATCATAGCGATGAGACAACTACCTTTCCACCTGTATTTATACAAATTTTTTTAGGGTGGGTAGGTGTGTCAAGAGGCCCACACAACGCCTCCCGATTGGGTGTCACAATGAGCCTATAAGAACTGCACTAAACTCTAACTGATGCACTCAGCAGTAAAGGAAAAACATACTCCTTTGAGGCTCCTCCATCCAGACTTCGTCGAGTTTTTCTGAGTTGTGTAAAGAAACAAGAAGTAATTAATTCTTTTCCCACTTTAATCCCAGTACTCTGTATTAGGTTAAAAGGTGGAGAATGTTAGTTAGGACCGTTTTGACGACATTATGAAGCCTTTCTTCGGAATCCAGGTATTCATCAGAAGCTTATTTAAGTGTTAGGAAACATCCTAAATGCTTCCGGGTCAATCCAACATGGTATACAGGTGCAAAATGAATCTCCAAAGCCTTTGAAAGATGGTGTAGTAGGGAATGCTTAGCAAAGCCTCTGTCGATTTCTCAAATCAAAGGGATGATTTTGAAAGGTGACACCGATATGCGTCAAAGCAGTTTTATTCAGCCCAACAGCTTGACAGAAAGTGCTGCAACCTGTATGTTGGTCACAGCCAAAACTTCTAAGAAAGCCTTCACAACATATGCAAAGGTGAAATCAAAATAGAGAAAATCTTGTGAAAAAACCAAATTTTAAACCGCCTAACCATTTTTCCAAGGCATATTTGAGGTTGGGACTGCTGATTTGTCTCGAAGGTTAGCCAACCTGAGTGATCTCTTCGCCAAAACCGTGAGTTAGACAAGCAACCAAAGCATCACACATCTCCTCTTCACCCTTGAGCCTGGTTTGGGGGATTAACCTCTGGGTTTGACTGCGCAGCTTAGGAGACGCTAGATAAAAGCGTCAACGACTTCTCTTCAAATTTCGTCTTTTATGGAAAGTGGATTGGTGGACGAAGCAGTGTGCTATTCATCACATGAGTCTGGAGCTATTCGATGGCCCAAAATTCAGTCGTGCAGCAAAGGCTACAATAACGTAGTGCTATAAGGATGGGGTTTCATGCCTATCCCGCCTTCCTATTTTGTCTTTACTTAAAAAAAAATGATCAGTCATACCTATTTGGGTTTCGTCTTGCTTGCAGGGAGGTAGAGACACAGACATAGCCGGCAGCTCCGTAAGGAAGCTTTGCCGGATTGTTGATGGGACTAAGACTTTTCCATTATGCATCGTCCTCACCCCTCTAAGGATAAAAATCCTCCCAAAATTGGGTTCGCTACATGCTGCCTCCACTGTAGCACCTTACAACTTGCCTGTGTGCTAATAAAGACATCCTTCTAGATGGAATATGCTTAATTGACACATAGTAAAGCCTACATGGCAACTTTACCTAAACCAAGAGTTGCACAACCGATCAACACTTTATCGAAGTCAAAGGACGCATTTGTCATAGCATTGAGCATGAGGAGTCGACTGTGCTAATCAAGACATTGAATGACTAAAAGTTTTAAGTGAACGTGAATAACTTTTCCTCGATTTGCGTTTCACTTCAAAAGCTGTCTTGTCATTGAAAAGCACTTTTGTTCCACTGAAATACTTGACAATGTGCGCGCAAGGTGGCCCTCCCATGGGTTTGACTGGGGTGTGTCTCTGGAGAGGCCAAATGGAATGCCTTTCTGGCACCAATGTCACAGTAGAGCCAGTCAGAATTGAATTAAGATAGCTTTAACATTTACCATTCAAAAAATCATTCCATTTCAAAGTCGAGGCTTGTTGGCTTAAATCTTGGCTTTCTCATGGATGTACTGGCTTCTGGACCCAGTCAATGGCTTCAAGTCCCTTTTTTTCTCTCGACATTACATATTCTGTCCGAGCAGCGTGCTCTCATCCGTCTCCAGAAATACAACAGTGTGTTCCCATGGAAGTGCGCCACTGTCCATTTCTGCATCTCTACTTTTTATGTTGAAAGATCGACATTAGTTCAATCAAAATGCGAATTTTAGTAAAGCACAAAAAACCTCTTTGCGTCAATGAGTGCCGTTTTCTTGGCTTAATTTTAATACAATAACATCCTAATTCGCCTTCATGTTGCCATGAGAGCAGAATAAATTGCATTGAGCATTTGGTGACTACTCTGTCTCGTAGAAACATTTCATGACGCCCTAACCTGTTTTGATGAACTCTTTACCTACACTAATGTGTTTAAGGCAATCGCAATCTCCTCAGCCCACTCCTCATTAAAAGCAGCAGACTTCGTATGTGAAAAAAATACGTATCACATTATCGTAATTGGATGACAGTTCTTTGTAATTACAAGGGCTCAAATAGTCGTCGGTGTTCAAGTGGTATTGGGGTAAGTCATGCCGTTGGCATCTTTATCCACAAGGTGTTGATTTCTCGTTAAATGGTTCAACACCGAGGGCAAACTTCATGGCCTGTGCAATCATTGTATTGTCAACGGTCACGTGGAAGATGGGCGACATGGGTCCGATGGCGTAGACGCCAACATCATCGCCTCCGTGCGACGCGTATGGAAGGGGCACCAGGGTCTGCTGCATGTAGGTCCACGAATAGATGTCCAAAACGCCTGGATTTTTTCGGGACTCATTAATTAATCCATTAGGGCCATTCATGTAATTTAGGCCTTGAAGTGGCATAAGGTCATTGGTCTAAAATGCAACAATGTTAATATTCTACCAATCACCGGACATTCTTGGGTGATTTTGTAATTGCAAACTCACATTGTTGCTGTAGTATTGGTCAAGACCAATTGCACTCTGGAATCTGCCCGGCTGTCCAACCAATTCGAAGGCATGTGAGTGGTCTGCAGTCACAATTACCAGAGTCTCCTCCAAGTTGACCGTGTTTTCAATGTAAGCAATGATCTCGTCGAAGTGCTTCATCTCATCGAGCGATCGGCTGATAAAAGAAAACCAATGCGTTCATTGACCAGGCTTTGGCGTTATTTTACTTCTTCACTAATTTAAACTTACCGGCCCTCGTTATTGTGGTGAGCATGGTCAATGCGACCACTTTCGATGAAAAGGAAGTAACCATTTGGTTGATGTTCAAGCACTTCCAGTGCCTTGCGAACGTATGCCAGGAGGTTGGGCTCTCCCCAACCAATCATGTGGTTGAAAGGCATATGATCCGCATATGGCAGCGCTGTAGCAAAGACGTCCAAATTAAGCATGTTTTGGGAGTAAGGCTTAATATGCTAGGTGTGACAGTTGCTTACCCAAGAGGTAATCGACATTAGAGGCGTCGCAGTTTTGTAAATCACTTGGTTTTTTCACAAGGCAGTATCTATGATTTTGGGCCGTCTGGTTTCCTTCCCATTCGTCAACAAGACTTCTACTATCTAATCGAACCCCCTTTTCGGATTTGTCGGCTGGAAGTGCGACGTCTTTAGGATAAAAGTTCTTTTGTCCTCCGCCTATCATAACATTGATATAGGAATGGTCGTTAATCAGTTGGCAGGCTAGGTCCTGACAAACCATTTTTGTATGTTCCTTTGGGCAAAATTTCTTAATATCCCTGTAAAAAAATAATAACTCATATTAGCGAGACGAGTAAATGTTAGGTCATTGCATTTAAGGCAGCTAACTTACGCATCACTTTCCATATCACGATAAGTGACATGACCATAGCAACCGCTGGGTGAGGCATGAGTTATTCTCGTGTTTGTAAGGACGCCTGTTGCTTTTCCAGCCTTATGGGCAGCCTCCAAAACGGATTCAGAGTAATACCATTTTGGCCACTCTCCACACTGCTTAACACCAAGTGCCCCGGTAACTCCAATCATTCCAGTTCGCGTTTTTGTGCCTAAATATAAACAAATAAGAAGCTCAAACGAGCTCTCACCAGTCAAGTAAGCAGTCGCAGAGCTAGCCGAGTCAGTGACAGAAGTTTCCAAATCGTAGGTTCGCGCCATGGTATTGTAAGGCCATTCTTCAAAAGGATGCTTTTTGATGGAACCATTGAGACCGATCTCTTGAGCCGCGTAGAAACGTCCTGCAGAAATCGTTGGCATTCCCATTCCATCACCGAGTAGAAGAATGACATTCTTTGCTCTTTTACCATTTTTCATGGTGGGAAAGACTTTACAGTCTTGCTCAAATCGATTTTTAGCTAGCTTGTACCAGTAGGCTGCATTCTTTTCATCCTCTACAATCTGTTGCTGTGTAGTTGTAGCCTCGGTTGTTGCTACCGTAGGTTCTAACTTTGAAGCAGTTCCTTCAGCTAGACGCGTAACAGAATCGGCTTTCGCAGGCAGAGGTGACGAAGCTCTCTTTTCCTGTGCTGTTAACGAAACCACACAGAACGCTAACAGAACAATAGCCCTAATTGCCACCATGATTATCGAAAGGCTGATCTAAAGCTGAGGCATATCCCTGAGCTTTTATACCTCACCCTGGTGCGTTTTCATTGGTTGCAACTTTCGGCAACAGCGAATTTTCGCGCGTGCGTGCGTATATGTGTGTGTGTGTGTGTGTGCGTATGTGTGCGTATGTGCGTAAAAGTGTGCATCTGAAGGCAAGAAAAAATTCAAGTGTCTTACTTCTCCGATAAATTTGCAGAAAAAAAATAATTTAATTGAGCACTTACTTTTATAACTTGCCTTATTTTTTGAAGTTACCTCATTCCGATTTATTTCCCACAGGCACAGCACAACTGGTTAGTGAATCCAGGGAATCGGGATGGTCCCAGTGTGTCTAGCAAGGTTGTGCATTTCTTGTTGCTAATGTAGCGGCACCTCATTTTCAACAACAAATTTGCAAACGTAGATTGGGTAACTGGGACGCAACTGATGAGCAAAGATTAAGAAACTGTTGCGTAACTATTTCTTCTGGAAGATCAGATACGAAATTGATCTCATGCCTAATCCTAAACAAAAAAAGCCGCATTTTTGGCCACATGAACGCTTAAAGCTTGCAGTTTTATTATTAAGTGAGAAATGATAAAAAATCAATCATTAAGTGACAAGTTAGTAATTATGCAAACACAACCTTGGCAACCATCACTTTAACGGTAAAACTGCGCGAGTATTATGATTTGTTCAATATAAAAGACTGTTCTGCAGCGACACATTAAGTAGGTAGTGCGACACTTCCTTTGTTTTTTTTGCATATTTTAAAAAACGGTTCACCGTCGTACCCTCCCCGGGCTAACTGGCAGGCGGGCCATGCCAGTAGCTCCAAGCTCCATTATGTGTTCTACCCAAGTATCACGACTTCCTTTTCCCTCAGGAAAGCGTCGAATTACCACCGAGTATCGCAATAATGACAATATAAGAATTTTTTTCCTACTTAAATTGCTTAAACTCTAAATAAACTCAAAATTCACGTGATATGTGATAAAATATGCCTAGGATGATACTGAATCAAAGCGTGCCCGTCTTTCTAACTTCTTTTTAATAATATTAGCTTAATCTGGTTGAGTAAGCAATAAATGTGGCACACCCAGGTGGTACCGGAGCAACAAAGCTAGCGATGACGCAACGTCTTGGAGGCATGACTCCCGACCTCTGACGTACCCATGTTGGTGCGAATGGTGAGGAGTCTGCAGTCCACTGAAGGTCTGACAGCAGAACAGTCACATCATTTACGCTAAACACAATAATTTACCAAAATTTTACATTTATAGGAGAATATCAAGCTCAAGGGAAATTCAGTTTTTTTTGTTATGGCTGCCAAACAAAAATGATATAAAATCTAATCTAAAAGTGGTTCATTTTATTCAATTGCCATAGCTACATAAGCTTATAAAAATTAAAAAATCAACTCAAATAACGTAAGGTTTATGGTGAACTGGATTTTGTCAGCTAACGAAATTTGCATTGTTCTGATTGGCTGATAATGTGATTAATTTTATTTTGAAGTACAAATTCTTTTGCTTTTTCCGACTAAGCCGAAATGTTTTTTTGTACATCTTTGGTCACCTAGAGATGCATAATAGGCTAGTCTTTCATCAATACTGCTTGCTTTAAATCGTTGCATAAACCTATTTTTGCACAGCATTGACATCCCTCCTCAGAGGTCAGACGGGGCCAGCGTTGAGAGGTGGCTTCAAGGCGTTTCCGAGCCTTCTTGCTCAAGCATTTAGCACCATCTGATTCATTTTACAAATAAATGGATTGGATTTGCTTAGGAGATTATACTGCAATCCAAAAGAGGGAAAACAGTTCAGACTAGTCACTTCTAAGAACTGCAAATTTTTAAATTAACGCTTTGATACGAGATGTGAAAATTAATCTGTGGAAGTGCACATTTTACCGACACAAAGTTGGCAAATTTTAATTTCATGATTTGTAGACAAGAAGTGATCAATTGGAACACACCCTCCAGTACTGTTAGTTATTTTACTCGGTGGAGGATGGATACATTCATTCAAAGGTGTTTTGATACTTTTGGGTGCTGAGGAAGCTTGTTGCTGCACATTGGTGTAAAGTGGCTAGAGACGTCACAGAAGGAGTTGGAGGAACGAATCTGCTTGAATAGGACCCAGTCAGCTGGATAGAGAGGCACCACCCCACACGATTTGGCTTACGTTCTTCGGGTTGAGACTGCAACACCCATTTCAGGAATGCAAATCCGCCCCTTGGGTGTGCTACGGTATGACTGATGCACAGCAGGCAGAGCTATGGAAAGTGGTTCACATGGATTCACAGAGGTAGCAACACCGAGGTGTTTGACGTTGCCTCAGAAGTAAGCATGACACTATTCCTGCTATTAAAACTTCATTTATGAGCAGGTTGAAGGGAGTTTCAAGTTTCTGGGAAGATATTTTGACTTATAACTGGAGCAAATTGGCTGAGTAATTCGGTTTTTACCCAAACGCAGAGTTAAGCAAACAAAGGCGGCAGAAATAGATGACAACATTGGAGTTTTGAGTGTGTTTTCCTTCTCTAAGCACAAGGACTTACTAATTCATCTCAACAACTCTTAGTTGAACAAAACAAATGAACCGAGGGATATTTTTAAAAAAAAATAACAATACAAATTTCAATGAACTATAGTCTCACAAATTTCGTTAACTAAGCAACTGCATAGATTTCACACTGTTAAAAAGATGCCTCTAAGCGCAAATACTCGGCGAAATCCGCTGTAAGGGATAAAGGGTAAACCTTTTTTCAAGAGGTAAAATTATGATTGTAATGATTGTGTTTTCTAAATGAATCCGGGTTCTAGAGAAGCGACTCGATTCGCCTGACATGGAGAGTCCCACCTTCTAGCTCCTGCCCTGTCTACTGTTTCACCCAGCACATAAAAGCGCCAAGGAACATTCAGCATTCTTCCTTTCAATGCTTCCGATGAGCAGTAGAAGGAGGAGGAGGAGGAGGAAAAAAGGCGAAACCCCTACAGTGGCTGCTTTGGTTCGGTGTTACGGAGTTGGAAACGCTTGGATTCTAATACCACAAACATGACTCGCAAAACAAGCCAAACTGTGTCAAAAGCGTTCAATAGAAATTGCTGAAGCAGGCACTCAAGGTAGGGAGCCTTTTGTATCCAAAATGAATCTGCGGAGGAGGTCAACTTGGAAAGCACCAAGGTTCACCTTTCACCTTCTATTTGCAAACAAAACGATGAACTGTCAAAAAAAAATAAATTTCTCATTAAAGTGTTTTTACAGTGACAAGTAAATTACGAAAGTGGACTCTGATTAAATCCTCCAGCGTTAAGTCGAGTTAAACCAGTAATCGTTTGAAACAAAAAGGAAAATATGCCTAGTTAACACAAGAGTAGATATACTACTGTCTTAACCTAGTAACAAGAAAATTTATTAGAAAGTTAAAATTATACCTTCGCCACTTATGAACGTCTAATGTGCAAGTGTGGCACGTCGAGACTCCCCTGGAGACAAGGGCAGACAAAATACCCAAATAATATTTAGCTTGGACACAGAATGGCCCGAAGGCTAGGTCACCGGGATAAAAAGCGACTCTTCAACTCGTGTTGCATAGGCCCTCCCACCGTTGCAGACTTTTCCGGCGTTCCACTCGACCCACCCCCACAATACATTCGGTGCCGAGAGGATACACCCATGAACAAACTGCGCCTACAGCGCCACCTTTCCTCCAGGCAATTCTGCTGGATCCAAAGTTTCACCTCCCATAGAAATAGGAATCGGAGGGGACAATAGAAAACGCTGGTCAAAGCGCATGTCTACGGCTGGTCGTAGAAACGCTGGCCTAGAAGCAGTTGTGGAACAAAAAACGAGATTCAGCATTGCTTCAGCAGGGGTAGAGTCTCGTACTTACCCCTCTTTGTCACGTTTCTTTTCATTCCTAACTCTGTTAGAGGTAACCACCAATTCCCTCATCGACTAGCCCATGCACTCCGCCTAATAGTAGAAATAGGGATATTTATACTCCTTCCAAAGACGAAAAAAACACAAAGTCCAAGCAGAATATATTTAGCATACAGTGGAGCCTAGGGCCATTGGAGCGACCCGGGAACCAGCCCATCGAGCAAAGACGCAACGGCGAAGACCCGAAGTAACCCACTTCACCAAAACCGAGAATATTGGGTGAGGGTGTCGGTGGGATCGCTACCATAAACGTTGCTTTAAAGTCCAAGCAAACAGGTTGAGCACGTGGGAAATGGGGAAGTAAGGAACGGTGCAAACGAAGGTGAAGATAATCTAACACACCTCATAAAAAAAGTAAAAAGCAAGAGCTTTTCCAATAATAAGTGCATTTGCAATTATGTAAGTGTGATTTGGCAAGTCTCTTCCTTCATCTATCCATACTCCACGTTGAACTGACGATTCGCCCTTTCTGCCTATCACATTATGAACGCAGAGAATAGCGCACCATATTGCAATTTGAAGAATTTCAATGAACCATGATCACCGGAATGGACATCATCATCGACAAATTGTGGGGGAGATACATATTCTTTGCAGACTTGGAGAGAATAAGGCTGATATACTACTTCATGTGCTCATCCTTCTCACTCCTTGTCCATCCATCAAACGTGCTAACAAATTACGACTCGAAAAAAAGTCCCCTGTACCTAGGGAAGCAAAATGAGATGCAGGGAAACTATTTTTATCTTAACGACGTTCAGCAATAATCATACCAATCAAATCCATGATTTTGCACTTTGCCTATTGGCAGCAGAGACTGCACATTGACTTCTCGTTCGCGGCAGAATCTTTAGCATTTCAAATTGTATTTGTTGAAGTCATGTTCGCCGACTCTGCAAATATGAATAATATGACAACTTAATTAATACTATCCGTGCACTACAATAGTGAAAAGGTTTTGAGAAAAGAGCAGTAATGAATTGTTCTCTTAAGTGGGAACAGAGAATTCGCTTGCTTAAGTTCAATGGACTTGCATAAAAAGACGAATAATAAATAATGGTTATTCTAGGCATTTCAAAATTGCAAGCAATTTACGATAAGCAAGTGGAAGTGTTACAACTGTACACACCACCAAGTAAATCCACATAATTTTTAACAGCAAACCAGAATATTCGATATTGTAAAGCGACAACCTTAAGTTTTACAAAGGTATCTGCTGAATAGGAATTTCTACAACGTATGCAAACTGGTATTAGTCGTGCAACTGTGATATTAAGTCACCCATCATGCAACAACGGCTGTATGCTGTATCATCTACAACTTGTATCACATGACACCGAATAAGTTGGAACAAGGAGACCCCAACTTGCACTATACCCAAAGATTTGGGTTATAGAATTGCAATACATGAAAGTCCATCAAATCCTTCCAAGCAGAGTTTCAGATCCCAGTGAACACTGCTTTGATGCCAGATCTACATTAAACATCAATTCGTGTCGAAGGTGAACCTACGACCTGATAGTTACTTAAATCATGCTTTGTACAGTCCGGCAAAAAGTTTAACGCGTAATAAGGAACTCAAGTTCCAACTGGTAGCGCATAAGTAAATAAACGATCGAAGTGGAAAGAAACCACACACACGATGCGTTTGACGCATGGACACTATGGGGACATAAATAATAAAACTGTTGCACGCATCTGGTAGAAAAAGACTTCGGGACAAAAGGCAGAGGCAAGCTGTCGCCAAACAAGTGTACTAAATCTTTTAATGTGCAAGAAGGGCAAGATATCATGACATTCAATCAACACGTACCCAGATAACACGCAACGCCAGATGAGGAGGTACTCGCACTTGATGCCATTCGATAACGCCGCCACGCTTAGCAGAAACGTTAATGTAGGAAAACGTATTCCAGTAAAATCTTGGGTCCAGAACACCACTGACAATAAGTTAAGCCAGGTGTTAGATGAATTTTCTCATTTCTAACAAACAGAACCCCCTTTTCAAACATTAACCTTGCTGCAAATAATTTAGTGTGTTAATACATAACGCCTTAAAATTACTACCTAAGCTACTCACATGCGAAGTAGATCAGCATGATGAAGCTCGTAATGATGCAAATCCCAAAGATTCATTTTTGGGTTTCCTTATTTCTCCTTTCGGTGGCTAAAGAAGCAGAATTGACGTCGACACTCCAGTACATATGCAATCACAGTTGGAAAAGAATTCGTAGTAAGAATAATCATAAGAATTTTTAATTGAAAAAATATTATACGACACAAAAAAGCATTATACGACGTAAAATCTGTATGCAACTTTGTACATTTTAGGGGAACAAGGCATTTAAACTTTTAACATGATGTTGGTATTGTTGTAGCTACTGTACTTGTTGCATTAACTAATCTTGAAGTGGACTTTGTAGGCGGGAGGACAATTTGGACCTAGTTGCGGCCGAATGTGGTGGCTCTCCGTGTTCCGTCAGCGCTGCCACCAGTGTAGTCTGTTTGTCCCTTTCTTCTTTTTCTCTCCTTCCATCCCTCCCATGGGAAGGTTGAATGCTTCTGGGCATCTTCAGTAAGAGTACAGAAAAGATTAACAAAACGTGGCGGAGACAATTACAAGGGCGTCTGGGGGTGCTAGAATCCACCACTTTCGTCTGCGACCAGGTTCAAATTGTCCTCGCTTCTCTCGTCTACAAAACATATTTAAAGAAAATAAGTGTTACACATGTCCTGTAACTATTCACCTATAGAGAATATTAGTGCCTTTCAAGTCTAACTAACCCACTGGTTCAGCTTTATCGTTCGGTCATGAACTTCTTTTGTGTTAATTAGCCTATCTGCAACCGAATAAGGGTGATCAAGCACCGAGTAGGAATTGTGGCTCCAAAATGATGGGAATTGGGTATTTGCATTGTCTGCTCGCGTTCTCACGGGATGTTTACGAGTTTAAAGATAAATGTCAGAGAAACCGGATACTCCATATTTTGCAGTACAGCCCTGTCAAGTTTTGAACACCAAATGTGAGTTGGTGTACTTTCTCAATTTTTTGCCTTTCTATAGTGCTTTCATGCACTTTAACGACTAATTGTGTTTTTTAGAGATAGTGTTTGTAATCTACTTTGATACTTAAGAGGTCGTTGGTGTAGTGAGCTCCTCTATCGCCTCTTCCACTCTCCCACCTCCTTATGGGAAGGCTGGATGCTTCTTGACACCCTTATTTAGAGAGTAAGGAAGATTGACAGAAATGAGAGGGAGTCGGTCACTATGATGGTGCCCGGGTGTCCGAGAGATTACCGGGATCGTCTGCGACCACGTTCAAATTGTCTTCTCGCCCTCCATCCACAAAATACATTTAGAGGACATAAGTATCACAGTTGAATCTGCCAAGTCAGTAAAACTTGAGATCGTTCTTCCAGTTGGTTCTGATCTACTCCATCATCGTGGAATTGTTCCTGCGTCGTTCTCGCGGTAACTACCTAATGCATACTACTTTCCCTTCAGAACTAGAGCTCCAAGACTGCTGACCCGTTGCAGCTAGAGGGTTTTGAACTTTTCGCCAAAGTTCTGCCCTCTATTAATGGTATTTAGCACTGAGATTCAGGCATCCTTGCTGTAGAACACTCATGTACAGTCACTGCTTGGGAGGATGTAAATGCTCACTCGTCTCCCAAATTCACCTTCGAGTTGGTTCAGCTGGGCAGTGTGGTTACCGTCACATCCATGTGAGTGTGTTTTATGTTTCACCTGAACCCATTCCACTAGGAAACGCTCTCATCAGTTTTTCACGTGGCATAAATTCGATATACGTTCCCCAACAATTCAGGATGATTGGAGATGGACTTCACCAGGAATTGTAAACACTCTTTACAGTTAATGCAATACAACTGATGAAACACAATTACATTTCCCGGTTTTTGAGGAAGTACTGAACCGATTTGAACAAAAAGCAGTCTGTGGCATTACTCAAACGATGACCAGAGTGTTGTGATAAATTTTTTACAGAACTCATAGCAGGCAAACTGGCTTCTTTTGTGAGTGGTTTCATCCTTCAAATTAGGGTCTTAATGTCGTCCCGGGTAGTATGCAATGTAACACAAAAACGACACTAATTAAATTGGACAGTAAACTATCGCCATAGCTCAAGGGAGCTGTTGGTCATAGGCTATCCAAGTAGGATCTCCATGTTACAATTCCTAGTCAATCACCAGTTTGCCATAGATACAAGATCACACTTCATCAAAATAGGTATCGGAGTTGCTATCCATCCATCACCTGTGCCAATAAACTACGACTCGAAAAACAAAATGGGATGTACGGGGAATCCCGATTATAACGGTCTACAGCAATCTGATCAGCGGACTAACGCTTCGTCTAACAATAGTACAGATTGGATTTTGAAGTCTCTCTCGTAGTAGGAATTCAACCACTTCAGCTTGTGCTATTCAATTTACGGCTGTTGGAGATGGAGAAGTCGCGATTCACTCCGTCAATGTGGAAGACCAAACCCAACCACCATCTTGGAGAGTGCTGTGACAGTATCCCCACCAAATAATCACGAAATACCTCACTAACATGGCTATTATAATATGCAGAATGATGCAGCGCATATTGTTTAATTGGAGAGAGAATTTAGGACCCGAGTTAATGTTTTCTTCCAGTAATATACTTACATTGAATCTATCAGAACACAAAAACACCCAAGCAACACGCGGGCCGGAACTTCTCCTAAAGTTAGCAAACTTGAGAGTGATGGCTAAGCCAAACGACATAAATCCTTCAAGGTTTTCAGATGATGCATGGGCAGAAGCAACTACATTCGCGACAACTTCGATTTCCAGACTATCAATTAAACAAGTAGAAGCTAGACCTCTACATTGTTAAAATCGGCAAAAAAGCAGCCGATAACCATGGAAATGACAAGATAAACAAACCGATGAAGATTTTAAGGATGTTAACTTAAAGCCCTTACGAAAAAGTAAAGCTGCAAAAAAGTTGTAGCACTTTTCGTCCACCCGCTCCTCCCTACAGCTACCCCGGAAACGAACGGTCTGCTCTGCAACACATGTATTGTCCGAGATTAATAGAAGTTACAGCCTTAAGAAAAACCGGGTAGCGGACATACATCAGTGTAGCGCTCTGAAACTTCCTTGAAGATAGAAGGGAATTCCTGCTCGGAGGTCAGCTCACCCAGAATGAGCGAAATAGCCACAAAGGTAGTGGCAACCGAAATTGGAAGTCAAGCAAACAATAAAGTAATGCATAGCTACTCTTCTCCTTTGAGTGCCGCTCCTAGTGCTGCCCTTGGTAAATATCCCGCACCAGTCATCAAAACGTAACGAGCAGTGAAAGAGACCACCCACCATTTTAGCAATTCCAGTGGGTGCCAAGCTCCATTTAATCTGGAAACTGGATTCAGGCATGGAGGAGTATTCTGGCCATCACGCATATCCATACCTAGACGCTGACACACTGGCTTAAAGGTGGATCTGTGGATGGATTTAACACAGGTCTTCGTGGACTGTTTTGCGTCCATCCACATTTTCTACATCTTTATGCAGAGATAGTGAGAAAAATCTGCAAAGAGACTTTTATGGGTGAGTCATTGCAAAACACAAGACCGATGGGACTACTGAAGACAAACGTCATCATAAATCCTATTATTGGGTCGTTACCAGCTCTTCTAATGTCTCGCCATCTATCCACGGATTCGCTTTCTCCTACCACCAACGTAGCGTCCGAGTATTCCCTGTGAACAAAATACTCGCGCGGAATTCATATGCATAACCGTACGACTGAAACTGCTACCAGCTTACACGGAGGAGGGAAAATGACCACTACAGCCCACCAGGGAAAACCGAGAGCCCTACCTCACACTAGGTTCGAATTACATTCCCGCGTCTAGCCAAAGAGGTACATTTGAACAGCATAAAAAAATTTAGATTGCTGTTTATGACCAAACACTTTTGGCAAAATTCACACTGCAGGGTAAAAAACACCATAATTTTATGCACCACTGACTAATTGTCCCGAAAAAATTCCGTAAAAAGAATGCGAACAAAATAAATGTAACAAGAAATAGGAAATGGAATTTTGTATGCAATCGCATTATATTATGGCATAAAATTACGAGCTTGATTTGTATATGTTATTAGATAAAATAATGCAGTTCCTTTCTTTTTCTCTATCTGGCCTTCATACTCATTGAATTAGCAGGTTGACTGGATTGGAGCTTTCTTACTGACTGAAGTCGATGGGAATTTCTTCAGCTATAATCTATGCCTGCTGTATCTGCCCTAGACTTTACAAAGAAGGGACAGAAATGTGGTATTGGAAAAGAATATGCTTATTCAGCATGCAGAAGTTGCTAAGCCTACACGGCTCTGGTACAATGGCCGAGGCGTAGTGTCTCCTCTAACAAGACTTATAATCAGCCAAACAAACAACATGCTACATTTACTTGTGCTTGGTTTATAAATTAACGATACATACGTAATAATAGAATTTCTAAAATCATTGTTTTATTCAGTTGTTAATGTAGCACTTAATGGATAACATCAACCTTAATTAAGCACTCAGATCTATTCAAAGTAGCGGTTTTATTTGCTCACACTACCATTTCAAAACAAAGTATCCATCGTATAAAGCTGGCAAATGAGCAGCTGACAGGCAACAACCAAACCTCCACCCCATACTTGGGTCTGTTACACTACAGACACAGCTTCAAAGCAACATCCCCAACTAGTTGTCTAGACAGACAGAGCTTCATTAAACGCCCTGCCGTGACAACACAGCCATAATACCACAGTTACTTGGGCCGGCCAGCAGGCAGGCCAGCCATCCCACCAACACGTAGACGCCATGGCTGTACGCGCACAACCACACATTGACTGCTCCTTAACCGGCAAGTAACGGTGTCACCAAGATCCGACTGTGAGCATTCCAGCTGTAACAACTTTGGTATACCTCGCTAGAGATAGCGATACTGCGGCTACTGTGATCAGCATTGCCCTCTGCTCTTTCTTCACGGAAAGGTTTCCAATTCGCATACCGCCCGTGTGCTTACAGAAACCCCGGATCGGCATTAATCAGCATCGCATCACCTTCTAGTACTGGAAGTGAATAATTTGCAAACCTACAGCTGTTCCCCAGGCTCTCTTTCTAACAAAATAGAAACCAATAGTTCCTCTCACCGTTTTTAGCTTCCACCATGACAAACAAGTCACCCCACCTGCCCCTGTTAGTGGTCACCGTCGCCGACTCAAGGCTAACAGCAATAAGGAGCAGTTGGTTTTCATCCGATCTAGTAAGTGCGTTCATCAACTTTATACACAAAGCGGGCATTGGTGCATGCGTTAAATCCAAGTATGTTACATTTATTCATATTACGACTGTAATGTAATTAATCATTACAGTATTCAATAAATTTTTACTGTATACTTGCATTTAGACCTTGGAAATAAGACCTGTATGACTTTATTTTTAGGACAGACATAGGAACACTGGCAAGATTAGTCAGGTAGTTTAACCGCCATTAGCAGCAGCAGCAGCGGCGCAGGCAATTTTTAACGACCAAGCACATACCTTGGCCATGGAATATAAACAGTGATTGGAGTTATGAAAATGCGAAATGTCACCTGACCGCACTGACCACTTAGCTGCTTGCTGATTTGCATTGTCACTGCGAACACAGACAGGCGTCAACACAACTGATTAGGAACGACGATTTTGCATAGCGGATGTGACAGATTTGAAAGAGACAGAGGCAAAATTTCATTATGTATTATTGCTACTGATTAGTTATAAGTAAGAAGTAGGTATTTGTCGATGTTATCAAACTCCCACTCGTTTATGAATTATTGCACGCTAGGTGTCAACCATATTGGCAACAGAAAAACTCACCTTTGAAAAAAATAGCAAAAAAACCCTCAAAAAATTCTCAATTTCTCTTATGTAATCCACTTTTGTGGTAGAAGAAGCAGAAGGGAAGACATGACTCGTGCATAGGAACAAAGTTCGTGACTTCGTAAAGATTCGTGCCGATCGTTACTGTTCTTCTGGTGTCAGTGAGCAGCTACGCGTCTTGCACAACTCTTGCATCAAGAGTCATCGCTAACATAGGTAAATAAGAAAGAGAAAGTTTTATTTATTTGCTTACGGTACCGGGAACACCACAGAGTGGAAACGCCAGTGCTAATAATTCGTCATTCTAGAAAGGCGTAAATTAGTTAAAATTTGCAAAAAGACAATCGTTTGAGTGTATTGAGAGCAGTATACAGCAAATACGTTATTAGTTTTGCCATAAAATCAATTCTTAAAGTATTCATGACTTTCAGTACCAGGTAAATGCTTTTTTATAATAGAGCCAAGGTTCACTGGTCCGTCAGGGCTTGAAATTTGCAGATACACATCTGCCAAACACTGATGTGTCAGTGTTTGCTGTCAGTGCGATGATGATTTGCAACTGGGACGACTTTGACAACAGCTGTGAGATGATATCTCAGCACAAATCTTAAAAGAGGCTGTTTTACTTGCCTTGACTGTCCGGTTTTTTGGGCATAACCGCAGCCTCTTTCTTTTTTCCTCTGCGTTGACACCTAGTGACAGGCTATTGACGGTACAAATTTTATTTCCTCATCTCCAAGGCGATGTGTGTTTTCCTCCAAATGAAAATAAATTGCTTGAAAATGGCAATGTCTCTCCATCCATCCTTTTTAACTCATCTAACACGATCGTTTGTTCCAGCAGAGTTTGGCTGACTGAATTAGTCAATTGTTTCTTCTCATGTCCAAAATAAATATGGAAGCGAACGAAAGTTTGGTAATTGATCAAGGAAACAAAAATTTCAGAAATTTAAGCTTAAAATTTGCAACGGCGATACACCAACAGCCTAATCCACATGACTCAGGAGGTGCTTCAACAACTTCATCTGGTTGATGTTCAAACTTACCAGACTTTTCACCTTACAAGGTGGAAATGACTAAGAAGGGCACACCAACGAGTGCCGTTAAAAAAAGGCCTCCAATGGACTGAAGCCTTCTATCCAAATCTCCGTCTCAGTTGCTGATTTTTTTCACAAAAATATACACACAATTTGCTTTGCATCAAGCGCGTTGTTTTTTCTAAAATAGGACGAAAGAAAGGAGCCGTAGAAATTTTATCGCAGAGCCTGCTTTTTTGTGCTAAATTCAGACAGTGACAAACAAATGCCTCGCTGCTTACCAGATCTTTTTGCGATAAATGAGGGGCGCAGGTAAAGCGTGGAGAAGAGTTTTTCGAGAAATTCCAGTCCACTTGGGAATCTGAGTGCTGGCATGAACCACGTCTCGTCCCCAGCGCAGGACCGTTGATACCGCCAGCAAGGACTCAAAGACGCTAAAAAAAGGAGGGCAATAAATTGCGTCCTCCTCAGACCACGCTCTCCTTTAGCGGTATTATGTGTTGCGATCGACCTACAGGCCTTAAACTTGGCATTTAGAGCGTAAATCACATTTTTAATAGCAACAAAATCATAAAATTTTATAGTCATATCCTCATTTTCCAGGCATTTCGAAGGCCCTATGTCAAAAATGCTAGCACATTTTGTTCAGATTTTTTTTTACCTAGACTCGGTGAATTGAATGCCTCCTTTGGCAATTCTGAACTGAAAGAATCTCCCGAGAAATTGAATTTTCACCTTCTCCTCCTCCGAATGGCGCCTTTTTTAAAATCATTCTCACACCCAAAGGTTGAAAAACATGCACCGCATCTGCATTCTGAAGGTGTGGGAGTACCAAACATGTGTTGGGAGATGTCAAGGAAACATTCTGACTGAAGCATTGCTGCTAATGCTCCTTTGTTTATTCATAGTAATCCGGACTTCTCAGAGGATGAAAAATGGCGAAAACGCCTGGCATAATAATCTGAGTGGTTGAAAGAAACCACCCGAACTGGTTGGTCAGTCACTTCAAATGTAGGAATGCAACAAAATTTAGCAAATAACTTGACAAGTGTAAACACCTCATCCTGCAAGTCGCAATGGGTCCGCAGGAGTTTGAATGGGCAGATTTGCTTCAAAATCCTATTCCACGTTTTTGAGGAATTGGATTATTTATTGCCCCGGACTGGCATCTGTCAACCAGCGGCCTGAACGTGCCCTCCACAATGCCATTTTACCGTAGACAAAGCGGTGATGTGACTCACTGGACTGGAGTGAGAGAGGGGCCCAGTGTACCAGACACGAACTCCACGCATTTCGCCTTTAATAAAAACTAAAATTTATTTGCGTCTACAATCTTTGTGTTGTACACAACTACGATACATGGAATTTATGCAAATTGAAGACTGCAATCACCGAAGACGCAAGTTTTACGGTCCCGGTGGAGCCGTAAACGTCCACGTGATGATGATGATGATGATTTGAAGTGGCCTCATTCATTACAGGCGAAAAGTAAGTGCCAGCATTTCTGTGGATTTTACGTATGCATTTTGTAGGTTCGATAGTCGCACCTGACAATAGAATAAAGTCGTAAAATGTGCTACGACTTCCAGTGCTTCAATTTGCCAGATAATAATTCCAGTAGCATCCCTAGACTCCCCTGAAGACAAAAAAAGGCATCCAAGAGGTCCCTTTTAACATCTAAAGCCTTGCAGTAACTGCTTAAATCGGACCGTTGGAAATAGCAATACACACCGAGGCTACCCGATTGGCGTGCCTTTAAGGTGCATTTTATCCAAAAAAAAGGATTTTTCTGGAGTTGAATCACTTCATTCGGACAACTTGCCTGTCTGCACAACTTTCGGATTGCTTTAGCGTTGCTTCAAAATTCGTGTAAAACTCACGTGGCTGGGCTGGACAAGTAATTGCAAGACAATCTCCACGCCTTTTCTTAGAATTGCCTTTGCGTGACGCCTAGCCTCCATTAGTTACAATTAAGTTATGTTTTTCTCATTTTACGAGTTCGTTAGTGGCAAGCATTTAAATGTGTTGATGGGGTTTTGAAACAAACACTGAAGGAGGCATTGGAGGGCAGCACTCATGGCATTTCCCTAGAGAGGCAAATTAACGAGTTTAATTTGGATGTTGCTGCTGCTGCTGCTGAAAGTTTCTCGCCTGAGGGGAATGCTAATTAGGAATGGGGAAGCGGCGAATTGGGTGATCAAATCAGTGATTTTCTTCGGAAACAAAGTCAATTAGCCCTAACATCTAATGGAAGGGAAGCACACTCACACAAAATGCACGGAAAACCACCTCATCAGTCCTGTGAAATCTCATTTCTGTTACAATTGATTCGATTCTAAAACAACATTAAACCTGTAAATCGGTGATGCTATAACATGCAAATGGGCAAACGGATTGTGATAAGCGGAAGTGGGTGCTCAGTGGTTCAGGAGAGCAGAACTTCATTGTCACACGCAGTTTGTCTACTGTCTGCGTCCCAGTCGCTGGAGCAGTAGAGGAGTGCTAAAATGCGATGCATTGGTAGATATTTTAGCATTAAATAATTTTATCAGGGTTATGAACTTCATAAATGAATCCCGTGGCTTTCATGAAACCCTACAATCGGACCGACTCGCATTCAACGCAAAAACTCTTTACAAATTTCTAAGGAAAATTGCAATCTATGAAAGATAATGCATCAAAATAATCGTGAGTACTCTGACAGGCAAATTAAGCACTTGTTCCCATAAGACTGAGTTCGCCAAGATCGTACTTTGGAATTTTGATTTTGGCTAGTTCACTTTAAGAGCCTCAACGGGTCATTTTGCATTGTGGAAAAGTAAAAAAAATTCCCTTCTTTTTTCATAAAAATTTTATGGGATGTTAATGACAATCCCCCACAATTTACCGTCAACCCACTCACCGTCACAATTCCAGAGGATGCCCAAGTGGGAAGTCTCGTTGTCAACCTCAACGCCACCGATCCCGATCGTCCAGACGACCTGCATCCAGTCACCTACACTCTCGTCGGCATCATCGCACTCTCCGCCACACAACCCACCAGCCCCACCAACACCTCACACTTCCGTCTGGAGGGTCATACGGGTCGTCTGTTGTTGGCCGAACCACTGGACCGCGAGACCCATGTGGAGTACCAACTGACGGTGCGCGCCACAGACAGGGGCAGTCCGAAGACACTGTCGTGCGATCTTGCTCTACGCATTCAAGTCCTCGATGTCAACGACAACGCGCCTGTGTTTGGCAGTCCCTCCGGCTACCGCTTTGTCATCGAGGAGGAGAAGGAGGCCGGCTCGGTGGTTGGCGTTGTGTCGGCGACAGACGCTGACGAGGGCAAGAATGGCAAGATATCCTACCGTCTCTTCGGCACCGCTGTGGGTAGTTATGTAGAATGCACGGGGCTGTCTCAAATGCCTTAGACTCAGCCTCATCCTCAGCCTCATCCTTAGCCTCAGCCTTAGCCTCAGCCTCAGCCTCAGCCTCAGCCTCAGCCTCAGCCTCACATCCACCCTCCACTTCTTCACAGTAGGCCTTGAAGCAGTGTCGAGGGTTTGGCATTGGCAGTGAAGTGCGCTCCTTTTGTAGGCAGCAGTGCAGCGTGGATTCGCGGTGAACCCCACAACTGGAGAGATCACCACCAAAGTGAGTCTTGATCGCGAGGTCAATGCTGTCTACGAGTTCTTTGTCACGGCGGAGGACTCCAGCTCGTCCAAACGACTTACTGCCACAACAAAAGTTATTGTTGAGCTGCTCGACATTAATGTGAAGCATGGAGTGCTGGTAAGGACGACGGATAGGGGCAGCCCAAAGATCGTTCACCGGTTTACATTGAGGAGGAGAAAGAAGCCAGTTGGGAAAATGTGTGCTACCATAACTCCTTCATACTTGGCAAAAATTGTGGTTGATGCAATGATATCATGTTAATTTTGCGTTTCCTTTCAAAACCACTGCTCCTAACATGGGATGAAATTAAGTTGTGGGAGGCTCAAGTCCAATTTATTGCCTTAAAGGCCTAAAATCTTCAAGTAATGAATAATTTGGTAAACTTAGAGTGGGCGAGTGAGCGAGTGTGTGTTGGAGGAGAATTTGTCACGAACCCAACCGCTTGACGCACGCGAAGGCGTAAAGTGGGGAGAGGTGGAAACGGGGCTTATTTGTTGCAATTGAGCCACGCATCGCTACATTTGGCGCAGGGTGGATGCGTGAGTGGGTGAGTGAGTGGGTAAGTGGGTGGGTGGGTGGGTGGCTAGGTGTTAATTTCAAGGTTTTATGGTTAGCGACGCTAATACACTCCGCCTCAGTGTACCGATTTTACACACAATGTGAATTATTTCCCACCCACCTCCGTTTGCTCCAATGCGCAACGCATCGAAATCGGCAAAATAATTGGCACGCAGTTCACCACATAATTTTCCATCTAAAAGATCTGATAACTTTTAGGCGTCCGGTTTAATTAGAGATAAACCATTTCACGCATGAATAATTTGCGTGGATATTAAGCCTGTCGTCCCCTTGGGATGAGCAGGCATGGCAGATGGGCAGTTCAGTTTACTATGGGTGGTCTTCAATGTCTAGGTGGCCTAATGGAAGAAAAATTTTGCACCCATAAGACGAAGGCTAAAATGTTAAAGCTAAAGAAAAGAGTTGTTTTTAACGCTTCCATGAGGGGATCTACTGCTGCCTTATTTTATGAACCACCTCCGAGTCATTGCGTGGGAGACTCAGGACGATTAATTAGGGGTTCTTTTTCCCTCTAATTTAGCCTCTTAAACAACAGCCTCTTTGGAGGGATCAAAGAGCTCCACACTGGTGGACTTTGAGTAGATATCTGTTGGGAAAAATTGCCCATCTGCAAGTCACACGTGTACAAAATTTTACCTTTTTAAGACACCTTAAGCACTTTACTCTATAAATCTCTGTATAATTGCAAACATTTTATCAAAAAATGCTGCCAACTGGTCCGCTTCTTACTTTTTTATGATGGAATTGCGAAAGGAGTCAAAAATGGCTTTGTACTGGTTTTTAACTTCCCCACTTTATGACTTAGCTGCTACCAGGACCTCTCATTGTAGGAATGCCAAATGGGGCTCTTAAAATTTGACTTTTTCAAACAATTGTTCGATGCTTTAGAATTTTGTAGCCATGTATGCAAGTGGTTTGTGGAACACGTACACAAATTTCGACTTTTGCATCCCTAAAAGAGCGTTCTCGTCAAGGCGAAATGAGATAAGGTGCTTGGGCGGCTCATTTATGTATTTGATGCATAAAAAGGCTTGAGGCTACTGGCATGATCCCAAGGCCCCTCGCCTCCTTCTAGCACCGCACTCGCTCCAACGCAGTCGGTACTGTGAGAGCAGCATCCTCTAGCCAGTCGTGTCATGCGTCTGATGTGACACTTGACCGCAACAGCACTAATGTCTCTTTCTTGCTCGGATAGAGGACTGATAGCCAACATTGTGTGGAAGCTACAAACACAATCTAGTAAATAACCACTCTTGATGAAGGCAAGTAACTCCTGATTGTGTCATCATTCCCAAATGTTAGTCCCTCTGGTATGTAGCTAGCGTTCACAGTGTAATGGAGGATGCTCAATTTACTTGAAATGCAGCTTCCATGCACACATTTATTACATTCGCGCAGAATGTTTGCGACCTACCGTGCAGGTGGCTCCTTTTTCACCGCCCCAAATATGTCCAATTCGCTCGACCATGACTGTCTCCCCAGTAGGTTTTGGGGAGAAACCCAGCGCCTAGGAGGTATCCCCTTTCATGCTGGCGAAGGCGTTAGTAGCCTGTTAACTGCAGTGAGGTGATGCTATTGTCATCAAATGGGAATCTTCTGTCTCCCGCATGTAAATACCACGCATTGTAGCCGCTTCAAAATAAATGTGCAGGTGCAATTTCTTGCTAAAATTTTTACAACAAATTATAAACGAACAAATGACCCTCTTATCAGGCATTGAATTAATAAAAGGAGTTGGATGGCTTCCTGTTTTAGCGGATAGTAAATGTGGGAAACCGCTTTATGAGTCAATTCCTCATCCCACTTGTGCCATTTAAGATGATTTGGGATAAAGGGATCGAGGAGGAACGGTACACTGGAAATGGTTACAACTGCGCCAGGTGCAATGTGCCGCCGCCTTCTGAGAGGAGGAGGGAGATTCCATTGTTAAGAATAGCAGACGACTTTTGTTCGTAAAGTGAACTGACGAGGCAACAAAGCGCTACTTTCTTTCACTTGGGACGACGTCGCAATTGAAAACAATGTACAAAATGTACCCTTTTTTTCATAAAGTCAATCTAAATCCCCTTTTTGAAAGTGATTAAATCAGTTGATTTAGTTCAATAAAAAATGCTAAATATGTTTTGAGGGGATGTCAAAAGAATTTTTAGGCCTACTTTGCAAAATCAGATAACACTTCTCCGCTTGAAAAATTTGCGCTCTTGAATTTCGTGGAATTTGAATGCACTTGCCAAACCTTTTCTGCCTTATTTAAACAATTTACTGATGAAAAAGGAAACATCTAGACCTGCATCCCTCACTGGTCCTGATACATTGCAACTTTTGATGCGCATTGATGCATATAGTATTAAATAAAGCACTGAATATGATACAGCAGAAGAAGAAAGGTCTGAGTGTATTTGTGTCTGCACATGTGGCTTTGAGGCTCAAACAAATGAAGAGCTAACAATGCCCTTCTTTCCAAGATCTTTGCGCCACGCAGTAGCTGTTGATTTTGAAATCGCCGAGCTGCCAACGAGTTCAAAGGCGCTTGTTGGGGTCTCATTGGCTGCAAATGCTTCGGTTTCTGTGTCCATTGGCTCACCCGCCCTTGTGACGGTCGGCATTGGTGGGTGTTGTTGGGAGCCTGATGAGGATGTGGTGACGTTGAAAAGTGTTTGATAGCCAGCATTGCGGGCAACGGTGGCGGAACGATTGTTGGTCAAGAAGACTGCAGATTCAGGATCTGCATCACCATCATCTTCAATACAACCTTCGTGGAAGTACTGTCCACCTTGCATATAGGCTCCAGGCTGAAGAATTAAGCCTGTGCCTCCTCCAGTTGCGCTTAGTTTATTGTAATCTGTAAAGAAAGGTAACCCACTTGACGATTTAATGCTAATTTTGCATGATGTAATCGACTTTGAGTTAAATAGCATCCATGAAGGCCAAATGTCGGTAAGCCTTGAGACAACAGTCTTGGGATAACTCCTTAGCTATCATTATTTTTCTTCTTTGATCTCACTTTACTTCTCAAGGTCGTTGTCAAAAACAATGTACACGAACTAGCGTTTGTAGCGATAAAGTTGTTGTTACTTAGATTGGGATTGGTGTAACAAGGGGAAATACGTGATCGAAAAACCCGTTTTGCCATACACAGCGAATAAAAAAAAACGATCGTAGATAATTTTTTTCTCGGATATGGAAATTGGCTGTTTGACCAAGCGAGGCATGAAGTCATGAAGCATTTTCGGTTTCTCTCATAAATTAATCACGACTGGGCAATAAGTCACCTCATTCAGTGGAGCACTCATGCATGTTGACGTTGTGGAAGAGGTCTCTTTGAAAAGTCATTTATGCATGCAACCCATCAAAGCTTTCAATTTTCTGCCAAGCGAAAGATACCGACAGCAAATTGATGAGGAACCGCGATTGTTTTTGGGCTACTTCACATAAGGGTTGTGTTACTTTAAGGCTTCAAGATGAATGGAAACACTTACAACCGTTTCCATCGCCAGGAGCTTCATAATTGTTGAGGCCCCTGTCTGCACGCTGTTCCCAAACATCATCAACACGGTTAACCTGTCCCTGGCTGAGGTAGATGTTTGCCCTATCGGCGATGGGGATTGGGGGCCTCTCATACTCCTCCAAACTGTCGCCCAGTGAACTTGACCGATTTTTCGCCTATAAAATTGTAAAAAATAGAAATAATCGGTTCACCTTTTAACATCTTATGCGAAAAAGAATGGCTGGTTTGAGCTTTACCTGCAAAGTTACCTCGCCTCTGCACGGTCGAACCTGTATTATGTTGTCAAAGTTTGCAGCTGCAGCTGCCGCACCTGCGGAAGTGCCATTTACGTAGCCAAGTCGTAAAAGTTGTTCTTGATGTTGCTGGTGTTCTTGCAGCATTCTTTGCTGCTGCTGTTGCTGTAGGACAGCGGCGTTGGCACAGCGGGCACCTCCAACCAATGGTGACCTCTGAGCTGACCAACCATAGACGTAACGACCCAAATCCTTTCCTGGCACGCTAGTCTGCGGTTGTAGGGTAGCTGCTCTGTATTTTGCTTCTTTTGTGTGGACGAAGTTTACAGAATTAGAGGGTGGAGTACTCTCGGTGGGTGCACGATGGCGGAAACGAATGAGAATAGCCCCGAATACAACAAGAAGTAGGCATCCCAGAAAGGCTAGACAGCAAATGAGAATCAGACGGCGATCTAAGGCTGGTGAATTCTCTTGACGCGAGTAGACCTCTACACTCGCATCCTGACCGTAGAGAGGATATGCAGCCTCATCTCGATGGCTCCAAGACTTTGAATAAGTTGGACTGTTCACGTACTCTACGCCCGTGCTAATTGACCCGGAGTTTCTTTGGGGATTCCTTGTGTCAATCACAACAGTAATAGAGGTGATGGAAGATCGCGATGGAACCCCATTATCTTTCGCCTGTTGAAATAAGGAGTAATTACTTGGTCATAACCTTTTTAACTCCTCTTTCAGAAAGCAGTAACTTACCTCTATTTCCAAATAATGACTGCCAATGTCTTCATCAAGTACTTCGCGTGCAAAAGAGAGTTCTCCAGAACTGGGATTCAGGGAGAAGAGACCTTGTGAGGTGGAGTTTTTCATTAGGAAAAGAAGGCCCTGCTCTCCAGCCGCATCGGCATCAAACACCGTCAATTTGACAATCGCAGTGCCCTATATCATTTGCATTGCAGGTAATGTAAAAACTAAGAAGGTGTCTAAGAAAGCATCTGTTTTGCTCTTCATCTTGCCAGCCATCACTTCAACAGAGTCGCTCTGCCCAACTGCAGTTCAGGCGAAATGCAACATTCACGTGATATATGATGGTGTCATGACTTACTTTTCACCCACTAGGATGATAAATTTAGCTTTCACGGAACGGAAGGAAAAAGGGGATGGAATTATAAAATTGCAACGAACCATCGTAAATAACATACAGCAGAGATGAATCAGTTGGGTGTTGTTTATTTCCTTCTTTCTCTATCCACTCTGGGGCTACTTGACGGGTTAACCTTGGCCCAAAGAGGTGTTACTTTTAAAAAATTAACACAGTTTAAAGCTTCAGTCACACACACAATGCCTTCAAAAGACGTCATCCATTCTAAATAAATGATATTAAGAATGGAAAAGTGAATAAAATATGAGACAGGTATAAAATGTACATACTAAACACAGAATTGGAAGGAGAGGAAGGGGTGGAACATTGTTCCGTCCAGTTAAAATCTCCTCCTACCAGTAATTTTTAAGAGAAATTCAGTAATCATTTGTTTTTTACCGATACTGACTTGGGTACCTCTCCTCCCTCTGTGTGTGTGTGTGTGTGTGTGGACGCCCAAATGCAGTGTCAAGCGGTGACGTATTCAAAATACCTTTTGCTCGCCTCGAGTTATCGCGGTACTGATCGAAATTGCCATTGCTGGAAAGTGCGCAATAAGCCATGTGCGCAAATGCGTTGCCATTTTTTGCCCATCCTATCGTCCACCTCTAATTCGACCATTCGGCCTAACTGGTGGGGAGGCACTAGCTACAATTCCATACTGCGAGCGAAAGAAAGTCTGTACCAGAAATGTTTTGCTCAGATGGCAAACCAAGTACAGCATCATGTCCGACGATTCCATAGACTGAACTCTGCCAGGAAGTGACAAAACCGATGGAATGATGCATCAATGTTACAATGCATGTCCATGGGTCACGAAGTAGGCATTCCTACAGTCAAAGACACAATATTCAAGGAATTCTCATTTTCCAAGTTGACAACTAAGCTTTTTTTGCAAAAAAAAGGCTAAAATGTATTTGAAATATACTTTTTAAATGAGCAAGAGTTACATCAGACGCCTTTAGTTAAGGTGGGAATGAAGAAATGGCTACAATCTCTGCATCCATTTGAAAAACTTTAAGTCATCTTCTAAATTAAGCACAAAATCGGCAAAAATTTAGGCATCCGCCCTGTCAACACTTGGACTCGGCGCCGGCAGAGTGCAGAACGGCCTGTCAACACGAGTGTGCGCGTCGGGTAATTAAGCCTTCATGTCTGCTGCGCATGGCTGTGTGTGTGCGTGTGTGTGGAGTCCGGAGGAAAAGTGAGAGGGGGAAATAAAAAGGGTGTTCAAATGTCATCCTCAATGAACATTAGTCACTATAGCGCTTCCCGCCTTCCTCTCCCTCCATGTCCCTTTCCACCACCACCACTATTCTGCTGTTGAATTAGTGATTTCAAATTGGCGGTGCATTTGTGCCAATCCTGTAAATTTGGACAGGCGTCAAATTAAGATGCAAACGTTAAAACGATGTCAATTTTGGTACTGAAACAATAATGGACAAGATTGGTACTTTTATTTTAACGCCGGCAACTTTGATGCTCCACCGCCCCATTACGCACTGGTAGCACCGAATTCCATTGTGTGTCTTCACTACCCATTCTGTCCAGGTATTGTTCTAGTACTTTGTTTGCTCGATCACAGTTTTCGGTTAAGGCCACTCGAATGGCTGCCCTTCAGGCCATGCCAACAGCCTCAATCCCTTCTGCTCCAGTGTTATGTCATCTTGTCATGTCTTCCTTCTTCTTCATGAAAGTTGCAGGAAGCTACATACGTTCCAAATGCAAAGAGGTTCTTTATGCAATTTCGAGGACGCAAGTTATGTGAATAAACTGACACCTTTTCTAACACCCCTCAAAATCGTCAATTTGTGGATTTAAGCATCAACTGAGTGGTACCTTTATTAGTAAAATGATCCATTTTCTGACCACCGATTCCATATGGCTGGCACCATAAGGTGGGTCTTAGCACAACCACTAAATGCAGAAAATTGCTGCAATTTTTTGATGCAGAAATGCTCCAAATGCTAGGCAATCCCTTCAATGATGCGTAGAGGTTATTTTAATAGGCAAATCAGGCAGTTTTTTTACTTGACCTGCAAGGTCAGAAGTAGGCAGGTTAATTAGTGGGCCATGGCGCTGTCCATTTCCAGCCTCACCGCAGTTTGGTGAAGGAGTCGACCTCGTTCCATTCCGGAATAATGTGCGTGCGTTTTTGAGCCAGACGACCATCTAACAGCAGGTCGTGTTCCTAATTAACTGACTCAACTTTTCCGTAAAATAAAAACAGAAGATAGGGAAGGTGATTACACTCTCACACTACTACTGTTCTGATCGCCTTCTGCCAACTTTAACTGTTCAACGGAAAATCGCTTGAGACGGATACACGGAATAAATGTGGCTTAACAACTGCCTGTCTGGTTTACTTTTGCAATGACAGATCAACTTGGAGAAATTGGAGAGCTCCAAAATTATTTCCGCCCCACCGCATGGAGTGGGATTTATCGACGCGTCAATGCCTTTGGTCTGTGGGAAAATTGGCGGTTGGTGCGGGAGGTATTCCGTCATCGTGGGGCTGCAAACAGATTTTTCGGAAGGGATGCCAAATGACTAATCACCATCCTGTCTACACACCACCAGTTCTGACATTTTACAATAAGGATTGTGCAAAAAAAGTGTCTGAAATGTTATCCCGTTGTTGGCCCCACAGGCAACTGTGTTATTGGTAGGTAAATTTCTGAATAAATGAAATATATCTTTGAAACACAAGAAGATCCTCACAATAAGTTGCAAATTACTGGAAAGCTTTACAAGAGTTGAAGCATTTCTCACTATTTATTAACAAAAACATTATGAAGTCTTTTTTTTAAAGTGGTAAAAGAAGATGGAATAATTTGTAGGCACAGCGTTGAAGAAGAGGCAAAACACCAAACTACTCGACTGGAGTGAGTCTCCAGACTAAGAGAAAAAACCAATTAACTCAGCCAAAGTGGTGGTAGCTTTTCTGGACAAATTGGCATAAATCTTGGCATCACTGTAAAGTGAATTTTTAGCCGAGAGGGAAAAAATTTAGCTAGATAATATAGTGGTAGTCCGTATCTGGTATGACAGTTTGACGCATTTCCACAACTCCATCTCCGATAGCCAGGAGGGGAAGGGAGTCACTCATGCAGGGTGGAGTGCTTGATGCGACAGCGCGACAACTACGAAGGCAGGAGAGCTGTCAAACCGTGAAAAGGGAACTTTGTCATCCACTGCAAATTTGATAAAACTTGCGTATACGCACGCACAATCACACACGCAATGACAGGTTCTTTCGTGTTAGACTGGTAAGGAGATGAAAGCTTGTCTACACTGTGTGACATTTCTTTCGTAAAATGCGATGCATTTGATGTGAATGTTTTGCTCGTCTCCTTCATACCTGACATTTCATTTAGGAGTGTTGACAATCACTGCTAAAAGCAACTGGTATTGTTGCAGACTCAGGTCGTTTTCTTTCAAGGCTTCTGTACAAAAAATTGACTCACATTATTAATGGCTGCCTTGGCTTAAATAGAACAAATCGTCGATCAACTTAGTTTTGAGTTAATATTTGAGTAAAATCACTACTCCACAACAATTGCTACAAACTGACAATTTATATGTTCATAGGGGAAATAGGAGCTTGGGAAGCGAGCCACGTGGGTTTGTCAACACACATTTTTGCATCCACAACATTAAATCCACTCAGGTGTGATAAAACCTTTGGTTGACCAATCAAATCAGGGGTTTATAAAACCCATCAACTAATGCACAAATCTATTCAAAGAGGAAGGTGAAGGTTGGACTTACCACTTTGCTGTATGCAGAGGCGTGGATGGTGTGATTGGGTTGAGTTGGATAGATGAATTTGGGGTCGTTGTCGTTGATGTCGAGCAGCTCAACAATAACTTTTGTTGTGGCAGTAAGTCGTTTGGACGAGCTGGAGTCCTCCGCCGTGACAAAGAACTCGTAGACAGCATTGACCTCGCGATCAAGACTCACTTTGGTGGTGATCTCTCCAGTTGTGGGGTTCACCGCGAATCCACGCTGCACTGCTGCCTACAAAAGGAGCGCACTTCACTGCCAATGCCAAACCCTCGACACTGCTTCAAGGCCTACTGTGAAGAAGTGGAGGGTGGATGTGAGGCTGAGGCTGAGGCTGAGGCTGAGGCTGAGGCTGAGAGGCTAAGGCTGAGGCTAAGGATGAGGCTGAGGATGAGGCTGAGTCTAAGGCATTTGAGACAGCCCCGTGCATTCTACATAACTACCCACAGCGGTGCCGAAGAGACGGTAGGATATCTTGCCATTCTTGCCCTCGTCAGCGTCTGTCGCCGACACAACGCCAACCACCGAGCCGGCCTCCTTCTCCTCCTCGATGACAAAGCGGTAGCCGGAGGGACTGCCAAACACAGGCGCGTTGTCGTTGACATCGAGGACTTGAATGCGTAGAGCAAGATCGCACGACAGTGTCTTCGGACTGCCCCTGTCTGTGGCGCGCACCGTCAGTTGGTACTCCACATGGGTCTCGCGGTCCAGTGGTTCGGCCAACAACAGACGACCCGTATGACCCTCCAGACGGAAGTGTGAGGTGTTGGTGGGGCTGGTGGGTTGTGTGGCGGAGAGTGCGATGATGCCGACGAGAGTGTAGGTGACTGGATGCAGGTCGTCTGGACGATCGGGATCGGTGGCGTTGAGGTTGACAACGAGACTTCCCACTTGGGCATCCTCTGGAATTGTGACGGTGAGTGGGTTGACGGTAAATTGTGGGGGATTGTCATTAACATCCAGAACGGTGACTGTGAACGTCGTCTGAAAGAAGGGAATTGTACACTGAGGACTCTGACCTCTCACATTTCGGACAGTTACATATCCCATGCGTAATCTGTCATGAATTTGATCTGCCAAATGAAAATCCAGGCCGTTTATCGAATTGTGTGAGTTAACCGCGCTTTGAAATGTAAATAGACGTAAAGTTGTTTTATTCGTACCTTTTGAAGAGGTTACTTTCTTTTACATAAATGAATGGCCGTCTAGCCCTTTCTACGTGCCAAAAGAGTGCACTGCTGAGTCCTAGGCGGGTTTTTGAGTGAAAACAAAAAAAGCGAACCCTTTTTCATTCCTTTGTATGCGCATACTGAACTTCACCTCCCCGTGATGACATCTTTTTTGCCGCACAGGCCTGAAATTCTACACCCATGACTAGGGATATGAATGAAGTCGTGAAGAATTCCACCACATTAAGAACTCTTGTCCTAAAAATTGTATATTTAAGAGAGTATCGCCCGCTGTACAATTAAACCTTTATTTGGCACAGGCCTTGGGGAATTTGGTTGATACAGAATTTGACAAAAACTCTCAACACCTGCTGTCATGGCTGAGCAACTAACATACACTTCCAACACACTTTGTATTTTTTTATTAAGAAGGTGCATACGTTGTTCGTAATATTTTAATTTAAAAATAATTTTGCTTTTCATGCTTCCTGAAGCGGACGAAATGGCTTATAAATAGTTGGTGGTGTCCAGTCAAATCGGTCAGTCACATTTTGCACTTCCATAAACCACGTTGATTTCGTGTTCTTGAACATAAATGCCTTGACGCCCTCTAATTTGCTGCTGAATTCTCAGCTGCGTATTGCCTGCGTCTTGCCATCCAGCCAGGTGCAAATATGTTAGTTGTTTGTTTTGATGAGGAGTCGCCTAGGCGCTGCACTGATGTACCTCCGCCGGACGGTCAAAGTTGGTGGTTTGGAGGGTGAGGTAATCACTACGACCGCAAAGAAGTGGGAGGGGGGCTACCGCCATGGTCCGGAGTTGGTACGGTGACGGAGCACCCATGCGCTTCCCACACCAAAGATCATGGGTCCAAATTTGGACAAGTGGATCTGTAAACTCTCACTGTAATGAAACCGTTCACATTATGAGTAGCACTAGTTTTCACTTGTAAGATGTCGTGCCATTTTAAGTAGCATTAATCGCCTTACATAAATAATGTCGTTTTGGTTTGTTACATTTGTTGCAATTAGTGTAACTTTCATCGAATGTCTCGGTTGGGCCACCAGTTTGTTTGTGAATATGACTGCGTGTGTCAGTTAAAATAGCAACCTGGCTACGGCACTTCACACCGTCGAAGGAGAGATCGTTGCATAACACTCTAATTGGACGCTACCGCAAAAGCACAGAGCCACTTGCACTGGTTGGTAAGTCAATCACAACGCCGTCCTGAAATTGTGCGTCATTGTTCGCATGTGCGATCCTTTGTCGGCGTTAGCCAGGGCTTTTGTACTCCTAACTGGGTGCTGTCTCCGAAAAAGGCCTTTGTCCACTGCCTTTTTATACCTTGTTTTGTGGTGAATATTTCACGCATTTAATTTGCTCCAGAGCGTTACAACAGGGTCAGAGTGCGGTTATCGCCACCAAAAGGTCAATCCATCACAATAAGGGGTTTTCTGCGTAAAGACGTGCTGTGCTTGAACACATTCCAAGTTGTGGAATGCAGTAATTCAATTCTCCGATTGTCAAATATGACCACTCTCGACGTCCACAGCGATTCCTATAGTTTTGATTATCATTTATGAAAAAGCCTATTTGACCCCAAAGTGCCAGCGGTCATAAGTCTAATGCGTCCGACTGCTTGCCCACACAGTAGGGTTGTCAACGACAACAAGTTCTAGATCCGCTTGCAAGTATTTCCGCGTCACATCTCAGACCTCTTGATCTGAGCGGAAATTTGGGGAGTTTTTTTCATTTGCTTTGCTAGTGGATGCCGATGTGCTTTTTTGCACCACTGTTGTGTTCAGGAGCTGTGTGCCTTGACCGAATCTTTTCCCAGAAGGGCAGTAAATCCAGTCAAGCGTGCTTTTGCTGGACGAGGACATTGCCTTAGGGCTGTAGCTGCTTCATATTTATCCTAAAATTGTCACTTTGAAGTGCCTAAGGCAATGCCCTACCTTACGTGCTCCACTTTCGAAGATTTTGATCGGACCAAAGAACTTAAATAGAATATCTACCATTCACAAGTACAGTGACGCTTAATTACACTTCTTTTACCTCATCGCAGTCGTACGAATCGATGGATGGAGTTGGCTGAAGTTAACTACCCAAGTCCCCATCCATTCGACCCATCTTCACGGCAATTTCGCACGCTCCAACAAATTGCCAATTTGTCCACACGGGTGATTAAATTGGAAACATTCCCTCGAGAGCGCAAAGGCGCGAACGAGTGATGGCATTGGCGGCGGTGGTGGCGGCGACTGCTGATTTACTGCCTCCAATGTGACAAGTTGGACGCGTTGCCTGCATACGTGCGTGCAAACGTGTGTGTGTGTGTGTGTGTGTGTGTGTGTGTGTGTATGTGTGTGTTGGAAAGAGGGAAGGAAGGGAGGGGTTTAAAGGGGGCAAGTCTACGAGTTTGAAGCGGAGAAGGGCTTACGCCTCTCCACAGCATCCTGGGACGCAGGAGGGGATGAGGAGGTGGAGAGGAGGCCAAGCGTGCATTTTACAAGCAGGTGTTTCGAAGGATGCTCACACAGACACTTGATGGCGCTGTATGGTGTCCTTTTGCCCCGTCGTCTAATGTTACCTACGTTAACAACTTTCTAAGTACTAATGTTTTCGGTGCCTTAAGTGCAGATGAAAATACCCAGTGTTAACACTGTCACATTACTATGGGCAACACTGAGTGGAATAACACAGTAACGGTTTAGCTTTTACTTAATCGCTTTTCTTCTTTTAGAGTGGCCAAACAATGTACGGTATACAGGAAAACACCCAAGTTGACTAAACGCTGCTTCCGGAGGGAGGTTTAAGAGGGTCTTCTACAAAGATTTAATCGCATTTCCGGTTGGTGAAGTTTTTAGTGAAGCACGAGAAAAGAGTTTAGAGCCTACTTCCTGGGCTTGCACTCATACACTGCGTTACCTCGTCTGACAAGGGAGACTCCTGTGGACTCAACTTTCATTATAAAAAAAAAAAGGCTTGCTCAGTCGAGGAGGTAATTTGCAAGGAAGTTAAAGCCTGCATTTGTAATGCGTAAGGCTATAGCAGCACTGAAAGAGTCAGTCATCAGAGAACAGGCAGAGTTGGTGGATTTGGATGAAATTTATCAAGTGTTAGGTAAAAGTGCAAATAACCCAAGTAAATAAAACAAACGAACAACTAAAAGTGAGCGGATCTACAACATTAGTACTTGCGTAAATGCATTCCAATGAAATATTGTAATGCAGGAGGAATGATTTGCCCAATCATGTGTGCTGCTGCTGTGAATGCCAATTAATCCAGCAGAACTGCAATTATCTCTCTTCCAATCCGTCTGTATGCACAACTGAGGAATGCATCGTTAACAGATGACTTCAATGCTTGTGTGGATGTGTTGTGGAGCGATTACTCATTGATGCCTGACAAAGAGACGACTGGAACGGGAATTAGCATCCAACCTGATGTTGGCTGTACCATCGACGCTCTGGCATGCATAATTAGGTTAAGAGGTGATCTCACCTTCCCCAACATCTGGATGACTGACTAAGACCCCAAAGCTCAACCAATTACCACTTTCTTTTATCCATAAAGAGGGTATTATTTTGACAACGAAAAGGGGAATAAGCACGCAATTTGGTAATTGCTCAGGCTTAAGGGATTCCTGTATTATTAAGAGGTAGACAACGGGAAACTGTCTCGAGAAAAGAGAACTTTTGTTGATCCTATGACAAGTAAAATGTTTTCTGGGAACCAACCTTCAAAGGCGTGAGGCATATATGTAAAATTCTACCGCACTGGGAGAAGGAGTAGACGACTTGGTCCTATATAAATTTGCATTTTTGAAGACTAATTATTTTTCAATTCATAGTAAAAGCAGTTAAAACGATTCTATAAATCTTATAGAAGTATCTTCATATCAGTTAAGTTGAATCACAAACTCATTTAAGTGACATCTAGGCAAGAATTTTCGCAACAAACCTGACTCTCCAAAGACGGTGATCCCTTGTCTCGACACCGTATGGCCACTAAGTGGACTGGAGTCTGCTCACGATCAAAGCTGGTGGTTGTAACTAACTGGAATTCGGCTCTCCCAGCACCAAGTACAGAGCTGTGACCTCCTGCAAAGGCCAAATCATCGTGTTCTGCCAGTATTCCAGGCGGTGGCACCTTATGTCCCAAGAAGGCGTCCGCAGAGATGAGACGGAAGAGAGTGCTGTTGAGAGTGCAGTGAAATTGGCCATTTGGTCCATTTGCACCATCTAAATCCTGTACAGTCACGAGAGCCACAAAAGTGTCCCTTTCCTCATTCTCCAACACCTCCAGTTGCGTGGGACTGCGGTTAGCCAGATCCATCACTGTGATTTTCGGTTCCTCGTCGTTCACGTCTACTAATTCAATAACAATACTTGCAGATGTAGAGAGTCGAGTGGGTTTTCCATCGTCAGAAGCAACGACTACAAGATTGTAGGCTTCAAAGCCACGATGTGACGAAGACTTAGATAAGCTGTCGTAGTCAAGGCGATCAGCAAGACGCAGTTCACCAGACGTGGGATTAAGTTCAAAGAGGCGCTGTACTCTTGGTGGGATGGTTTCTGCCCAAGCAAAAGTGACTCTACCATTCTCTCCACTATCAGCGTCTCTGGCTTCAAAGTTAGCCAACAGTGTTCCAACCGGAGTGTCCTCACGAATGTGGATTTGAAGACGCCCACTGCCGGTGGAGGAGGCGTCAAAACTACCCTCAAGACGGGTACGGACACTCACATTGGGTTGGTTATCATTTTCATCAATTACGTCGACTCGAACGAGAATTTCTGCCGAATGTGGCAAGTGTCGATCAACATCAAAGGCTACGAGTGTTATATAGTAGTCCTGTCGTTTTTCATAATCAAGAGGCTCACGCAATTCCAGCTTGGGTAGTATTACTCCATCGTCACGGCGTGGTAAAATAAGCTCAAAAGGAAAACTGGAAGTGAATCGATGGTCCATCTGCGATCGTATTTGACCAGATGGTTCTTCCAGCTTGTAGCCTTGAACACCAAACGATCCAGCATCACCATCTTGGGCCAAAGGAAGAGATAACTGGAACCCTATATGTGCACTCTCGGGAATAGAGACGATATAAATAAGACTACCATCGTAATTCCGCGAGATCTGTGTAGGTGAAAGGCCGGTAAACTTAGGCGCATTATCATTAAGGTCCATGAGATCAATGTGAATCGAGGCAAAGGAAGTGGGAAATCCTGAAGATTTGGAGCTGAAGGCGACTCGAAAGTCCAGATTGCATTTAAGTCCGGTAGAAATCATATGGTTTCCCAGCTTCGACTGCACTGCCTCCATGCCCACGATCTTGACATCGTGAGCGCTGGCAGTATCGTGCTGATCTGCCATCGTGCAGCAGAGTCCGGCCCTCTGACAGAGTTGATCACGGTCGATTGGACCGTTAGTGCGCAACGTTCCCGTGCGCTGGTCAATCGCAAACATTTGGTGGTAAATGGGGTTGGAAGTGAGCATTTGGAACCGATAATTGACATTGACTGAATCCTCCAGTGAGGGAATATTTAAAAGACTGGGAAGTTCCGCAATCACTGTGTTAATGGGTACCTCTTCGGGTATTTGAAAGCGAAACAATTCGCCTTTCGCGAGTGTCAGTAGGCTAACAAGGAGGAGGAAGAGGAGGGGGAGGTTCCACCGCATTTGGACAATTTTATGACAAAAAGAAATAATTTGTGAGTATGCAGTCAAATCTCGTAGGTTGTCTGCATTGCTAACATGAAGGGGTGTCTTTTGATTGGTCCCCTGGCACACGATGAAAGCCGTTTGTTGATTGGCACGAGGTGAACCAATCCGAGGTGCTGATTAACACGTGGCCTTGGCCGGTGAGCTAATTGCACCTTGTAATCGACAGTGACATGCAAAATAAGGGGTTTTAATCCACCCGTTGGTAGTTTGGCGAGATTTTAATCACCTCCAACCATAATTGCGGCAAACCACGCGAATAACAGTTCAAAAGCTCGTGCCAACGCCGGCAGTTTGATTAAAGCCCCTGATAGCACGGTCACTCATCCTAGCCGCAATTAGCGGGATTTAAACTAAAAAATCGTAGGCAGCATCAGTGTTTTTTAGCTTTTTTGTAGACACGATAAGTTTGCTTTCACCTGCATTTACCCTTATTTCTTGTCTTTATCAATTAATTAGGGAATTTTTTCGCTAAAAGGCCCCTAGACGCAGGCGTAAAAGTAATTAATTTTTCAAGAAATTGAAAAATGACACAGCGGCTTGAATGAGAATTCGGCCTTTCATAGATTTTGTCACAATATCTGTTGGTTTACCCTCACTCATTGCACTATTTATGGTTGACCGGCAACATCGCTTAGATTTTTTTCTGAATATGTATCAAACCAACAGAAAATATAAGCATGACTATTTGGAAAGTCATGAAAACATTTGCATGTACAAATTAAATCTATTACTTGCTTCCCTAAACAAAAATGGATTACCTTAAAGGCGATCATATTTTAGAAACTTTCAGACCTCTCAATCCTAAGGGGGTTCCTAAAATCCATACCTTCCTTCTCCTCATTATTTCGTGGTCAATACGATTGGCATTTTCGGCTCTAAGTGCGGAGCATACACCACAACCTCCCGTCCTCTACTTATAATCAGTCAGTAGTTGTGACACCTGAAAGGTTGTTTTTGAATTCGATTTCTCTTTCCCATTTTCATTTTCTATACTAATTTTTAATTCTGCTAACTCAGCCATTTGGATCATGCTATCAAGCAGCACATATTCAAACTCGTGATTCCATGCAAATGTCTCTGTATGTCAAGCTGCCACAGTGAAATGTTACACAGCAAACTCCTTTATATTGGTTTAAATTTATCATAGGGATATGGTCGAATGGCCTAACGATGTGGCCTGCGTATCCTGAAAAGTTGTTATTAAGGCACAGTATTAAACAGCCCGAATTAATCAATTATTACTCACAAAGAATATGATAGCACTAAGAGTATAAGTGAGCATTCATTTTATCGGACATTATTTTTATTCCCTAATTCACTCATCCCGTTTATGCAGTTTTATTGCAATTAGTTCATCTCAAAAAAAAATTTTTTGGCTGTAACTTGACAAAAATGAATTTTCAGTTGTCTGTGTCCATGCCATTCGATAATTGTTATAATAATACAGACTGGCACAGGTGGCCTGATTGCGCAGATATGGCAGGTTGGCACTTCGCATTGTCGTAACGCCGCCCACCAAATGTACTCCGTGGTCAGGGCTTGTGCGTGGTCGCTAGGAGTGACTGGTGCTGCCTACGCCGCTCAAACTAATTACCTGGTGCCATCAGTATTTAGGTGCCTGTTCCAAAGATGAAGCTTCACCAGCACCCTGAAGGGTCCATTAAGTCTGCCATGGCTAATCGAATCTCAACTATCAAGTGGATAAATGTGCCAACACCGGAGATAACGCATGCCTCAATGCTTTGACTTTGCATGTCTGTTTTGCATATGAGCGGTGATGGGTGCATCCGGTGGATCAGAAGCGAGATCACTGCAGTCGTGGGGAAAAATTAACAAATCGCAGTAGGCTTTGGGACACCGTCGACAGGCTAACTTGCCCTTTGTGGTAAAAATAACAAGCGATAAGGGGAATGAGGAATCTGTTCCTCTCCAGTGCTGATAGTTTACGTGGTGAGAAAAAATACCAACCTGCCTTTATTTGGGGAATCCCTTCACCAAACAAAAGAGTGGTAAAGAAGATTGGAAACAATAGCTTTGGTATCTTCACCTCCACTAGTGCGTTGAAGTTGCTGCAGATGGAACGCTTGTAGTTGGATCTCTTTGACACCGCTGTTTGCTGGCAAAGGAGCGACTAATGTGTGGTTATGCGCGCACAGCCATGGCGTCCGTGTGTTGACGGGACAGCTGATCTGCCTGCTGGCTGGTTCATTTTGGCTGAGGTATTAGGTCTGTGTCGTCATGGTAGGGCGTGTTAAGGGATGCTGCCGTGCCAAGACGGTGGTGGTAACAGATGTGGGGTGGAGGGTTGGGTGGTGCCTTTTGGCTGTCCGTTTGAAAGCCCCAAGTTTGATGTTCTTCTTTAAGAAGGTAGTATGAGTAAATATGGAGCGATTACTTTGAGCAAATTTGCATTCTCAATTAAAGTTAATGTTGTCTGTATAGCGCTGCAAGGAATAAAGTAATAGAATGATGAGTTTGATGGATTCAATTATAATGTACACCCAATGTATCTTTGGATAATACAATTCATATGCATGTTTCTAATTATACGTTTTTATTGTCTTCTTCACTCCCAGTTTCAGCGACATGGCCGTTGCACTGGTTCCATTGTGTTAAATGTACCCTTTAGGCAAGAGGCTGGAGAACAATTTAATCCTCCGAAGCGGATCGGAGCTTAGTGAGCTTTCCTCCTTGGGCCTCTACTGTTCCCCATCAACTCAAACTGTTGACCATGTAACAGTCCAATCAGCCTGCACTGTTTCCGGGATAATCAGGAGGAGGAGGCGGTGGAGGAGGAACTTCCTCCAGCCATTGTTTCCTTTCCTTCGTTCGTTTTCTCGTTCACCAATCTGCCGCTTTTATTGTTAAAAGATGCTCTATTTCAAATTAAAAGCTTGGCTGCATCTATTTCATTTTTTTAATTTATTAACTTAACAACGTTTTCATCCCCAAGGGTTCCTTCCTCGGCTGTTTTCTATTGCACTGCCTTTCAACATGACAGTACAAAATATCAAACTTTAAACTCCCCTTGTTGTCAACCACAGTTCGGAACTTTAGGTTAAACTTATCTTATTGGTTTGGTGGATTACTAGAGAAAAGTTAATGTATAAGTTGGCTTTGCTACCTTTCCTTGTCTTGACCTGCATTCTTCCATGGCCTCATCAATGCCAAAATGCATTTTGGTGTTCAGTATTTGTTAATCATACCTAAAGTTGTTAAAAGACAACAAAGCTCGGTACAGTGCCGTGATGCTTGCAGTCATGAAGTGACAAGCAGAAGTGGTCCATCGAAATTGTGAATGAGGAGAGTGAAATCGCATGGAGGGAGAAATTGGTCCACTTATAATTATACTTGCATTTGCATTGAAAAGACATCTAGTTGTGGGTTTTATTCTTTTTTTAGTTATAATCTACTTAGGTGAATGTAGTCTTTTTGCACCTACAGCAGATGCTGCAAATGCGTGAGAATTCCACGATGGAAATGCCACTTGTGCGAGTTTAGATTAACTGCATCATCCCTTGGCCTCGCTCCTTCATCATGCTGGTGCTCTCATTACCACTACCTGTTGTTAAGGCGTCTCCAGTCTCAGCAGAAGGAACACAAGGGTGCTCCACCAGTGTTTCTTTGCTGGGTAGGCTGACCTTAGCCTAGCCTCTGTTCATAACCTATACCAGATGAAAGCATTCTGCCTAAATATCACGTCTTTAGCAAAGTCTTGGAGCCCCGAATTCTTCACAGGAAAATACGAACCCAAACCCTAAGACCATCAATCCTAATTTTTACTGTTAAAAGTCCACTGTGGCGGAAAAAGTGAATTTATTACAGAATGAAGGATCAGAAACGTCTCCCGAGAATTCTGCCTCCTCTTGATTATTGCTTCAGTCTCACCAGCTGCAGGAATGCTGTTATCAACTGAAGCGACCCTAGCATTGATCCAACAATGGAATTTCTTTACACGGTACCTTCTCTACTTCTCTACGACGTATATGTCACCCAGCTGGGTATATCTAGGCGAGAAAAATGTTCCAAAGAATATACACAAGGCTCTACTTCCGTAGAAGTGTGTTAACACCTATCTTTTGTTGCGTGAGTGATTTTGAACCAGTGGTGACGGACACTTTATTGAATACCACATTGAAACGCTCACTCTCTTTGTCGATCTTAAAGTTTGAGTAGACATTCATTCAATACTGCTTCCTTCTTACCTTGCAAATGTATAAAAATTGTCATGTAATTGGAAAAAAGTTTATCTAAATATCATTTTAAAATTATGAGTAGAGTCAAGGAGCTGCGGTGAACAAGGTGCCATTGGCATCGGTCTCTACCTGCTAGTGTTTTTAAATGCTTATTCACTGCAGAGCTTCACTATAGCAGTGTGCAGTGAAGCGTTTGCTCTTGGCTTCCTAAGCCCAAATTGATAGAAACAAGAAACGGTAGTAATTTATTTTCTAATCCTCTTCTACCAGTACAAATGGAGGACAGCACATGTTTAGATTTCAATTTCAAGATCGGTACTCAACTCCACAAACCCAAGGCAACATCACCAACAACCAGCTACTTCCACGGAGTGTGCGACCGTGCATGCTCTCCATCTGCTATTTTTCCGTTCTTTCTAGCCATTCTTATATAAACCAAAACTATTGCCGGGGAATGCATATTAAGATTAAAGTAAACAAGCTTTACTTTCACTAGTGCATAAACTGTATGAAAATGTTTATAACCGCTTAATCAACTGTAGGGCCTAGAAAACTAATTGGCCAGAATAATTATTGTTAATTACCACAAGTGAAATTGGCAATGAAAACGCAATTGGAAAAATGGTAAGCAGAACCGTTTTGTGGTAGAAGCAAGTAATATCTGAGCTCTACTCACTCATTCTGTCATTCTGGCGAACCGGTCTTTCTGCATTGCTTCATCTCCAGCGCCTGGCGGGCGTTGTGTTTTGTAACTTCACATCCAAACTCCAAATAAACCCTCTTAATGTCAACTCTGAGACTGATTTTGATATGCAATGGCTACTGACGTAGTTTTAGTAGCACCTAAATTTCACTACCATTTAGTGGCGAAGCCGAACATCAGCGTCAAGGTAATGATGCCAAAGGAAGGCAACGAGTATTATAGAAGTGTAATGGTGATTGCCTGACAAAACTGTTGAACAGTGGGGAAAAGAAACCAAATCTCGATCAACCAAAAATCCTGAAAATGTAGAGATGTCCTTCTCACCATATTCTAGCAAAGTCATCTCAAAAGAGCATCAAATTGCACTAAAATCTATCCCCTTCAAGCGGTTGCATTTATACCCCTTAGCTAATGCAGATCGCATACTCACATAAAAAGGGGTCATTGAGCTAAGGGCAGTAAAAAGCCATTAGTGCCTCTATACGGCAATGTCGCAAATCGTAGCTATTAATAATTTGCCATCCCATCTAGTTTGCACTATTTTAAGGCTTCAAATGCACATTGCCTGTGGGTGAGCACTCACTTTCCCGTTGTTCACATACGTGTATTAGTGCATTCGCACCATACTAAAGATTGCATTCGCCAATGGAATATTTTAGTCTGTCTGCAGTGAGTGTTTTCATTTGCACGATGGCAACCGATGTCTCTCTTATAAGGTAATTCGGCATGAGGCCCAGCCATCGCAGTTTTGAATTAATAATACCTTAAATACACTTCTCCTTTAAGCAGTTATTGATGCACATTCAATGTAATTCAGCCTGATATAAGCCAATGGAAAGAAGCCGAACAAGCGAGAGCTTATGTGTTTCAACGGATCAAAAACTGTGTAAAAGGTAGCAGTTTGAATGATTTCCGATTACTGCAGCTACTTACAGTGAATGTAATTCATTTTGTAAACTTTTTTATTATCTCAGGTCCTTTAAAGCGCTCAAATCTGTGTAAACCATCTGCAGTGAAGGGAGGTATAAGTGCCCGCTGCCTGGTTCGATACTTGAAGCATTACATTGGAAAACACCTCTTCAAGGATCAGATCACAAAAGCCCCTCGCTAGCACTGAAGGTCTACAGTCAATAAACGGATCATTCTCTTTCACTACAAAGGCGGAACACGGTAAATCTCTTTATTTTAAAAGAGTTTAGTTTCGAAAGCCGACATTTTTGCCCATTTTTCCTTTCATCACTTCTTTTCCCCTCACCAAGTGTTCTTACTCCACCCAACAGAAGTTTTAACCAGCTTTGCCCGATGCTTAAGCAGACACTACTCACAAGCAAATCAGTACCACTTCTTCCGCTTACATGTCGATTCAATGCAGACTTGTTAATTTACTTTTAGTCAGTTAAACAAGTTGGACAACTTGGCATGAAATGGAAAATTTCATATTAACAAAGCAACTAACAGGAAGGACAATTGTTTGTCGGAAATTTTCGTAGACCTGAAACGCCGAATCAGGTGTTGTGCATTAGTAAGCACAAAGTGGAAGTGATGGAGATCATGCGGAGTTGTGAAATCCCCACTCCTTCATGACGAAATCTTTATGGTTGTTAAATGGCCGCGATGCAATAATGCTGGGTGGGTGAGTGAGTTTATTCCAGTAGATTTCTGATTGATGGCCTTTTCTCAGAAGTTGAGGGATACTGCGACTGCAACAACGAGTGGAGTTTAAATTTACCGCTTCCAATATTCTTACAATCAACAATAGACACGCGTTATATTTGTTACACTTCTCAGACTCTAATACCTTTCCCCTGCAAGACGAGGTGCAGAGGTGGCAAAGTTGGTGCAACTCAGCTTGATGGACACGACCCCAACTAAAACCGCGGTCAGGAAACAACAACAGCTTGCAGAATGAGAACGTATATTAACCCTGTCAAATGAGTTTTGATTGTTGGCATAAGTGTAGGCGAAATGCTGGAGCAAAATAAGCTTATGATAAAATCCTAAAATTAATGTTTTTATGTATGTATGTGTTGATTAGCAAAAATCACACGCATAAAACCACACACAAAAAATTAACGGAATGCAGAACTGCATGAGGGTGACAAAACGGAGAGAATGTCATACAAAATGGAAGGCTGTTTTCTTAACAAAAATTCAGGGTGAGAGGAAGAAAAATTGGTGAAGACAAAGCAAACGAAGACTGAGAGGACGCTGCCGCATACTTTGAAATATCCGTCTCAATCTTACTATTAATAGTTGAGTGGATTGTTCTAAATCATTGGTTTCGGCAAATTTTGCGCTGCTGGGGCACCACTTGATGCTGTTGCTGCCGAGTTGTGGGCACCGGAGAGACGAGTTTGTCGTAATTCGTCAGGGGCGATAAGGTGGTGGGTGGAAGGGAGCTCTCATGGGGAACTGGTGGGAGAGCACGGTGACGACTGGTAGCACGTGTCGACGACGAACCGCTCGAAAGACTGACAGCAGTAAAACTCTTTGAAAGGCTGCTGTTGGTGGTCCTCGATGTACTCGACGCCTTTGTGGAGGGTTCTGGCGCGGAGATAATGGCAGAGAAAACGGGGTGTTGAAGCAGACGATGAGCTGTGGGTCGTTGTTCCGGAACACGATTAAAACAGGAGTCCAGAAACTGTTTGACTGAGGGGCTGATTGACTTTGGATAGGAGGGCGGTTGATCAGTTGAGGCGATCTGTCAAAATAAAGATTAATATCGATAAACGAATAGCTTGCTACAAAATCTATCACTTGGCATATGAAGCATTGGGTCTGACATAAGCTGCGTCAATCACTCCAGCAGAACCACATAGACTATACAAGCTTTAATTACCATTTATAAAGAATCCTTCAAGTATGGAGTTCTTTAAAGTAAGTGAAATAACTGGAATTTCAATTGCCCGTGGCCCGTTTGCGATATAAAATAGTGACCACGCATACAAACTTAAAATTTCAATGCTCACCGTGAACATCAGGGCGTATTGATTCGTAAGTCGAGAGTCATTCCAGGGAGGCTTGCCACTCAACATCTCCAGCAGGCAGCAACCAACCGACCAGATATCACACGCTCGCCCATACGTCTCGCCCCTGAGTACCTGTAGTGTAGCAAGGCAAAATTACCTGTTACTGAACACAAATAAGTAGAAATTTAATCTGTTTACCACAATAACTTACTTCTGGAGCCATGAAGGCGAAAGTGCCGATTACTTGACCTTGAAATTGACCTGCTACGCTGCCTTGACTACCCAGTCGCGCAGAGGCGCCGAAATCTGATATTCGCACGACACTTCCAGTGCAGTCAACAAGTAAATTAGCTCCTATCAAAAATAAAAACGCCAAATAAATGAGAATGTTTCAAGAATCTGGGCGGAATTGAGTGTTTTTCAAATATCTCATTATGTAAAAATCTATTGCTTCAAGCACACTGATAATATTTCACAGAAGGGGCGTAAGGTTGGGATGCTGGATGCGAATTTCTTTTGTACATTTTTCGGATGAGAAATTTGACAGATTCCAAGTCTGCTGTGAAAGCATTAATAACTAGAACACTTTTCAGGCTTCTCTTCACAGACCCGCTTTAACCCCAATGTTTGGTCCATCATGAGCTTTTGAAATGATATGCAAACACATACCCACGGTAATGGATTTAAAACTACAAAACTACCTTTAAGGTCCCTGTGAAGAATTCCGTGTTTGTGAAGGCAAGAGATGCCTCTAACTACTTGCAGAATGTATGCCAATGAGACGGGTTCAGTAAAGGCTCCATATTGGTTCAGTAAACTTGTGATACTTCCTCCCGGCATCCACTCCACGAAAATGTCCACGTGCTTCTTCTCGGGGTTGTAGGCGATACCGAAGAGACGGAGGACGTTTGGATGATATAGTCTTCGCATTATCTCCACCTCCTCTTTCGCAGTTGCCAGTTGCTCCATCGCCTCAGTGGAGGAATCACCCACGAAACGCAGCCGTTTCACCGCCATTAGCGTACCTGTTCGAATGTCGCGGGCCTGATAACAAAGTGAAAACGCGCCTTTACCAAGAAAGGGCCCCAGCAACCAGTCGACTCCCTCTCTGTACCGGTACTCGCTTTTTAGTGGATCTTTGGTGTCCAAAGCCTGTGCAAGGTTAGGAATCGTCACCAAGGGAACAGGTGACCAGGCGGCTCGTCGAAGGGCCGTTTTCAAAGCTGACAGTTCTGCTGGACTTGGGACAACTGGAACGCTGGATGATGCCAAGTTTCTAACAAGCTCTCCTCTTCCCTGATAATGATGTTGCTGTGGTTGTTGCGTTGTTCTGACCTCCTCCCAATCTAGTTTTTCCAGAGGTTCTTCATCCCCACCTTCCCCATCCTCCTCCTCCTCACTGCTACTGTAGACGCCGGCGGTTTCAGAGAGCGCTACGTGATCGTAGGCAGGTTCAAGGGCAACTCGAACACCGTTAGGAGTGATTATCCGTGTGTTATTTGACGGAGGTCGTGCAGGTGCCTTGGTCTGTGAAAAGCGTCTGGGTGGGGGAACAGGTGGAACTTCATGCTCAGGGGGCGGGGGCGGCGGTTGAGGTGGCGTGGTAGTGGAGGCCACAGGAGCATTAATGGTGACAGTATTGGCCGTAGCATTGACAGTACCACTGCTGGTAACTGAGTTGGATGCGGTGACGGTGGATGCGGAATTGATGGTAGTGTTTGTGTTGAAAAGGTCGGCTAATTTGGCACGCAATTTGGCAGCCAAGCTGACATCGAGGAGCTTGATCTCAGCGCTGACAAAGCTCTCGGCGTCGGGAAGAGAGCTGCCATTGGTTGAAGAGGAAGAACGGGGCTCTTGAAGCAGAGCTCGCGCTACTGTTATAAATACGCGTCGGGCCTACAAAAAATGGTAATAATTGGTGACAAGAAGCTTTAAATAGGTTTCTTGTCTTAGAGCAACCTACAAGTCGACTGGCTTTGATGTTAGCTTCCATGAGGCAGGCAAAAGAGCTAATCTGCACTTCCTCGGCCTGCTGACCTGACACCCCCATAACCTTGAGAGGGGATCCGGTGGCGTTATTTGCATATGCTATGGGATTCCTTCGAAATCGCGTTGCCATAGCATCCTCAGACACAAGATTGTGTGGAAAGACGGGCTGTTCAGGAGGATAGACGTGACGGCGGGTGAAGATGAGGCTGGAACAGAGGTGGCGATAACTGATCCGCTTGTTGGAAGCGTCTTTGGTAACAGAGCCCTCGGTACTGATCTTAGCAACAGATTCACGGTGCATTTCCACCAACTTCTCCAGGAGCTTAAGACGACCCACCAGGTGCGTTTGGTGGAACTTGGCGGAGCGCAGCAGAAAGTGTGCCATATGTGGCAGCCCGCTGATGGACATGCATTCCTCCGCTAAGGAGAAAAAAGTACTCGATTTGCTCTCATTATTTATCATTAAATATTGCACCTCAAACCAAGAACCCCCAGTAAAATAAAGCTGACATCTTGTGCAATCTTTGTCCCAGAGACAGCACTGATGGAGTCAAGGCAATGCCCCTTGAGATTTCATTGGGTAGCAATAAACAAAAACAGACCTTTAATGATATGTCAATTCAATGGACTAACTGAGAAGACTTGATTAATCTCAGAGCTGTATTTCCTGAGGCAAGGGTTTGACACTAGCTTTGTTGGGTTGCCCGTTGTAAAATATTGCACATAGCACAATTTCCTCCAGACTGTCGCGTTTTCACCTTGCATCACATCATAACGGAGTGGAGAGCATATGTGAGGCCTAGGCACATAATCCGTTTCCTCACGATTCATTTGTGAGCATCAAAATTCGTACCTCAACTTTGCCTAACTCATCGTTCTCAACACCTCCATTCTCATTGAGTTCTAGAAAAGGTGAGAATTCAAATTGGAATGCAAAAGTTTGCAGCCTTGACCTATTCTCTATGGGTGCCTTGGCGATAGCAGACGGTGAAGTCTCGTGACCCGAAGTGGTAGGCGTGAATCCATGTCGGTTTGATCAGGTGTGACAGTTGATTGGATAACAGAAGACTAAAAATAATTCTATCTTCAGTGTCATTTATAAATTTCCTTCTGTAGAGAAGGAAGAACATCTCAGGAGTGTTGTTGTGATGATGGCGATGGGATGACTCATCCTCCCTCAGTGAGAGGTAGAAAAGGAAAATTTTTGTCTCAAATCAGCTAGGGAAGCCTCCTCTCTAATACACCAATCCAAGCTAACAGCACCTACCCACGTTCACTACCAATTTAATCACCACCATTCATTTATCAGAGGCAATTTTAGTTTGAATTTGCTCAAAAATTGCCATTAAAGAGGTTTGACAGCGAATCAACCAACTTCACTGTAACAGGAGGGACAGTTTCAGTGACTCTGAGGCTCTGCCATGGTATCTTCGCTCAGACGATTGACTTCCGGAAAAGAAAATGAATCCATTTACAGCTTCAAAATTAATTTTCTACAGGTTCACTTTAGGAGCACAAAGTTGTCCGCCTAAGATAGCCCTGGTGTTAACTCACAACTTGAAGGAAGCGCCTTGCCTATCTTTTTGCGACTCATTGGTTAATTGTTAGCCAACGGGAAAACATGCAAACCTGAAAACAGCACTTGATGAGGCGCAAAGCAACATTAACCCTGTAAAAATGCCGCTTTTGGGAGGGCAAATGCGCCATCAACAGGTTTCACTGTCCTAGCGCATTCGTATGCATGCCCTTCCATCCACCACCTTCGATTTAAGATAGATCCGGTAGAGCAACCAACAGAACACTTGATGCGCAGTGATTAATGACTCCGACACACACTTCAAAGCTGACAAAACAGTAATGCATTGGTTGTTTGGTTAACTCTCGGCTTTAGTATTTGGGCAATTTATGTGCTCTGTCTTTGTACCCTCGCCGAGTGGATTGGGCTCCAGATTGTGCCAGTAGCGTCAAGCCCCACTGTTCAAGTATTGTGCCATCCTCCTATAGCAAATCACAAATTAGGGGACATTAATCCTGATTTCTGCTGCTGAATGATAAATTTCGTGTGGAGTGGAAGGAGTGAATATGCTGCGGATGTACAATTAGTGATGACGCATAATAGCACTGCGGTCTTCAGCAAAACCAGCAAAAACTGAAACAATACTAGTCCCTTTTTTGTTGCAGAGTTGTCTACCAACCCCATATATAAAGGCGTAAATTACGTGAGCACGCAATGTCTCCCTCACTTATCTACCAGTTAAATAGAACCCAGACAGACATGAGTGGGCAGCTTTGAAGTGATAACAACCTGGCAAGGCGGGATAGAATTGAAATTGCCACCTCTGACAGAACTAAACCCCCTTCTTTTGTTGTATGAGTCTGCTTGTAGACCAGTGATCCATAAAAAGGGCTTTGGACACGAGTTATGACTCGGTACTTTCCACTCTTCCCCAAGTCCACTTCTCATGCAGGAGGAAACACCGAATTCAGTGGAATTGCCAACAGGGATAAGTAATCCTTCAGTCGGACCAAACTTTCGACATTGGCACCGTGGGCTCGTGGGTGCCTCTCTTACCACACCGATTGCATTGTGATGGCCGACACGAGCGGTTGACCAGGCGGAACGCCAGGGTTGGCGACTAGTGTAATGCTAAGTCTGACATTTGCCATTCGTCCAGGGTATTACAACAAAAGGGCATCTTCGTACAGGGAAATTAACTACTCTAGGTGCATCCTTTAAATCATGAAGGGACAAGCTATGCTGGTCAAAAGTGTAATGAAGACGTGCTTCAAGAAATAGGCAGGCAAATAACACATAAAACTGGTTGTCAAGGCTTTGAAGAAAACTGGTAAGAAGTGATTTAAATAAGTGCAATCTTGAAGGCTTTAAAATTACCACCAAAACCTAATTTAACAAAACCATCAGGCAGGATGTTGTTGGCGCAAATCTCTAGCGACGCTGGGCGAAAACTTTGAGTCCTCGACCAATTGTGATGCTTCGGTGATTTTGTCAGGTAAAAAAAAATTAACAGCGGTAATGTTGCGTGATTGCAGCAAAACGAATGAACGAAATGCGACTCTCCATCAGTTCACCAGAAAAAAAGTTCTTCAAAGTGAAGTGCAACTTTTTTTAAATAGCGGAAGCCCATTAATGACGGCGACTGAAAGCAAATGAAAAAGTCTCTCCAAACGCCTGAACGGAAATGTGTGCCTGTATAGCCTGGTCGCCACATTTCACTTAAGACAACAGTAAACGAAGTATGTCCTGCATATTCACTTTTCATGGCTGCCTTCACGCATCTCTGGGTGGACCACAGCCTTATCCCTCGATCCTGGTTAATCAGAAGCCTTTCAAATGCGTAAACAATTTTTTGCCTTCCTTCACTGTCCAAAATTCTGGTTTTGAGGTCAAACTATGTGTTCATATTCGTTTGGCATGCACGCGAACTCATTAGCAAGGAAAGGATAAAAAAGTGTAAAAATTGAGACTTGATTACGCCAAAGTGTAAAAATGAGGCTCTTTCAGAAATTTACCGTTACTGGTGTCCCTGCCGATGGACATTTCGCCCTCCTGACCCTTGGCTAGCTCTACGAGAGTCACCAGAGCTAAATTGGCCCGTCGATGCTGATCCGGCGGTGGTGGTAAGGTCACATCGACCGGTGCTGCTCCACTCTCGGTCACTGCCGGAGCTGTTGACGCTGTGGCGGTTGGAAGGTTTAAGTTGGCCACATTGTTGATGGGCACGTAACCGGGTGTCAGGTAGCCACCGACAAATATAAGCAATCGTCGTAGGACTGGTGCGATTGTGCGTTGCAACGCTGTCATGGTCTCCGTGTCGAGGCAAATGAGGTAGCCCAGAATTTCTCGGAACGCGCACTAGATGGACAAAAAGGTGAGTACTTTCAGATGCAATCAGACGTAGACACCACCTCAGATGTCATGGGTGGGGAAGGAGGAAAATTTTCCAAATGTTGTGTTAATTCGTATGATTTTTGTTGCAAAGCCTAGCATCAATACTTCAGTCTACGTGAATTAGACTTTGGTATTACTGAAACAAATTTCCCAGTGTACAAAGTGAGGGGATATCTGTCATCACTGCACTAGAGTACTTTTTTACCGCACAAAAAGTAGGGTATCCAGACATCCAGTAAAAAAGTAGATATTGCGGCAATTTTCTTGCATAAGGCATGGTTATAGCATTTAACTTTACTCTGTCAAAGCTAGTAAGTGGAAGAAATAGCTCTGTAGAGTTTGGCCATACCCATCCAATTGACATCCAACATGGAGTGTTAAGTGCTTCCTCTCACGGGTTGGGAGGATTTCTTTGTCGGGGACTGACGCACACACCTATCACCCTGGAGGCCAACGTTCCCATGAAAGAATCAAGAATGATACGAACAACTGACTCTTGATAATTTAAAGGGTTGCGTAAGTGTACCATCTTCTGTCAGTGGCGCCGTCTGTCAGATAAGGCTCTATTCCTCCGGTAACTATTATCTTGTTGCTTTTATCCTTAATCTGGTCGTACTTTTCATTAAATTATACTATTTTTTGTGTTGACCGATTAGTACAGAGAGGAGCACCGATAAATAGCATATTTGCAAAATTTTGTTTGTCTTGCCATTGGACCTCCTACAGACAGACGAGCCTCTGGTCCATGCCAATATTCTCAATCTCTTCTGTGTCAGCAATACGAATTCCTTCTGAGTACTACCTCCTTTCGTCTTGGGAGTCGCCAGATGCCACTTTGGTGACAGCGGAAAGGGACCTTATATTGCAGAACAACTACTCTTATGACGATGAATGGGTGATAAATCTTACTGAGGATGAAGAAGTGGATGTAAATCAGTGGCAATCCATGAAACCTGCCTTCGGCAACTGCCCCAGATCCCCGCTCTGGATAAAAGCTATTGACAAGTGAAGTAACAGAGAAGGTTTTGTTATGGAACCGCCCACCGATGTGAAGCGTGTGAGCACAAGATATTTCCTTACTTCTCTACTAACTAAGTGGAGGTAAGCGGCCCCGAAGCGAAAGCATGGCAAGAAGGAGTAGAAGTGAAATTTCACCCCCACAGAACCGTGACAAACCCTGTCCTGCGTTATATGGCTCTGCTTTGGGCCAATGTCCCTATGGACATGTCTGGTATTCAAGCCCATTTCCCATGCAGGAGAAAGCTCCAAAGGAACAAATGACATTGCGGTAAGATATCTCTTTGATTGATCCGAAATTCGCAGACCGCTACGAAGGTTACTCTTATGACACTGATTACGTTGTACTAGTCGACTTGGGAGAGTGACCGAGAGAAGTAGCTATGGATTGCATTGGTTGATTAAACAATTTCCAGTTTTGATTACGGAGCAATCTTTCCTTCGCCGGGTAGGCTAGTCTTCAGCCCAACTCTATGCCGAATGCTTATAACAATCTACCCAGTCGTTATGCATTTTTTGGTCTTTAGGGAGGCCGTGATTATTTCTAATAGAGGCGATACCTTATTTTCTACTCTGAAGCGTAGTCAAAAGGTCTGTACGTGAAAAAAAAAGATGGTTAGGTGTCTGTTAGTCAGACAGAGTACGCCAAAAGAAGAATCGTGCAGCAGTCGTATTTCTTATCGCACAGCCGTCTAACGCGTCATTCAATGGTAGAGACAAAGCACACAGGATCGGATGTTGTTTTCCGTATGGGCAACAGTGTAGCCTTTGTCTGACTTCCACCAGCGCCTTCATTGTACCTTCAGGCCATCTCAATTTTCCACCTAATTAGACACTTGGTTAACTAAAATTCTTTCATAATTTTCCTTGCCGTACTTGAGGCTCACACTAGAGCCCCTCCAGTCCCTACTCCGAGAGTATTCAAAATCGCTTACACTCACGCAAATCAGGTTTTAAAAGCACTTAACTTGAATGAATGAAAAAGACATTTTATGCATCCTAAACAATCTTTGTAGTAGGTAGAAAGTGTATTTCGTGACAATGCATTAGCTCACAAACACGCCCTTGCTAAAGCGTTCTTTGTCATCACCAGCATCGCTTAGCACAGCCTCACACTCGTGAATGGTAGAATTTAAACAACTTATTAATTAAAAATGATTATCTTTCCTACAGAAGCTGAGCCGCTTTAAATGTGAGGCTATTTTTTGCCATTGAAGACAAGTCCTAATTACAATTAATCATAAATCCTTGGTATGGTTGTAATGAGGAAATTAATGGTACTCTTGAAAAATCAGTCAAATGTCTCAGTCTCCCCAAACAAACGCACACACACACACACATTTTTTTTCAATTAGACGATGCTTTTGATTAGCATTATTTATTTATTTACACGCACGGAGCAGTGACTAATCCTTCCTACGTGTGTGTGTGTGTGTGTGTGTATAATCCCTGGATAATTGCAGCACGGAGACAGAAGAAAAGAGAAAAAACCTAAAAGCACCCTGACTACAGAGTCCGTTTTATGCCCTGGGGATTTCAGCAAAAGGAAAAGGGGGGAGAGAAGGGAGAGGCTGAAGGAGAGGTGGCGGAATAACACCAAAATGGGAGAATTTGGTTAGCGCGCGCGCGTCCGTCCACCCGCCTGGCCGCCCGAGAAAACTCACACATCGCACTGTGGACTCCTCACGATTTCCGCACGAACGCACAAATTCAATTAGGGAAAAGAAGAAGGAAGAGGAGAAGATGGTTTTGTGTGTGTGTGTGTGTGTGTGTGTGTGTGTGTCTGCGTGTGTGTGAAAGCCTCTTTTTTGTCCCAACACGTTCGTTCACAAAGCACACCGAGCCGTCATTAATCATCTGTAGGTACAGTTGGAGGAGGACGTGTCGTTTAGCTAACTAGCCCCGCCACCACGTTGTCATGCCCCCCCCGTTCTCCTCCGCCTGGTGTTCGGAAAATTTGTGCTTCTGGTCTGCCTTTTTTTGGCTTAGTTAATTAGTCAATTTTGAGAAGAACACATGTTCCCATCATTAGGCATGTGTTTGTGACAAAAGAATGGAAGAAAAAAACATTTGTCCAGGGGGATGAAAGGGCTGTTTCACTTCTCAAAAGCACTTTTCTTCACCTCTCAAACGGACACCAACTAATCCTAGTTGGCCTTTGCAAAAGCACATAAATTTGACTGAAAAGGTGTTAAATAATGCATACCGGGAGAGCACTGTCGGACACCTCAAATACGCTCCGCATCAACTCTTGAGTAAAAAGGTGTCGACACTTAACTAATTTACATTCATCCTCTTACAAACACATGCTGAAGAATACGGCTTCCCTTTAAAAATGGAGCCAACTCACCAATGAAGCAATAAAGACCTCGTCTGCTGGATCGCTTAGAAGGTACTGGATCAGTCGGATGGACATTCGAAGGGACTCGCAGCCCAAGTTGTTAGGTGTGGTGGAGGCACCCTCCGTGGGCTGTTGACAGGGTGAGGCTGTAGCTTTCCGTGCCATCAGCACGCGACAAATGGTAATTTTTGCAACTTGACGCAAAGCACTCTGACGTACGTGCCAGTAAGGCGAAATCATCCCCATGGCAACCTGAATATTAAGCGATGCATTGCGCTGATTGTTCAATAGAAGTTATTGGATAGTATTTTTTTGAAGAAAAAGAGCTTTGTACGCCTACGGTTTAGCAATAGGACCACCTTGGATAAACCCAATCCATTTAGAAATGCATCATTTTTTACTTTAGAATAGACGCCTAACTCACTTACCTCTTCTGAGAAGACCGATTTCCACACAGCCAAACTACTCCTCAGTCCAGGGATTATTTGGTTCTGCAAGAGAAGAAGGTTTGCGTTCTCCATGCCACCGACCGGCGCCCAGGTGGGTGTAACTTCGTGAGGTGGTGGAGCTGTGGGCAGAGCGGCGGTAGACGGGGGCACCCGACGCGTCCCGCCCTCGGGGAGATTCGTGGGGGTCAATGCATTGGTCCAGACACGTCCGCATACTGGACAATAGAGCGAGCCCGTTTCACTCTCACATTCCTCCTGCCCTACAAAAATGGCAAGAAAAACTGCTCAAATTTATGTCAGGCTTTATACTCGAGACTTTGAGAAGGCTTATTAAAGTCGCCAGTTAAGTGCCTTGAGGATACAAACCACTGTCTGTTATGTGGAAGTTATTTTGCTTGTTCAGTGAATGCGCCAGCAAAGTCACAACTACCTGGGCAAACGTGGCAAATTCATTGCAAGAAAATTTTGGTCGAGAGTAGTCAACCAAAAACAGTTTCCATAGGTGAATAACAGTAATAGTTAAGAACGGGAGAAATCAACAAAAATTGACTGCCGCAGGACTGCCACCTGAAGTCACAATAAGACCACCAATTAACCAATAAGAAGTGAACACGTCATGTGCGTGCAATCTTCAGTACGGCTGCATGAATGAGGCATGCCTCATGCATGCATGGACGAGCGCGCACGGCAAAAGCTGAGTAACTCCCATTGCTTCGTCTTCTCCCCCATCCACCCTCTCTCCATTCCCCAAACCAACACGAGTAGCGCAGTCACCACACCAAAGAGATGATGAATCATGCGCAGTTACGCGATGTCTTTCTCCAGATTGTATCACATCCGTACTTTTGTATTGCAGGGAAGGCCGGCTTTAACATGAATAAATAAGTCTATCAAGGAAATTTTAGCGAAGAGTTGTGAGCCGATGCCATTTACCTCCACCCCAATTGACGCACATAACCAAGTGAAATGTGCTCTACTTATATATTATAAGTAGATGATCCTGAAATCCAAGCCTCAGGTGAAAATGGAGGTGCTCAATTAATTAAACAAAATCAAATACTGCGATGAGGAAAATTTAACTTTTGGGTCTTGGTTTTGATCGGTGGGAAAACTGTCATGGTCAACTTAAAGCTCATTTTGAGTTTCCACATAAAAGCTGGCAAAAAATGACGTGCTTCATATAAAATGCTCATCCACATGGTACGGCTTAAGGAAAAACTGATACGCTCAGGAGTGACTTTTTTTGTGGGCCGATGTGCGAAGGTACAACGATAACGAAACACAGGAACAGCTCAACTTGGCTAAATATGTTAAACACAGTAACACTCTCGGCGAAAAAGATATCATCATATCGCTAAAATGAGAAAAACGTTGACAAATCGACATTACGGAGCGGGAACGGGACATGCGGAGACAAGCGGGAAGGCGGAAAATATTTTCGCCGATTTAAGCAAGCACACGATTGAGGAAACACACAGCACAGTAAAAGTAATGCATAGAAGGATTCAAACCTTCTCTAGACGGAGGAAGCAAAATGTTTGGCAATTACTTACAATGGCGGTGGTGTGTTTTTTAATTTAGCCTCACCTTTCAGGCGCCAAGTTTGTAAAAGAAAAGTTTGAATTTTCACGCTCACATGCATCAAGCGCCTTTTACATTGTGATTTTTTGATCTTGGGAAACCACTCATTCAAACACAAACAATATGTGCCTTTGCCAACATTCGCAACCGCTGAAGTTGTAGTTGTGGTAAAGGGGCCACTTAGGTGCTCCTCCATGGCACCCCCGGTTCATGCCGATCGCCCCAGATCCTACGATCAGTTGATTTTGCATATTCTGCCCCAGCATTATGTCTTATTGCCTCTTTGGGTGAATCGCCAAACTCTGCACAACACTTTGGGGAGGACTGTCTTTATACTTCAACAGGGCCTTCACGACGAATAACATGTCATGTCAGTTTTTATCACCACATGCGATTTAAAACTAATAGCCACAGGCAATGTGCCCCAGGTAATATTATTCTAAATTACCCTTACAATCACAAGCGAGTTAATCCACCTTTTCTTATCAGATAATTACACTGGTCTGTTTGCGCTATTGTCCCAGCCAAACCCACGGCACACACGGCAAATGTTTGCAAGGGTGGGTGTCGCGTTGTGCTTTTATAAAACTAACACCGTCATCGTCAACACCACCACTACCACCCCAATCACCATCTCCATTCTGGCTGTAGCTAATTGAAGAGCTTCATGAGTCACACACCTACCACCAACACCAGCACCACCACCATCACCATCATCGCCAACACCACCGGGCTCATGGCTGACGGCGAAGGCAGCTGTTTATCGCATGTCGAGGTGGCTTTGATGGACGTTTCCTTCTCTCATTTCCTGCCCCTCACGCTCTCTTACTTCTCGCCCTCACCCTCACCCTCTCGCCTCCTCCCCAAACACACAGCCTGACGAAGTTCTGGGGAAGAGGGGCATTAAAAACTCTTATTCTCCTCGTTCAGCCTCAGCTCCACCTCTATCCCACCCTCCAGGAGGCATAATTAGCTGCAAAGTTAGTCGTAACCCTGTTCATCTACTTGCATTCAGTCCTGCGGGCAACGAGATGAGAGGATATAGTTGGGAAATGAACTCTTCTTATCCTGACTGGTGAAATCAGACTGCTTTTACAGACAAAAGTTTTGAAGCCTATAACGCATGGAATCGCTTTCGTGTTACGGCAGTAAGACATTGTTCAGCCAGATTTCGTAAAAACAAAACTGCTTTTAAATTCATCTCCCCTGCACTTTATTAACTAATTTGCCTCCCAACTCACAGATGCAGAAGCACTCTTGATGAAAAGTCGCACCACAGTCGACAGAGGAGCAGGCGGTAGCAAAAGGCTCGGGAAGTCGAAGTTCACGCATGCACAGACGACATACAGTAGCCATCTCTGCAGCCACAGCGTCCGGACTGGCGGAGCGACGTGATTGACCGGTGAGAGTGTCGTCCACAGAGGTTCCGCCCCTAGTGACGGCGACCATCACCACACCCTGGGAGGGAGTCTCCAAGAATCGACTGCTTCGACTCGAGGAGGAGACGCCTTCAGTTTCGGGATCCGTCTCGGGATTTGAATTTGGCTCACCAATCGGTCGGAAAGTGGTGGAAAGAGCATGTCTGATAGGAGTGAGAAAATATTGCTGGTTGTAAGGACCCATTGGTCAGGCACTCACGTTTCATTTTTAAGCCTAGCGAGACAGAAACCAATTCATATTTGCGTTCCATTCAAAGCTACATATTAAGCGAAGAACGTTAGAGTCTCGAATCAACGTTAATTCTTCAGCGCTGCAGATGGACAAACTGCTATCGGCAATGGACGTATTAATGGCGTCATGGTGACTGGACGCGAAAAAAGCCCCTTGGGTAGGCATCGTTAGTTTGTGTGTACGACGGGACCATGTCCGCCACGGTTGAGAAGGCAGTGCTCTCACGCAGCTCACTTAATTAAGCAGAGACCGGCGACACAGCAGCAACAGCGGAGGGCCTAGAGACGAGGCCGATGATAGCAGCAAAGGCGACACGTTCAGACAGGAAAGACGCGGTCCGACCAACACACTCTAACCCCCCCTTCCCCCCACTTTAGCGTCTCCAACCCCACTGCTCTTCTCCTCACATAAAACTCCGCAGTCATTCAGTCATCGTCAGCAAGTTGGCGTTTTTTGTGTGCTGCAAAGTGCGCCTCCGAAAAAGGGGGATAAGTCGCCTGCAAATGAAATGCGATTTAAAAGTCACTCAGCGACTTTATCAGGTGAGTAACCAGCATGGACTAGTTAAAGCATTTGCTCTACAAGGACTAGGAATGATGAATTAACACTCTGAAACGGTTTGAAATGGAGAAAGCAAATTCACCATTTGGATACGATGTAGTGAATGGTCTGCTGCGGATATTTACGGTTAAAAATAATCAGGAGTCACCGATTCGGAACGGAGCCTTAAGCTAATACGGATAGGTCCGGTTTGACTGTTACTTTTCATAATTTTAGACTTTCTCCTCCAACAAACCGTGAAGCCTATCAGCATAAGGGGAGAGACAGAGCTGTATCTAACAATCGTGATGAGTCATTAATCAGAAAAACAAACAACTCCCACATTTTATGACACTCTCCAGCCCGTTTTGATTCGATACTTTACAAAATGCAGGAACAATAAAAAGAACATTCACTCTCTCGTTGTCACCAGGCCAACAACAAGACTGCTCACCATAAAATGTCCATATCCACACAGACAAATAAGGTCTGACCTCTCCTACTACTGGGAAAAACTGGATGACTAACCGAGGTCTGACAGTTGAGACGATCGCTACAAATGGGCTGGGATGAAGTCATGTGGGTGTGTATACTACTGCATAAAAAATCTCCATATTTGGGCATCCAGCCACTGAGCACCTTTTACGACGTTCAAATAGACAAATGTGGCAATAAAAGAGTGAACGCCCTTCCTTTTTTACGACTTCAAGAGACTAGAAACTAGTGTGTGTGTGTGTGTGTGTGTGCTACTGAAAAGAATAGCTTTATTACGTGAGCAAGGTTATGGTCCTTTTGCCTCTTTTTCAAAGGTTACTGTTGAGAATCTTTATTTACTTTGCCTGTGTAATAGATTTTATTTGTCAGAGGATGGAGCCTTCTACTGCAGACAAATGGGACTGCACCTGTTTGGTAACAAAGACACGGAAAGTTCATAGGTAACGTTCCTCTCTCGCCCTCTCTGTGAAAGTGACATTTCGACCTGACATTTAGAGAGAGTTGGATCAAGACCTCTTTTTATAATACATTGGGTTGCATTTGAACTTGTACCCAAAAGTGGAGAATTGGCCGAAAAGCCATGGATTTGGAAAAAAATAGCCGGAATAAAATGCTGTTTGGTACAGAGCCCGATTATAAGAGCTAATCCCGTTTTTATGCATTCCAAAAATGACACAACGACTTTGAGTTTGTGTAGGAAATTCCAAAAAAAAAATACTCAAAGCCTTCCACGCAGCACAATCCCGTCTGTCTAAGTCCTCCTCTCCAAAAGAGCGGAAATAATGAGGGTCGCATAACTATAGCATGTTGGGTGCTTAACTCTTAAGGCTTCAAATCTCCTCCATTGCATCTTCGCAGGGTATTCAAGCCTCCAGAACATACCATTAGATCGAAACTCCTCCACTATCCTCCTCTATCCCAGTAGTACGTCCTCCTTTGCCTTCAGGGAAATCACGGAGCGCTGTATTTGCGGCCCCATTTTAAAGGACTTCTCTGATTTCTACCGATGGATGATAAGCCTCAGCAGATGGAAGAATCAGGGACAGGTCCTAACAGAAGGGCTTAAAATGGCGTCTATTACCAGGTAACAGCCCGAGTTCTGTGGTCTGCTGGAACGCTATTATAAATGAAACGCCCCACGGTTCCTGCATAAAGGTTTCAGTTATGCGGACACTGGATGCCTCCTTACTCTTCTACCAGTTGAAGTAAACTTTGGTAGGTATGGCTGGACTGCTCTGAAGTGGAGGTAAAGTTGCGAGGGGGAATCGAAGCAAAATTCTATCCCCACAGAATTATGTTGATCACCACCCTCTCTCACACTGCCCATCCATTTGCCCGATGTTAATACAACTAGATATGAACAGGCGCGATGGCCAGCACAATCCCCCATTCCCCAAAACCCGTTTCCCAAACAGGACGAGGCTTCAGATCCAGTGGATCTACACAGCTGTACACGAATTTGACAGCTGGCACGGTTGGTTCTTGGGTATTACTCTCGCAGCAACAACTTTGTTGTGATGCCTAATGCAAAAGACTGACCAAAAGACGCACCAGGGACGACGCCTAAAAAAAGTAAGGGCTCTGTAGCCCCTTAATTGTTTAACCCCCACATTTGGTGACAGAGCTGCCTAGGTGCTCCACCATCGACAGCCTCCAGTCCAAATACATGTCAAATGTCTTAAAGAAACGCAACACCTCATATTTCACGGAAACTGTGAAAGCGATTTACCGTTAATTGATCTTAACGTCACCCATTTTAGCATTTGAAAGAAGTGGACCGGTTATTCCCCTGCAGATTCATCTGCTCTCAGTTAAAAAATACATTGTGACTATTTTGGTGTAATAATTAAATGGTATGAGAAACGCGAATTTGTCATCCTATTCTGAATCCTTTTAACTTTTAAAGCTTTGGATCAAAAGGTAAAAACTAAGAAAACAGTTTTGTCAAAAAAACACTAGTTGGTTCTCGTTCCCTCGAAATAGTTAGCAATAGTAAAAAAAGATAATTGAAAACAGATACTTAAAGATTCCTGACGATATTAAAGGAAAAATGTTTGCCCTACCTAGCAGTAGCTGAATTGAGGATGCTTATTCTTGAATTGATAGTATCATAGTAAGCTTGGGGTTCTGTTTTGGGTCTGCGGTCGAACTCTTCTCCGTCTTCTGTCTCCACACTTCCGCCACCAACATTATTGCCACCTCCTCCACTGGCACTGCTACCGCCACCACCGCTGCCCCCGCCGCCGCCGCCGCCGCTATCACCACTTCCACAACCAATACCCCCACCGCCAGCAGAGGAGGCATGGGAGAGGCAGCGTCGGCATACGGAGACGATTTCACAGCCGCGCGAGGACGGTTCAATGCTGCGTGTTATGTTGGAGAGTTCAGAGCACTCAGATGAGCCAACAGAAGCATGCATGGCAGCCAAGAGGCAGGAATTTGGAGCTGCGGCATTTAACACAACTGGACGGGGCATCACGATGCGGGCGGTGGGTTGGTTATTTTGTCCTGGATTGGTAACAGCAGGAGTGGCAGTGGTGGTGGTGGTGACTTCTGTGGGATGATGACCTCCCGGTAGACGGAAGTTTGAGGCTCTCAGACGAGCATAGCGCTGAAGTAGGGGCTCCACCTATAATGGAGGGGATTGTAATGAATGAGATTAAATTCTACCCGGAGAGGGTTTAAACATTACAAGTGGTCATAAAAACAGTGAACCTAGTAAATCGTAGGAGAGCCCAAAACACTTATTCATAGGGGGGATACTTTGTTTTAAAAGTTCTCACTGGAACTGCCAATCCACCTGCCATAAATGATGCATATTGTGACTTCTTCCACTCACCCTTCGCGTGCGGTCAGATTTGCGTTGACAGATGGTGGTTGGGATGGCTCCTCAAATTGGGGGAAACTTTCACTGTCACGCACGAAACTCGAAGGATTTGGGATAATGAAGTCCAGAAAATGACCCTCTTCCCTGAGAGACATGCAGACACACACAGGCATCACATCCATACACAATATATGCAGCTAATGGCTTGAAAGGAATCACATGAGGAGACAGAGATCAGTTTAGGGAGAATAACTTCAAGAAAGCCAAGAAACACGACTAAACCGAGAGGTATAGCAACGCGTGCGTGAAGTTAAAATCCAGACCAGTTATACTGCACATTGTGTGACATTTCGAGGTCTGTGTATACACTCACACGCACCACACATCAACGCAAGCATGAGTCATGAATGACTTCCACCTATGCCTTTCTCCACTACCCCTTGTCCCTTCCGGCTACCTCCTTCCCTTGGCCACTCATCTACCCTTGCACGTGGGATTGCGTACACACTATTTCTTTAAAAATTACGCAGGCACTCATGAACAAAACGTCACTCATACTCTTGATCCTCCCTGTGAAATGTAAAAGATGAGTGGACTATCGAGTTCATGACCGTAAAGGATGCACCAAAAAATACCTCACAGTTCTCTAGTCGTGGCCTTGAGATTCGTGGATCTTCTAATCGTAGGCGGAGGATGCGAAGAAGAACAAAGAGAGTGTGTGCACAGGGTGAACGGGTGGATGCTGGACAAACGAGAGGCTGATCAGAGCAACTGCAACCGGATGAATGTCCTCCCAAGGTTACTCGAAAGCGCTGGCGTTTGAGACTAGTGGAGGGGCATGCTGCCGCAGCAGACCCTGCCAATTCCCACTGGCAAACACTGACAGGGTTCGGATCGAGGATAATAAAAGCATTGGGAGCGGGCTGGTGCAGAAGGAGGAAATTTGTTTGCAACGCCCTGGCCACCTGCTCCTGGAGGCTAGCGGACCGATTGAGAGGGGCAGTAGCAGTAGAGACGGATGGTGTTCCTGGTGAAGCTACGTCGTGGCAGCCAATCATTGATCTGGATGAAGATGAAGGAATGGTTAAGTAGAATAATAGGACCCGGTTGACGCTCAGCTGTGAATCGACTGCTTCCTGGACGGCTGTCCAATTTCCGGATTTCAGTCAACGATGGTGTAGAGGTACTATTGCAAACAGATGTTAATCATGTGATAGAAGATACAATAAAAACAAACACTTTGGTTGATATGAGCGTACGTGTCATGGGGGCAACTGTGTCGGCAAAGGAGATAACTGGAGAGCAGTGTTTATCGCTTTCAAGAGCCGACACGACTTACATAGAACACAAGTCCCAGAAACTGACTTATCAAAATCAACCATGGCTTTAGGCATACAAAATTAGGAAAAGTACGGAATACACTCACTTCACTTTAACATTGCCGATTAGTAATGTGACGTCTGTAAAGGAAATAAAAAGATGATCAGGTCCAATTGAACGTAATAATTAAGTGTAAGATTAGAAGATACACCCACCGAAGGGATTTTAGAGCACCATGAACCCGAAGCGCTTAAGATTGAAAATTGGATGCAGACTAAAAACGTAAAACAGCAGGCGGGTACATTAGTTGCTGTAGTTATGCTACTTGTATAATCTCGGGAGACTTAAGTTCTAGTCAGAAGAAATGGGATGTGTAGCATAAACCAATTAACTTACAAAAAGTTGCCGAATGTGATGTGAGAATGGTGGGCTTCATGAAAAAGACATGCAAGAAAATCAAGACGTGTTTTTAGATAAAATTAGCAAGCCAAATAAAACACAAGTCAAGACGCACAAATGTAATATAAAGTAAGATAGCGCAGATAATTTTAGTTGCGGACTTAAAATCAAAAAAAACAAGCCTTACTTCACTGATTGTAGATGCCAAATTGGAGAAAATACTAGTTGATGCGAAATCATATGGAGTCATTAATCGGACCCCTCGATATTTCATCAAGTCCCAAGTCAAAGATCAATAGTTTGAAAAGTAATATCATTTGCCACAATTAAAAAATGTGAAATTGGTCAGATCCACTTACATTAACTACAACACAATACTGTCTTCAAAAGTAGGAATTTCAATGCTAAACTAGAAATATTATAACCAAACACAAGAGATAACCAACGTCATTTACAAAGCAAACAAAAATAAAAGCCTGAAAAAGGGTGGTTGAAACCCACTGCGCTTTACTTCCCTCAGCCATAACTTACAAGTAAAAAACGGCAAGAACTAGCAGTAGACGACCACAAAGTCGGCATTAATAAACGCACAATTGGGCCGTCTAGGTCATCGGCTCACTAATGTGGTGCGACAAAACAAACATTTAACTAAACCAATTTTTAGAAAAAGTAACAGTTAAAGAATTACGGACCTTTTATATTTTTTAAGACTAAACAAGACTTTTTAAATTTAAATTTAATCAATCCTAACCTTTTTCTGGTTAGAGGCCCCCGTAGCCACCCCGCCCATCTCTAAGTGCGACAGCCCAGTGGCAGTTTCATCCAACCTGACTAAGCTAAAGCGACTCCAAATCATGCGCCTAGACAACGCAAATCAGAACTTGCGACGATTGGGCCCCATTCGTAGAGCCAAATCAGTTACAGGAGCGCCCCCGTCTGCCCACTTTAAGCCTCCAGTTTGTGCAACATACCCACACGGTCGTTCAAACAGCAATTGGAACTTCTCACAGCTCCATAAAAATAAATTTTTCGCACGAGCACGAGTCTATGCAGACTCAAGCAAATACACACAATACGCATAGCAACGTGAGGGCTTTGCACCATAATAAGAAGCTTAAACCTCCACTTTTATAAAATCGTAGACAACGGTCACCATAAATTCCAGCAACTCGACAGAAAATGTTACTACAGTCACAAGACAAAACAGAACAAGAGGTAAAACTATTTTGATTGCATACCATTTCAAAAATAAATATGAACTGACTAGGCACTTTGTTAGTCAATCGTAAAACTTCGGAAAAGAAAAGCATATTTACATATACACGGGAAGACTAGTCTCGCGCACGAATAGGTCAATCAGGCTCCTGTTCAGAGGCTTTGACTACGTAGATGCTGGGATCTGACTGTCAAGGCTAGCAAATCGGTCTGTTCACCCTTCGACTGTGTGGTTCGCAATCTGGGCCCCAGTGAGCAAGAATGCAAAGCCTAGAGTCGAAAATAAAGATGACTGTACGATGAGTACAAGAAGTAAATAGCGTCGCGATTATTGAACACAAACCGAAACCACGTCAGAGTGCAGAGGATTCACCGCTGATTTGCGAAGGGTAGCAAGGTAAGATGATCCAAAGAATGCTGCTCCACCTCCAATTTCAGAATCCGCCTCTGTGTCGGTATCGGCCTGACCAGGGGGGGTGTGGCGTGGAGAGCTGGGAAGGGAAAGAGAAGTGCTGATCTCCTCTCCTCCTCTGCCTGCCGCCGATAGCGCCGGAGTTGCAGCCACTCTCAATCCTTCACCTGACGAGTTGGACACCTCAGAACCAACACCGCGGGTTCGTGGAGAGGTGAGAGGCGAATTGAACCAATAGCCAAGACGACGGGATTCATGAATGCGGTTTGAGATCGCCTCCAGGCTGCTCATGGTCTGAGCGTAGAGCGACTTCGCCGACTTCACCTCCACAGTCAGCCGGTCAATCACCTGTTTTGCGTCCTTAGGAAAAGCCGGGGAAATGAAAGGCGATAGAAATTTGCATTTAATAAATGTGTGCCGTTTGCATGGGACTTGTGACTAGACCATGCATGCTAATCAGCACCAGCTCAGTAATGTAAAGGAGGAAGAGACAATTCATTGAAAGGGAGATTCTTCATCCTAATATTTAATCAACATTTGAGACTAAATTGCTTATTATTTACTCGTTGTGGAGTGGGACGCAGCGAGTCAATAAACCCCGCGAATAAAGTTTGTTGGAGCAATACTAAAATCGACGAGAAAATTTCAAGGTCCAAAAGGCCTTCAAGTCATACCGTGAATTCCACCGGGATTCAACAGCAAGAAGCATAGCTTTGGAAGCAACATAACCGGCACACCATAGTGGTTAAATTGGTCGTCTATACAAAGGACGGACGAGAGGACACGGTTACAGTAGTTTAAATCAACCATTCAGTAGCCTGTTCCACCCACGCCTTATAAAACAACCATCGGTCCAAGGTGACCCAAAGTGAATTTCGAGCGTTCCAAAAAAACAATTGGTAGAAGTACATTAGGCATTCGAACAAAATTATTGAGCGCTGCAACAAATAAGACCAACATTATTGAAAGGATACGCACACGTAGCCAAGACCCCACAAAAAGGGCACAGGACGCATCAAAAGGCTATGCGAAGTGACCAATCTCTCCCTCCATGTACCCGTGTCCTAACCTGCCATTTTGCGGGTTTTGACCTTTCCGACCAACCAAAACGCTGACACTGTGAGGACGATGATGCGTTGCAGCAACGTGAACATTTACACATCATAACAGCAAGCGTTGACCTCTGCAGCCTCAACCGGTAGCATAGACCGCGCTAATGTATCAACAACCGACGAGCATATCGTGACATAAATAAGCTCCTTTGCAGATGCTGTCAAAAGCATAGCGGAATTCGGTTCTTTTAGATTATTCTTCCCGAGTCGCCAAAAAGCGCCTCCTCTGAAGGTCTCGTACAAAATCATAGATGAATGCAAATAAAATTAAGCCAAATTCATCAGTTCCCAAGACTCTATCTCATTTGATCTCCAATGTTCTGAAATGATGCAAAACTGCAAGATGTCAGAACCGCGCTAATGTAATAAGCTGATCGTTTAGCTCTCAGACTTGGTAAATGGCCAGTTGGAGGCTCCGTCGCAGTGTCTCTTCTCATAAGCGTTATAGCCTTTGGAGTGTGCCAGCACCCCTCAATCTCTTGCTCTGGCCGAATAGTGTCTTCTTTTGGCTATGGAGAAGTCACGGGACGATGTCATGCACCAAAAGATTACTTGTGTATTAGAAATGATCCAGACACGGAGTACAGCGAAACTCACAACTCCATTCACCGAGGCTATTTATTTAAAACTGACATCAGACGGATTTAGAGAAAAAGTCCTCTATAATTAATTAAGGTCCGATGAATTTCAGTTAAATGTGACAAATCAGACGTACCCACAAGAAAGTAATTAACATAATATTGCAAACAGTAAAAAGTGGGAAAGAACCCAAAGCACCTCTGAATTAGTAATAATAATAGTGCGAAAATCAGGCGGTCATTAAAGTGGTGCTGGTGGTCGTAAGAACACAAATTCAATCACTCTCTCGCAATCGTCGCTCGGCAACGCAGAACAATTATGACGCAAGTCAGCCATCAGACCCTAGGAATCGAAATGCCAAGCGTGACTTCAACTCGATGAACAAGTAAACTTTACCAAAATAGTACAAGTGAATGCACAAAAAATAATGGCATTTTCTAATGACTTCAAAGGTCAGTCAAAGGGCCGCTTGATGTGTGATAAATTGAGGGGACTAGCAGCACAGGACTAACAAACTTGCTGGTCGTTGGAGGCAAAGTAGCACAAGCTGAGACCACAGCCTCAACCTCTATGTGAAACTACTAAATTCAGCAAAAGTATAGAGTGAAATACACTAAACGCTGGGACCCCTTCAACCCCTCATTTGCGGTTGTGGCACACCCCAAATGAGCGCAACGAGATCACAACTGGCATTACAATCCCGAGGCCAAAACGAGTGAGAGAAAAATTCACCTCACTAGTGATCCACACTTAATCGGGAAACTTAAGCCCGAAAGCCGTTAACTCAGAACCTCATATTCATCTGCTGGGTAACTAAAATATAAGTGGGGGAAGAAAAGCAAATCAGAAAAGTGAATAAGGAAAATGAGACCGTACTGGACAAGCTAAGAGGCATAATGGAGGGTGGAAATTATTCTAAAATCAAGGATTATATCAATCATTCGACTTTCGCGGGTGTGGATATCAACTACCAAAGGGAAAGGAGCGATTGCAATGCTCCCGTGGAAATAAAATCCTCAAACGCGTGAGCGGGAAGAAAACCTCTCGAATATGCTAGCATAGAGACGAACATCAAGCACTAACACCACCGGTTACAAAGGTAGCGCAGCACACGCAACCGCAACGTGAGGTTGCGGCCCGATGCGAAGGTGACTTAGGCGCTGGGTGGTCACATGTCACCCAAAACTGACACCTTTCATACAACCAGCACATTGTCACCCGTTGGAGCTTGGTAGGCGGGATTCACTTACTTTGCCCCACAGCTTGACAATACCGGGTGTTAAGGATCCACCTTCGAAGGGTTGGTTGATAGAATTATGTTTTAAAACCAGATCTCCTACAGACCCACTTCTAAATATTATGCAACATAGGAGAAGCCTTTGCAGTTACGAAAACGAATTGAACTGGTTTCAAGATGTGATCAAGCTCAAATCGCATTAGGTTAAACCGGAACTATGGGGACTTGAAATAGCAGTGGAATAGTAGGAGGCACAGTAAACAGAATCAATGAACTACCGCGTACAAATAAACGATTTCAAATATCTAGTAGTTAAAGCAAATGCTTGCAGCACGCTGTACCGAAAGCTGTTTGAATCTTTTTCACCTAATTCCACCTTTCAAGCCCAAATGATAGTGCGAATATCGAACAGCATCAAGACCTATCACTAAATTGTAGATTTTGTGCCTGTGCAGATGATTAGGGTTGGGCATAGGTTTGGCAATGGCGGTGCAAAGAACATTGACGCGATAAGACGACTGACAAATGAGATGCATTCCGCTCCAAATACGGAGTGTAAACACCGCACTTGCAGTCTCTGCAACAATTTTACTCGAAAGTGGAATCAGCGAAGCAAAAAACGGAAAAGAGATTACACCTCAAGAGATGAGTGAACTTTCTGAGCTTTCAAGAAAACAGCGAACAGTATTAACACTCACCGCCATCTTTCGGTTGTAGGTGTCCTGCATGTCGAAGTAGGGTCTAAAATAAAGTCATGAACATGTCAATAAGATTTAAACTGAATTACCTGCAAGTGAATTGGATTGTGGAAAGTCTTTGTTGATGTACGCCCGGGCACCAAAATGGTGGAGACAAGATAACCTCATTTAATAGATGAAATTGCTCCGAATAATGGAACAAAAGCAGACGCCCCTCAAATTGGCAATTCATGGAAAATTGCAACTTCGCTGGAATAGCTTGATTTCCAGTGAATTGGAAGCACATCAATGGAGTCTTATGACAAGTCCGCACCACTCTCAAGTAATCTAAGGTCACGTTGTCTCGGCCAACGTTATTTTGTGGCAAACGAATAAAAGCTTCCACCATGAGAGAAATTGTGAATACAATGGCGTAATTTGCTTCTACAAACATCTGACGTCAAAAGAACAGCCTATTGCCATGGACTTCAATCAATAGTCCAACAGTAAAACCGAATAAACGCTTATTTCATTCTCCAATTGGGCAAACTCAGGAAAACGAGCGAGCGCTTCTCCAGAAAAGTAGAGCAAATTTGCGATTCTCCACGCATGACTAGTACTGCTACAAAAATTTATTCGTTTAACGTTTGTTTTTGGGTACGCGGACATTTGAAACTCAGCTTGAACTCGGAACGATTTCAGTGGCCCCTTCTCCCAACCATTCTCTACGCCAAAAATACATTTCCTACCCTTGTAATATGACTTCCTTCACATTCTGAAACGACTGAGATGCGTCGGCAGTAGCAGAGAGCAAGACCAATCCCAAAGGTCAATCGCTTTGACGTCCACCCCCCAAGTTATAAGCCTTAATGTAGTAAAGGAAAAAGTATGTTGCGGGTAGGATAATCTACGACCGCCAACAGAAGGGGTGAAATCTACGTCCAATCTTAGCAACTACCCAAGTTCCGAGTTCTACTGGATTGTCAACAAAAAATGAAGAGACCAGCTATACTACCTGCAGGCAAATATAAACTAAGTGAACACGCAATACCTTCTCTACCTCTCTCACAGCCGTATGAAGTTCAGACAGAGACATGGCTAAGCAACACTAAAGTTAAAGTAAAGTGACAGAGAGGAAAAGGCGGAAAACTTTATCACCACGAGAGTATTTTAGGGACCACCCTCTGTTAAATGATTCGCAATGGACATAGATGATAACCTGCACATTCCCCTTCGCTAATTCCCGAACAGAACAAAAAGAAAAACCCAGTTGAGTCGGCCAGGGGGATCAGTGACTTTTCAGCCAGCTATGGTCTCAACTGCGCGCAAGTTCGATGACTGGTACAATTTATTCATGAGGATTTTACTTACCACACTGATCACGATGTGACGGACGACATGAGAGGTTGAACAAAAGGAGCGCCGGAGACGACTCTCAAAAGAAGAAAGTACTTCATACTCAGCATACCTAACACCCCTGGCAGTTCTGCTGAGCGTCATGGTCCCCAGGTGATAGTAGTAGCTTCCCTTCTTTCCCAGTCCTTAGGTACATTAGCAATCCATATTCTGCTCTGATACTAAGAATTCATTCGACTTCGGAAGACTTAGAGTGCCGCATTACGATCGACGTTCGAGAGCGCACAAACGCATTGACTATGAAAAACAAATCACTTATTGCGCATGTCTACCACTTTTGACCTTGTGACTATAAAAAACACGCTATCGTAAAATGAAGCTGCCGGGAAAAATTGTATTTCGACAACTTGCAAATAAACCTGACAATTAATAAGATGATGACATAAAAGTGCATACTTACTGAGATTTACGAATCGCCATGCCCATACGGCTGCGATAAAGGCGAAGGTCTTCTTCGACAATGGAGCATTGGGAAAGGATTTCCTTGTGTTTCTCCCTAAGCTCATTTAGTTCCATTTTAGTTCGATTAACCTGAAGAACAAATAAGACACTGGAGTGAACCGAGGGTTCTTAAGAGAAATAAAGCTGAGTGTTAGACATTTCCGAACCTTCTGCACGGTGCTATTAACCACTTCTAGCTTTGATTCATCCCCCTCGACAAACTTGGCGACGTCAATATTGTAGGACGTCAAAATAGACACCGCCTCATCGTGCTCTGTTCGAACAGCACTGTAAGCCTTTGAGTTCAACTGCAGGTCTTCAAGCAATTTCTTCTTCCTTGCTTGAGTTTCATAGTAAGGTCGTGACTTTTCAATGCTCGACTTCAACTTCTTCGAGTAAGTTGACAATACCTGGCTGGCTTCTGACAGGAGTGATTGAAAATGTCGATTAGCCTTCTGCAGAAATCAATTAAAGGGAAAACCCACTTCAAGATTAACCTCATTACTATTTATCAACGAAGATGCGTAGTTAAGGGTATTCAGTCGAGTCTAAATGTAAATGCATAAACGTATAACACACCTGAACGTCCTCAGTGATTGCCACTGGTACAACATCCGATTCAGGGTCCATCAATATTTACGTTTACAAGGAATTAGATTTAAATGGAATAAATGACTAATTTTAACGCCAACAGAGAGAAAATCGAACGCACAAACACCCCCGGGCACGCAAACAGATCAGGACGCGCGCCAAAGAAATCGTGCGACACCTCTATGATTTCAAACGGCACTAAAAGTTAATATTTTATTTCTGTTTTGTTGTCATAATACCTAAAACGCAAAAAAATTATTTGTTTTATGTAATTTAAAAAATTTTGGGCGTTAATTATTGCTAATGAGCAATAATTTTTAATATTTGACAAAATCTGTTGAACACAACTTCAAGGCACTTACTGCTATTTAATGAGAAATATGCAGCTCAATAAATGCTTTATTTAATGCTATAAAAGTAATATCACAGCTTTTTTGCTCGAAATTTTACTTTATACAAGGTCTCGTAACAGGGTGTATGCTCCGTTCTTCCCCTTTTAATTTTGCCACACTGAGGCGAAAAATCTTATCCGGGAGTTACGCCTCCCATAAGGAATCGCTTGATCATTTGGTCAGCGCAGACTCACAGCTTGTCAACTTCTCAGCATGCACAAATTAGTGGGATCATCAAAACGCCTCAGGAAAGAAGCTATAAAGCTTTTAAACCTTTGATTAATGCAGAACCATGAAAATAGCCCACTACTGCTTTTGATTTTGCCTTCCCTATTCCTTTTTTGCATTCTTGAATTCAACACACTTTTTTCTTTAGTGGAATGAATATAAACCCCGTTATGGATTCTGTTTTGCAGTGGCCTTTTATGCATCAGTAATTCCTCCAAAAAAATGCTAAAAATGCTTTTAAATTCTTTTTTTTTATTTTTTACTGCTTAAGTGCCGCTTAAATACATTTAAGACATTGTTGAATCAGATCTACTAAGTCTTAGGTTTACACACATTTGATCTAAGATTTTTCGGTTTTATGGCAGTACACAGCTTTTACATGATTTCAGTTGATGATACGACTTCATTTTTCCAAGACTGTGTTAGCTGCGCTGTTACCAAGACCGAGATTTAAAAATACAACAAACGATTCATGATGGTTGGAGATGCTGTCAATCACCTAATTGCTTCTTAAAGACTTCATTGTGAATACTTTGAAGTTGTAATAGCTCTGCGCGCGTGCATTTACTTCAACAAGACTGTGCCTGCTGCATAAGCTACATCTTCTAGTAATGCCTGGGAAATTCGAATACTTTATAATGTCACGATGGGAATTCAGGCTTACATGGAAGTGGCTCGAGTTCTACCCTGCTGTACTCCTATTAACCCCACCATACATTCCACACTTCCAAAATTTAAATGCGAGCTACTTATTCAATGTTAAGTTTTTGCTTTGCTATTCCCTGTTAATTGGCCATATTCTCTTTAGATTTTTATTGCAAAAATCAGTAAGAATCTTGGACTATTTTAGACTAGAAAATATTTTAAATGCCTACTCTTGAATGAATTCAGTCATGCGTAGTCAATTAAAACCGAAATAGATCTCAAAGGCTTTTCCACATGAATGAGCACAGAACCAACCAAATTAAATAATATCGCTTCAAGAAAAGATTTGCTTATTCAAGGTGATGCTTGATGATAATTTTACTCTTCTTTTTGGAATAAGATCAATTAACTAAGCCATCATTTTCCTGTTACTGGACATCTGTCTTTGCTTCGTAATTATTTGCTCAAGGCTCGAGCTTTTTTAAAAAAAACGACTCATGCATAAACTAAAATTGAATTAAAAATAACTCATTTGACGAGAATTTCAGTTGAGCAAATATGCTTCTCTCGGTTTTAGAATAAATTCATCCTTTGCGCAAAAGCGAATTTATAACCAATCAAAATGTCGCTGCAATCGTCGCATCAACATTGACCAATTAGAAATCAATTTAGGTGTCCGCGTGTGCACACCAACGTTGCGTGCGTGCGTTTGCACGCGTGCATCCATTCCACGGTGGTAATTGTCCCCACAAAGCTGAGCCGAAACCTCTGCGCCTGAGTTCACTTCACTGGCCATAGCACTGGGTTTTGCCCACAACGGCCCTCAACGTAACCACAGAGCTTTCGTCTCCCATAACTCTGCACGACAAAGAGATATTTTCGGTTCAACGAACTGCCTTCAAGTGGTGCGTGTAAGTTTGCGCCTATCCACTTATGCGATTTAACACGGATACTTCCAATTAGTAAGAGTGAAAACGGAACCATATTGTGTTACCAATGTCAGCCACAACACCCATTTGTGATGCACAGATAACAGGATTGATTAAGTGTTTAGGTACCGATCTTTAAATAAGTAAATAAATCTATATTACTACCAAACAAAACAGTATTATTAGCTAACTATGCTAAGATATCATGAAGTTATTTTGCGGCATATCGGATTCAAAATTCCTTCTGTTACATAAAATGCGGCGATTTATGTGAATTTATGAGTTGCAAAAGTGAAGTTCTCTAATAGCCCTCAGACGATTTGAGCAAATCCGCAAAGTTAAGATTATCTTTATTTACCCAACTCGTTGTGCTATGGATCTTGACTTTTCATTCATTCATAGACCGTACTTAATTACACTTATTGAATGGACCTGTTCCTTTCAAAGGGACTCATGAGTGCGTACAAAAATATCGAGGCTAGCGCTGTGACCAAGAACTGGAAACGTGGTAAGCTTGGTATTCATCTTAACGATTAAACAAAATGAATTTTAAATAATAACGTGTTCCGCAACGATGGATATCGAAAAGACAATTAAAAATACATACGAAGCGCTCTGAGACTTACTATGGCATAAAATATGCTTTGTCGACAGATTGTGGAGCTTGGGGCTAGCTTACTTGGTGAAGATACAGTAGTGGACCACTGAAGACCTACCTTTCCTGTCAGTCAGCAGAACTTAGTCGGGAAGCGTCCAAAAATCGACCGTGTCAAGTGCCAAATTGATATGCAGACGAAAACACGCTTGACTGAAACGCCAATGAATTCTCTTGGAAATTCTACTAGATATGGAGTTTAATCCCGCGTGGTAATCTCGTTAGTGGATGAAGAAACCTAGTATACAGCACATATCCGTAGCTATTAGTCTAAATACCAGCCCAACCCATGGTTAAATAGGGGGTTAGGATTCCGTTTTATTCCTTCTTGGCAAGTTGTCCTCAGTGCACAGTTATCCACTCATGTCTATCTAAGTTTCATTCAGATGTAGCAAGTTTACGCAGTTTATATCTGCACGCAAGTACAGTGAACACCTTCTAAACGAGTAGCTTCCGATGGTTCACGGCTTGAGTCAGGTAAATTGGAAATAAATTTCATGCTGAGCAGCGTACTGGGGTGATTGTCATAGGTAAACATCAATTTTTACTCTCCTGTTGGGAGTGGTCGCAGATTCTCCCTTTTACAACAAATGAACATCCACCTCGCTAGGGCTTATTACCGTCAGTAGAATTCAGACTATTTGTCCTTTGAGATCGCGATCGCTATCCGCTGTCACCGATGTTGCACCCTGATGCCTTCCTGAGGACGAGGGAAGACATAACCTGCTGTCAGATACAAGAGATTGTGGATACTGGCACAGTCTAAAGGCTGAGACTTCAATGGCAGCAGAGTGGAGGAGTACTAAGCTGCCCCGTTACCAAAGCCAAGCAACTGACTTACAACAAAACTACCCATAATTAAAATAACCGCTTTTGTCGCATGGTCTGTTCATCTTCAAATCACAGATCTGCAAATGCCTAAAGTAGCAACTACACTCTGAGATACCCTTTCCTTCTTTGAAAGTTTGAAAAGAGGGCAGAAAGGTAGTAGCGGAGTTAGTTAAAACGCAAATTTGATCGTTAGAAGGAAAAAAAAATTAAGATTTTAATGACGACAAAGCCATCTTTAAGACAGTCACTTCTTCTCCACCTTCCCCTCCATGGTTAAGGCCACTCCGGAATTAACCAGCTAGGCGGACTTTTTGTCAACGGTCGTCCGCTGCCCGAGGCAACACGTCAACGCATCGTGGAGCTGGCACAGGGTGGTGCTCGACCCTGCGACATCTCACGGCTCTTACAGGTCTCCAATGGGTGTGTATCAAAGATCCTCTGCCGTTTCCACGAGACTGGGTCTATCCGACCCAAGGCCATCGGAGGTAGCAAGCCACGGGTGGCCACCGGTGAGGTGGTTCTTAAAATTGCCGCCTACAAACGCGCCTGCCCATCCATATTTGCATGGGAAATCCGCGAACGCCTCCTCCAAGAAGGAGTCTGCTCCCAAGCCAACATTCCTAGCGTGCGTGTTTGAGACAATTTGTAAAGTTTTTTTACTTTTTACTGTTGTTGTGCAAAGCTTCATATGTGCCTCTCGTTCACACCTCAAACTTTTTAATTCAAACACTTTGGGCAAGCAATGTAAACCCTTCAATGAGGATTATGTTTCCAAGTCTTTTAATCCTTTTAGAATGGTGAATGTAGCTAAAGTTTTGACAGCTGGATTATTGTAAACAAATTAACGGCGGTTTGACTCAAAGAAAATAATTGCTTCAAATAATCGCATGGAGCTTTCTCTACGAAAAAAACTATCTACCAAATTGCTTGCTATTCGGTTCATTTAAGGTCTCGTCAATCAATCGAGTGCTGCGAAACCTCTCCGCCGAGAACAAGAATTCGCCGCTCGAATACAATCAACAAAACCAAGACAATGTGAGCACAATTTCAGCAAACTCGACTCCAGTGATGACTTCAACACAAAGTGGAGGCATGAATTTGGACCCCCTTGGATACCTTCAGGAACATCGACAGTCGTATGCAACGTGGACGGACTCCTGGTCCATGCCAAGGTTGATTAATTACCATAGTGGCTACGACAACACCTGTGCAGAATTTGGAGGGTGGCAGCTACAGTGGCCGGAGTTTGCACCAACTAAGCGAATTGCAAAGTCCGAGCCCTCCTCGGTCCTCTGGTCTTCAGATAGTTTTGCAAATTCGTCGCGTTTTTGTGATCATAAGTGCAGTGAGTAATTTTATCTTCCAAGTCAATTTCATTTTCGACTCAAATGCGACACCTAACAACGTAAATCACAAGCTTGACCATAAAGGTTTTAGCTACCTCAGATGACATCTTAAAGCAGAATCTTTCATCTTTGGAATGAATATGCCTCTCCCTTACAAATTTAGCTCCATGTTTACAAACCGAACAACAGGTTGGATATCTAGCAGATCCTGTGGAAGCCTATAAACTTCAGAGCCTACGATCATTTACTCCAACATCAATGAGAATGCCAGCTTTTGCAGAGATGGAAACTTCTCGGGTCCAGCAGCATCGGCGAATTCCATTTACAAGTATTGACCAAACAACGGTTTCCGAAAGAGGTGCGTCTTGAGGAGGAGCAGTCCCCTTGTTTGATAATTCTTTACAGCTTTCTATAAATGTGCATTAGCCATCAAATAATCTAAAATAGAGACCCATTGATAAGCATCTTCAAATAATTCACCTTTCATTGCATTTATACCTTACCAATTGCGCCCTGATGGTGGACTTTTACCACTCCGACTCCGCCAAAGCTCGATCAATTCGTTTCCCTAGGTAATTGAGGCTTTAAGAACTAATTAAGCAAAAGATTGCCGTTCTTCCTTAACAGAAATCGAGGCGTCACAGCAGCAAGAGGTCTTCATGCAGGAGGAGGGACCGACTATCAATTCGCGCTTGACTGGAAATCGCATCCACATGTGGCTATCCAACCGGAACACTAAGTGGTCTGCTCCCTTTGCTCCAGAAACAATTGCCTCGCGATTAGGTAAGCGCTGGTCCCAAAGGCTAAATGAGAGTGTGAATGAAAAAAAAGATAACGGTTCTGACAGTTGTTTATTAGTATTGTATCGTTTGGAGGCTTCTCAGGTGGAATATGTGCGTTCAAAAGTTGTAGGACTTGGCGTTACAACTACATGTCGGCGGCAAGGCCTTCCTGAGAAGGTAAAACAGCAAAACACCTAAGGCACTTCTTTATCAAAGCAAAATATTGTACTTTCCTTTTACTATTTTCGTATTGCCATCAGGGCAGTGCTGAATTCTGTTTTCAGTAACCACTGTAGTTGGATTCCAAAGTTATTTCATTATGCCTAAAAGTGGTGAGCTGATGAAGCTCAATTTTTTTTTACTGATAGAATTGGAAACGTCAATAGCAGGCGAGTATCAGCATGAGCCACAAATACCAACATCCACCGATCCCCTTCGTCAATCCTGGACGGACAGTGGAGAAATATGCTGATCACTGGCAATCACTCCATCGAACTGTATTGCCTCAGTCGAACTCCGTGATTACCATTTGTGTTTGTGGAAGATAAGGCGAGATGAGACAGAAATTCCCACATCAAACTCTTATCAAAAGTATAAAAATGTGTGATTCTGTAGCCAGTTGCTTCTTCGAAATCCCCTTTTCTCTACTTCATTTTAAGTAAACTAAAAGTTGTATTTTGTTTGTTCTTGGTGATATTAAACGAAAGATTGGCCGGTGCAAATATTTTGAATAATGCTGGTTTGCATTAAGTAAGGGTGGGGGGAGCAGCTAATGTATTGTAATCTATGCCCTATTTCCGCTTAAATACACGCACGGGGACTATCAAAGCAGATTGTAAAACCCCTATTTCAAAAAATAGATACTTCTAAACGAAGACTTGCTACAGAGCAACACAATTCCAGAATTTCGCCTTTCAAAATATTCAGGCGTTTTGTTGAATTAAGGGGACCTCTCCCAACCTTTAAGGACAGATGCCAGTAATAAAATTTATAAAAACTGCAGCACTCGTGTTTTATGAATGTATCTTGCAGACGAACGGCTGGAGGGCATTTGGGAATGTGTTTCTAAGGAAATGGGAATGGGCAGTGCCGCTTCCTTATTCTCATTAGGACCACGTCTACCATTTCACTTAATACAAAAAAGATGCTAAGGAATATCCAACCGTCTCATAAGAGGAGTAGTAAAACAGAAGAGGAGAAAAGGAAGAAAACTCTGCAAAAACACCTTCTTAATTAAGTGCGAAATAAAATCCACTGATCTGCATTAGGAATTGGCTAAACAGAACACAGTGTAATCTGATTTTAGGAATGAAAACCACCTTATTGTTCAGCAAAACATAATTAAATAGTAGAACCGATATACGGGGCAAAAGATGACCTTAACTTCTTTGACTAGTCGTAAATCTATAAGTTTGTACGTAAAGGTCAATGCGACAGATCTGAGCTTTGCAAAGAAGAGCTACTTTGACAAATAATTGCAATTCCAAAGCATTAGCTATTAAATGTAGAGAGTTTAATTAAGCCATCTTCGCAGATAAACTTGCGCTTTAAAAATAATTTTTGATAATCTGTGTTTGCAATATAAAATAGGTTTTGTTGACCAGAAAAATTTTCTTATTATTGTTATTTATTCGCGCTCCTAAGAAGGCGCGCTTTTTGAGCCCCCAACGAAAGTGTTTTATTTTCGCGTTTTTGGGATTGCTGCTGAGTTATGTTCGCTGTCTAGATAAAGCACGAGTTCAATAATCCATAATTTTAAGAACAAACATTTTATTATTTTTGTTGCTTCGAGGATGTTTTCATCATGAATCGTCCTAAGTCCCGAAGCAAACGTTCCAAGGTTTCACTTATTCGGAGTCAGAGCTGTCGGAGTGATATGGATTTAAGTGATGACAACAGTTCTGTCCATATTTCCGCCCGCAGTGGAAGCGATTCTCCTGCGAATGATGTAAACCCATCCCTCAATGCTGATGAGACTGGAACATTATCAGACACGACCCCTAGTGTTCTATCCTCTGGTGAAATCAAGAAGCTTCGAATACGTAATGGATTTAAGCTAAACCAATATCAATCTCTCCATAAAGGGAAACATGGCGAACTTAAATCGGTTGCGTCCGAGGTATCTATAAGCCTAAGGGCAGATAACAATAATCCAATCAACAATCAATTGACCAATCTCAGCAAACCTACAAAACTGCACAAAAGCGCCCTCACGCCTTCTGAAGTGCCGGACAATTCTTCAGGGCTGTCAAGTTTGGTAAAGAATAAGGCACAGAATGTTAACCTTCCGCCATTTGAGGAATCTATCATCGAAGGTTTTTCCATTATGGCCTTCAACACGGCGCCGGAAATGGAGGTCGGTTTTTTGTGTTTAATTTGCCCTTCTTAATTGCTTTTTTCACACCACTCTTGACTGCCATGAATTTGGGGCATAACATTCGTTCGAATTCGCCTTCTGCTCTCAAGTTTCTTGCGCAATCTCATCAAATAGTGGTGCTGAAATTTTTCGTATATGACATGCACGACAGTATATTCTGCGATCCTACGACTATTTACTTGCCTTTAAGAGGGCCTTAATGGAGATTGCTTTCATGCCTTTGATAATGGTTGCCAGTTTATTTTTAATAACTAGCACTCATTTCTGGTGGTAGTTTTTAACTCTCCACCCCCTCTCTTGCCCCCAAAGCATCTGACAGCCATCTGTTTGACAGGAGTGGCAAATGGGTGCGAGTTTTACTACATTCAAACGCGGAATTTTTCCCCCCAAAGACAAGGTGTGTCATGCTGAGGATAAGCAGTCTTTTGAGTCAGTTTTGGGAGCTTGCTATTGTTTTCGTGCGTTTGGTCTTCGTCATCGCAGAAGCAAACGGTGAAGCCTTTACATGGGACCTGAGTTTAGGTATTTCTACCCACACACTCCTATAAAAGCCAAAATGATATTTCGTCGCACCTTTCTACCGTTAACTTCATCGCACGAACGCCATGCATCTTGTGCGTTCTTATCGGGAGCAATACGTGCGTGTATGCCGACTTGTGTGCTGTCAACGGCTTCTGAGTCCGCTTTGGATGGTCAGTGAGGTCACAGACTTGAAGTTTGCCCCCCTTTGCGTAAATCAGGATACCAGCTGTCTGCCAGAATATCCAGCACTTACAGCCCTGTTGGGGGGTCCTCTAGGTTTCGTGTCTCGGTTGTTTCATAACTTACGTGTTCGACCTAAGGCTGACCTCTCTCCCACTCCTCCTCATTGTGAGTCATATCCGCCTTTGTTGCTGTTCGACAAACGGATTTGTTAATATACTGAAGGAAGCAGTAACCAAAACGGGGGGTGTTTTAAGTGTGCGTGTGTGCGGCTTAAAGAAGCACCGACGTCATCCCGTGCGCTTTTTCGCGCGTGTGTGCGTTCGTGCGTGCGTGTCTTATCTACTTGCTATCTCTTGTTTGTAGGGGGTGGAGTGGTTTGGCTCTGAGTTGAGGTGGTTTGTTGCATTGCCTTGATTCATCATTTCCCAAAATTGTGATCTTTTTGTACCGCTCTGCTTAGTTCCAAAGCAAAAATTGGTCTTCCACTTCTGCTCACTACCTGTGGGTAGCTCTTTTGAAGTTCATTTCAGTGTTATTTACAAGCAAATTTGGTACGTAATGTACGTATCGTGCTTTCGTTTATCTTCCTGTTGTAAACTACTCTAGCTTCATCTCTTCGCTTGGTTGTTATCATAATTCAAATGCAGTTAAGAAATTTAGGACAAATGCACCTACTTCGTTTTGGTAGATTAATTATTAGCAATTTTTTGACACCCATAGTTTCAGTAATCCTTTATTTCCGTCGCATTTATGTCAAGCATTTCACATATTGACTTGAAAGACTGAGGCTGTTCTTCAGCGTTAACTGTTCGCCACAGTAACCTCTTCTGACAACGGGAATAAGGCACTTCCTTTGTGATACTGTGCCTTGAATGCATCCTCGAATGCCTTGTTACCGCCACTGACACGCTTCCTATAACTGCACTACTTCAATGTCGTCAGCAGTGCTGGGGTCTGGCAATTTCAGGCAATAACCACTAAGATATGCTCTCTGCATGTAAGTGAGTACGCTTTAGGTAATCCTTTTGAGACTTTGGTTATGCAAACCGTTGAAGAGATCGTTTTGCTCCTCCTCTGGTGTGGTGCTTTTGCTATGCCACATGGCTTCTATCATACTGGACGAGGTGAGTCAGTCACCAGTGCTTTCTCCGTAAACAGCTGTGTGCGCGCGCGGGGGCAGAGGGTGAAAGTGAGAGAAATACGAGGGGGAGCACGGGGAGGGGAGGAGAGGGAAGGGAGAGACAGCGAATGTAGGAAATGGGTTAGGTTAGTGAATGGGTGGATGGACTGATGGATGCGCAGGTCTGTAGTTAGAGGGACAGCATCGTGCTGCCGCTTGTGATTGTTATCTCTTCTTCCCACAGCATAACCCTCCTAATTTCTATCAAATCAGAGCTCCGCTTGGAACACAATTTCTCTTATGTGTCTCTCTTCAATCGGACTGTCTCCGAGTATCGTAGGAATTTCTGTTCTGATCATAGCCTACAGTCCACGCGAAGTAAGCGCTCTCATGGGCTGAGTCGAACTCGTTCAAAAGGGTCGGTTCCGGAGTCCATAGCATCTGTGATGGTAAATTATATGGGTATGGCCCTACGTATTCAATTTTTCCTATTGTTGAAGTTGGTTGATTCAGTTTTAACCTTTTCTGATTTCGCCGATCTGAAATGTTTTGAGTTGTGCTTGACATCTTTACTAGGCAATAATTACTGCGTGCGAATGATTTGTTAGAATATAGAACATCACAATGTTCAAAACCGACTCTTTATACCACCTTTTCTAATTTTGATAAGTGGTGTTTTTATCAGATTAGCCGATTACAATCACGATGCGTTTGTCTTCTACGCCCCCAGCCCTCCATAATTCAGCAACATTGGTGCGCATATCACGGAGTCAAATCTGTTCGCCTCGCACCGTGTCACTTGCTTCGATTTGACGTGAATCCACAGCTCATTCACCGTTTTGCGCGTGTTACTCTAGCTATTTTGAGACGCTGATTTTTGCATATCACTTCTGTTGTACGTCTCTGTAATTTCTCAGAGTCCTCACCAGCCCTACCCTTTAATTAATAACAGTCATAATTGTGGGGCGAATTTTTCCTAGCCAAGAGAGCTCTTTTTTGAATGTTCATCTCATCCTATGATATTCTAGTGAGAACATCAAAACTTGCCACATCTATTTCTCCATGCATTTGAATCCCATCTTAAATGCTATGTGTATCTTTCCTTTTAAATGCCAAAGTCCACTAATGGTTTGCGGGAACCGCAACTTATCCGCAAAATGTGCTTATTCTGAGGTCCATGGCATTTAAACCTAGCTCTATGTTATTTTCACTTATTTAATGAAGTTGTGAAGACTAGGAAAAAACTACTTTCTCTGAAAGGCACTTTTAATGCAACAAGCAGCCTAGTTGCAATAATGAGTGGTGAATGGTCAATTCTTTTAGTTTATTATCATCTGTGTCACTCTCGTGTCGTTTTATTAGAAAACGACGCAGAGGTTGGAGCTGAAAACACGGTTTAACGGAATTGGGGTTACGCTTTGATTAATGTTTAGACATTGTCAAATTGGCGTGACAGCTTGCCTGTGTGTGCATGTTTTCACTGCAGCATTGCATAGAACACCAGTTTCTGGGGACAATTTTGGCGGCTCGGTAATGTGTTGCGACTTGTTTCGCCTGATTGAACGCTTAGTTCACAACACACCCGTGCATGCGTATGCTAGGCTGAGAAGTTGCTACATCCACTCACGCACGCAGTCGCCATGTGTGTTTACGTCTCCCTGAAATTGAGAAGTCTTCCTCCTCCCACCCTTTCCGGTAGCTGCAATAACAACTTTTCTTCTTGCTTTCTTCAGCACTCACTGTCACCTTTTTTCGTGCTAGGCTTTTTGATTGCTAAGCCTACTCCATGGCACTAGATTGAAGTAGCCTCGACTATAAATGGTTGCAAGATTATGCCCTCTGAGACACATCCGTCCGTTGTGCGCGCATTTCGGTCTACTTGTGGCTCTGATGTCTGGTAGAAGCGTTCGTTTTGTTTGCAGAAAGGTTATAATATTGAGGTCGAGCCTTCTAACTGTGTGTTGCTTTCTCCTCAATGGGTTCCGCATGCTACTGTGGTTGCACTTTGAGAGTAATTGGTACTTAATGATGTCTCTAAAGGCCGACCAGAAGGGCTACATTTCCTATGTGAACAGTCAGCACGATTATATTGTGTCTGTATGTGTGCGGATTTTTTGCTTCTTAACTGGCAGGGGGAAGCAAATGCTACCACCACCGCCGCTGCAGACAGCAGCAGCAACAACAATCTCAGTTCGCTGTGTGTTTGTGTGACAAGCAGATAGGCGTGAGGCAGCAACACGCACGTGTCATCATGACACGACTGCTTGTCAATTTGCAAGTTTATAATTTACTGCATTGGATAATTCACTGAATTTGTCCTAAAGTAATAGGGGGGATGCCATAATATTCTTTCACAACTCATTTTTCATCTTTTTGCTACAAATTTTACGGTGTTTTAAGTCAACCTCGAGCAGTTTGTCGTAGTCGGATTGTCACTGCCATCGCTATAACTCCTTGACACGTACCTTGGTAATGATTGTTTACCAATCTATTATTTCCCACGCCACGTGCTCTCAATCGAAATGCCTTGCATAGAAGTGGGTTATGTTGCTCTCCCATTGAAGCCTGTCCTGAATTTGTGCACGATTTAACATCTCGGAAGTTTTTTAAGCACTTTGGTGTCATTCAAGTTTCTGGTAGCATGTGGCGGTTTTTCTATTTCATAATCAACTTTTTTTTATCTCAGAACATGAAACACCCTTTTCTAAAGCAATGACTACCGCAGGCATCAGCTTAAGATCCGCTTTGCCATGCCTACATGTCTTGGTTAATTTTGCTGCATGGGTCAAAGTTGATAATTTGGTTATGGTGTTTTGTAGGCGCCATAGATTCGTGTGGCTCCGTTACCGAAGCTAGGTCTTGTGGTGGTCTACCCTCCCCTTCCTTCCTCCCTTCACCTGTCTGCCAAATAGCCTGTGGTCTATCCAACCATTGGATTGGATGCTATGGTTCTCCATTGGCACCCATGTCAAAGGCATTAGGCTTGGTTCGGTACAATTCAAAAGCTGCATTTATAAGTTTATTCTACTTTTTTCGGCGCGACTCCCCTCAGCGAGTGTTATTCCTGCAGCCTATTACTTTGCTCTGTTTTTCATACCCCCCCCCCTCCCCCTGTACTTCTATGTCGTGCGAGTGAAGGATCACGTTAGCCTGAACAAGGACAGTCAGTAGATGAAAAGAAAAGATTGCGTGGTCTCCAGTCAACTCGAATCAAGCCTTTCTTTGCTGCATGGTAGTTCAGCAGAGTTTACGTTTCACTACATCCAGCTATGCGGCAGGTGGTGCGCACAAATAAAAGTAGGTTACACTCCAGAGGATACCCTTTTGGTGCTTGCTCCTCCTCTTTCTCCCCCTCCTCCTCCTCCTCCTCCCACTACTCCATGATTTATCGCCACATTGGTGTTCTTTTTTCCAGTCAGCTGGCTAATGCGTTTGTGTGCGTGCGTGGCTACATGGGCTTACTTAGAGCGTCTGCACAAACACCTACACCTAGGCATCAACTGCTTCTGCCGGAAGATTTTCTCACGCATGTATAGAGGGTATGCCGTTCTGACTCTTGTCTGCACACGCGTGCGCTCATTTTTCTAGGTCTATACCTGTTTTTTTACGACAACAGGGTCATTATTTGGCAAAATGAGGTCCGGTAATGGTGCAAATATGGGGAGTTTTTAATGAGGTTTGATGAAGTATCCTCTTTTAACTGTCGGTTTATAATATGCTCTTGACAGGGTACAAATTTTATCCTTGTGATGGGTTTGCGTTCTTTTTGATTACCAGCGCTTCTTGATGACCGCAAAGAGGAGAAATTGTGTCCTTTCGATTGCACATGCAATACTCGCGAATTCGGATGCCTTTTCGTTGTTGTGCGTGCAACCTAATTAGATGGAGGCGCAAATAGTGGGTTTGGTACAGTGAGAAGAAAACGCAAAGCCGCCGTTCATTGATGCTACATGTGGAAACGGTGTTCCGCAACAGCATCCATTGGTAAAATTCGAGGCAGGGATTTGCACTTCTCACATGACTCTCCTTCACTCCATTTGGCTTTTTCGGATTCCTTACGTCTGTCTGCATGCGTGCACACACGGCAGGCAGTGAATAATTCATTATCAACCTAGTAATTAGACTCGTTTTCACCTTAGCCCTATGATTGTTTGGTTACTATGGCAATGCAACTTGTTTTGGTCTGTAAACACTTGCACTGTTGCTGATGTTGGAATATGTTTGATGCAGTTTTGAACTCGTTGATAGTGACCATTTCTTTTTGCATTTCTCGTTTAGAAAAAAGACGTTATGATTGTGAAGGCGTCACTTGTTTTCCACACTATTGCTTCACTCTATTATTAAAACCGGTGAATATATTTCTAACAGCTGAATCTAGGCAAGAAGTAGAAATTGCTTAGATCGGGTGAGTCGCACCTCAACTAAAAGGCGACTAGTGTGAAAAAAAACAAGTTGTACGTTTGCATCTTTTCAGTACTATGAATCCACTGGCAAATTTATAATGTTTAAAATTCATAGCATTTTTTCATCCTTCTGAGCCTTCGTGGAGTAGATTTTCGCCTTTTTCTTTTCCTTCCTCCACTTGCACTGAAAATTAACCGCGGTCACAGTTTCAGCCGCATTACGTTATTTTTCCGACGCGTTTATTGCATGTAAGTCTCTGCACACGCGGACAAATGTCAGTCTGCCTGTCCAGTCGTCTTGCCAAGCAAGAAAAACCATTTCACTTGAAATGCTCAGTTCACGTCTGTTTCTCATCCCGTCTCTTGGTCAATTTCAATGCTCTTGCAATTAATTCACACAGGGATGACCCTTTGACCTCGTGAATTTCGAAGGCGGGTTAGTGACTGACAGCAGATGTAATGATCCATTCGAGGAGTATCATTTATCAAGTTGCGTGCTTTTGATTGAAACCGAAACTTCTGCATCGAGTAAAGAGCTTGATTTTCTTGCTCGTGTTTTCAACTCTCAGGAGGCGTGTGCTCACTTACCGTGCTGAAGTGGCCTCAAACCAGCGCATCATGTGCGCGTGTGCCATTGTGCACATCTACGTGCCCACACGTGTACCGCTGTTAGCTCGGGTCCCGACCATGCATTACGTTTTTGTCCCTTCTCCAACTGTAGCTAACCCCTTTTCCTAACGGTGGTGTTTTCCTGTTTACTTATTCATGCGGTGCGTGTGCGCATACACTCACACCCACACGCCACTTTTGCCTCACATGCGGATGCGCCACGAGTGAGTGTTTCGTCGCTGAATTATTCGTTTCTCTCATTTGGTCACCTATACGCGATTTAAACGTGCTAGTTGATTTTGTCTTGGATCCTTTCTCAATTCGTCCATTGTTGGTGTCTCGGGTCGGCAGGGCATACAGGGATGGGAGGTGGTCTCCATTTTCCCCCTCCCATAATAGTCCTCACAGTTTCATGGGGGTGCTTTCGGATAATGGACTGAGAGGCTTTTAGATTGTTCTCAGATAAGCTATCGTCTATGCATACTTATAAGGCCTTGGTAATTTACTTAAAAAAAACTTTACCTTTCCAGACCACTTCTTTAATCTTGTGTTTTTGGGGAGGGAAACATGTTGTCTTTTTAACTAGAATTAGAACATGTGGATTCTTTTTCCAGTTGTGACACAGGTTCCATTCCGTACAAGATGTCTTTGCACCCTAGCGAACTATTTATTACCAAGTTTTAGTGTCACGGGGTCGTGGCTTGGGTTTCAACTGATGATTGAGATTAGTCATTCATCTGAAGAGAGACAGTATGCGACAGAGTTTTGGGACAGAGGGAGGGGTTGTCACTGTCACCCCTCCCTACGGATGGTGGTTGAATATCGGGCTGTTCTGACAGACTAGACAAAAGTTGACTTTAATGTGTGTTGTGGAACACCGATTCTAATCTATTTGCGCTACATTACTATACCCATTGTGACATTTCCATTGCCTGTACTTCAAATTTCCTTACCAATCTCATAAAATAGTGCTAGCAGTGCCTTCGCTCTGTGCCAGCATTGTCAAAATAAGTAAGGTGTTGCACTCGAATGTTGGGTTTGTTTGGCAGCTCTATTAAAGGGTCGTAGCAATTCTGCTAATTTGGTAATTCACTTAAGAGTGTGTCAGAAGGAGTACTTGGCGTTTTGTTAGCCTGTTGATCAAAGTTTCTCTTAGCAAGCGATTTGTGCTTAATTGCAGGTCTTTCAACTTCATCAGACCTTTCTTATTTCAATGTGAGGGCTATTTTACCCCAAATAGCTGGAAAAACCATAGATCATAGTTAGGATGGCATAATTATCCTTGGTTGGAAGCTGACTTTCTTCAACGAGGGCTGAAGCGTCCTCCTTTCATCGTAAATTGCAATTATTTTAACAGTGATTTCATGAGGCTATGCTAGTTGTGCATCTAGCATAAACTAGTTTCACGGAAGAGTATGGAAGCAAACAATTAACCAAACAGGCGAAAAGAGTAAACGACGCTGTCAGATTTGCGTGGTCAATTGCGCTAGCGCAGACACGCACATCCACTGACAGGCGGGATGGTTGGAGAACGGGAGGGAGTGTGCGTGTGCGTGCGTGCGGTTGGGTTTCGCAACCATCTTCCCTTCCTGTCACTCCCAGCCTTTCTGAGTGGTCACTTATATCAGCTAGAGAACCGTTTCTTGGTTGCCTTGATCTCCGAGAAGTGTCTGTGTGTGCATACCTGTGTGCATGTTTGTGTACATTAACCGCAGCACAATCAGTAAGGGCGTTGTCCTCTGGTCAACCCCTTCCTCCCACCCCTATATCACTTCACGCATTCATCGTGCTGGTGGTGATTCATCTGCCCGTGGCGCACACACACTTCACTGTTGCTGCTGCTTCTTCCACTCTTCAATACTTGTATTTGTCTGTTTCTCCCTGTGTGCGCTGGTGTCAACACGAATTGATGTCTCATGCTCTAGCACGTGGGTGGGCACAATCCCTTACTAGCCATTAATAACTGGATCCATTGCCCCAATAACCGATGTCTATTGACAGGACTCAGTATTTTAATTGATCATCTCATCTGCGGCTGAAGGTCCTAGCTATGGGTGTGCGTGCCCTCAAGGCCTGGTGCTTTTTCATTGCGTTGCAGTGGTCCTTGCTGTGGCAATTGTTTTCATATGAGTTGCACGTCGAAATAGCTTGCTTCTACCTTTTATGGGGTTTTGTATACTGATAAGTCCTGTTACTCAAGTACACGCACAATTAGCTGTTTTAAAAAGCGAAGGACTTATTACGTGGTAGATAAACTAATTAATCTGTACACTCCAAATGTTTTATTTTTTTTCTTTTTTAAACAGAGCAGCATTCTATGGTTTCACATTGAATTATCGTAGCTATGACCCCAAAGTGGTAGTCCCTTAGACTCCATTAAAAACCACCGCAATGTTCTAAGGGAACAAAAATACACTCGAGTGGAAAATTACTCCTTTGCCGGAGATTTCTTTCCCGTTTTAAGAACTTGTCGGTTTTTGTGTTTCTCATGTAAGACTGTTGGAATGTACCATATTTTTATGGCCCTTCCTTGTTACTTCAGCACTATTTGAACAGTCGTATTCGTCTCTCCAGGTACTATGCCATGTTGAGTCTAGCTATTTCATCGGAAACTCTTTTTTATTTAGATACTCTTAATTTACGAAACTACAACTTGGGTCTTATAAGACCAAGTCATTTAGTCTTGGAGCTTTTCCATTTCAGGTATTCTCATAGCCCCAGTTCCTGTTGTTATCGCTGAAACTATCAGAGAAAAAAGCATGAATGAGAAATGATTCATCCGCTTGTAGTCTCTTGAGTGCATTTTCACGGTAGTCATCCTTGAAAGCGCTCCGTGTGCTCTAACTCACCCATCTCATTAATTGGGGAGGGGAAAAGGTAAATTAAGTCTCCAATGTCTGTCTAGATGAAAAGCATACATTTCTACTACGGGTGCTATTCTTAATGGTCGTCTCACTTCAAGCAGCTAATGTGTCGATTAGCATTTTTGAGGTGCCCAATGAGCCTGATTGGCTGGGTTTTGGGCGGACATCAGCATCAAATCCAGTGTTTGCCTAATCGAGTGTCGTCTTGGCTTTGGCCGATTTAAATTGTCTGCGTCACGCGAATCGTTGCTGCCTCTCTCCCTCCTCGGATGAAAACGTGAAAAGGCTGCGGCAATCACTAAACAGTTCTCCATCAATGCGTAATCGTGAGGATAAAACATTAGATTCCATTAGGCAGTTGGGTCGTAGAAAACCACAATAGTATTGCCCATATCCTTTTAGTCCACGAAACAGTTTTGAGTCCTTCACGAATCAAAGTGGATACGAAATTCTTATGTATAGATTTGAATATCGTTTTTTTGCAGCAAAACTGTCAATACACATGCAAGTGTAGAATGAACAAATTGTCACCCCCAGACTTTCCTGTTTCTACACGCGTATTGTTTCTTTCTTGTTGGTACAAGTATATCTAGGCGTTTGCGGAGTAGGTTGCAGCTGAGGCGGCGGTGCATGTTGTAGGGGTGTTGGCGTCCTCTTAAACAGTCTGAAACAATTCATTTTGATAAGGTCCATTTTCAGACCGCTACTTTAAAATGTATCCACGAATCTGGTCTGAGAAAGGCTTGTACACCACTTTCTTGGACTAATTTATTTGCTCGAGTTTTGTTGAAAGGAAAGCAGAAAAACTAACCTCGTAAAGGGTATGGGAATTGTTTGTTCACCCATTGTGATTGTGTGCGAGCTTTAACGTTATCTGCAGTGACTCCTACTGGTAAGGGCACAGTCCCTTTTTAAGTGCCTTCCCCCCTCCCTTTTACAGACAATCAAATCCTTGGTCCATCGTTTTGTAAAGCGCTCTTGTTTGCCATTTTCAATGTTAACCACTGTAAATTTCCCCACTTGCGCACTTGTTAATTTGAAAACGTGAAATATGCCTTTCCCTAGGGAGGGTTTTTTTTAACCCCCTCTCCCCACTTCGGTGGACAAAACTGGACCGTGCGCGCGCGGTGTTTATGTGATGCCTTGAGACAGCTGTTATGCGCCCAGGGCTTTATCTAGGCGCGCGAATTTGTTCAACGCTTTTGGTCATGCTGGGGCTCAATTCTTGCCTTCAGGAAAGTGGCGCAAATGCCCTCTTTTTTTCCCGTTTTTGAATGCTGATGTCGCTTTTGTATTGTTGAGACCTGCGTCTCTTATGCTGGACGTGGCCCTAACTTCCACAATAGATGTTTACGCAAAACTATTCTAAGTGATTTTTTGCTATTTTAGCTCACATACTTCAATTTGTTGCTCAATTTTTTTAAATAGAATTAAAAAGTACTTGCCATCTTTGCCAAATAACTTAATGTAGTTCATCGGATGCAGAATTGTTGAATCTGTCCAGTCATGATACTCTAATTCAAAGTAATCTTCAGGAGCAAAACTAATACATGTGATGAAAAATGGATGTTTTTAAGATATGCCTAGGAGACATAAATCTTGACTTTATGCGTCGTATGCGTGTCAGTGTTATTCAATGGAAGAGACCTTAAAGGCAGGCGCTGTACATCATGAGAGCATCATTTCTGACCCCCTACGACCACCAGCAGCACTAAAGCGGTGCTTTTTTGAGGAGAAGAGAAGCGGTTAGTAGTTCTCCTTCTGAGTGGTAAAAGGGTATTAGCGATTCCACAAAATGAATGTCAGCTCAACTCTGTTGAACAGTAGGAAACTTTGCACTGGCTTAGAGATTCTCAAATTTTCAAAGTTCTCGCCTTTCCTCTCCCTGGAGTACGACATTCCAAACTTTTCACGGGTTGTCGAGGGAGGAGTTGGTATAGACGGGGGATGGTAGAAGTAACTTTGGGGGTAATTTAACCTAATTTTACACGTTAAACATAAAAATACCTGCCATTTAGTGCCCAGCATAACGTACGCAAACATGGATACTTGCACTGATGGCCTTTGTTATAGGGCCTAGTCTTTACAATAGAAAAGCGTCTTTCTTGGTTTAGCGTACCTGTCAACTTTTAAAATGGAGGTTGGGAAAGTGAACAAACACGTGTACAGAGTAAGCTTTTAAACTGCTGGAGTGGCACTGGTAAATTATAAACGCCACTAAATAGGATCGTCATATGGGTTAGGCGGGTGGGCGATGCCATTATCAGATAGCGGCTGCGTGTGTGCATGTTTATTTACGAGAGGGGTGAGGCAACCACACACACACACACACGTAAAGGCACATAAACACTCAGACAGGTAGATCAGTCGAGCTTTTCATTTACTATTATCTTACACCTTCCATTGAGTTGAGAGGTAAAGCAATTTTTTTCAAATACAGTGTTTCGTCGATCCCATTTAGACGCAAATGGTATTCAGACCACCATCAAGGCAGTAAGTGTCAATTTGCTTTCATTACGCGTGGTTTTTTTTAGTACAATACTCTTGTCTGCTTTTGTACTTCCTCAAAGTTTTGTGTCTTAAGCTAGCTTTAACATCAGATCAGCGGACAATGAGGTGGTAACGACACCGTTCTGCATAACCTAAAATGTTGATGCCATGAGTATTCCGACCTTATTGAATAAACTTTTGTCCTGTGATAACTAAACCGTAGAATTGAGAATCCTTTCAAAGGCTGTATTAAAACGCGAACCGATACTTGTTGAACAAAGTAAGTGCGAAGAGTTACTATGCTATTGGGTTTTTTCCCTTACGCTAGTTGAGAAACAATAGGTCGTCATCCTCAAACTTGTGAAGAGACCGACCAGCGCAACAAAGTCCAGTTTTCACCGCGAGCTTAATTTCATGTTGGCGATATAGAAGAGTTAATATTCAAGCATTTCCGCCATCTCTACTCAGTGTGCGTGTTTGCTCTCGCGCATTTCCCAATCCGGTGTTTCATTTTACCCTCCCTTTCACTTCCCTCTTTCCACCTTCCCTCCTCCCCTGGTCTCCACCGCGCTTGCATTTCGTGGTTGTTTGAGGATGAGTCACTGTGCGCGCTGCTTCCACTACTGGTTTGCCCTATTACCCCTCCGGTTATTGAGTTCATCCACCGTCATCAACAGTGCCGCCACCCTTTATGTCATTTGTGCTTGCATCAGTTGCACTTTGAGGGGGTCGTTGGCGCATAGTCTCTCTTTCTCTCTCTCTTGCTGTTTGTTGTCAGGCCTATCCTGTTATTTAATACACTAAACACCTCTCGGAAATATTGCATGTTTACACCTTCGACTTCATCAGGCTAACACCACCGATTCGGATGGAGGAAAAAAAATGCGCTTCGCTGACATTTTGCGTTGCTCCAACGGCGGCAGTGGTGCGCCAAATTTGTTCTGGTAGGGATGAAAGCTTCAACTTAAAGGTAATTAGCAGAACCCCCCTTATATTATTTTCACAGTCGTGTCCTCTCGTCATAATTGCGTTTTCATGGCCAAATACTTCTAGTTTAGGTACAAAAAAGTAGTAAAGTACCAAGGTGTGTTGGAAGGAGTGCCGATTCTTATTGGTGGCACCAAAACCACTTCGCAGTAAACCCTTTTTTTCATTCAGAATTGATGTGTGATTTTTATCAAACGAATAGGTTAAATCTCTGGTAGGAGATTAAGCATTGCCGTTTTCCTTGCTTTATTTATCATCTCTAGGATAATCATCCCATCCTTTCAGCGAGTCTCATTGTTGGTTTGAAAATGCCACCTAACTCGCCTATACTTCCATAATTATTGAAAGCGTTTTCGGAAAAATTGCGACTTCGCGAGGCTTTGTTTATCAAGCTCCTGCACTATTGCGAAGGCGTATTAAAGTGTCTCCTCAGGTTAATTAATTCAAATTCACTTACACGGAGCCATAAAACTGTTTTCCTGCAAGGCTCGGTGATTAACACACCCAAAACGCCATAAGTGGTTTTGCAGGGGTGGTGACTGAGGTGATGCTACAACAGCAGTGGAAACAAAAGGGAAACGAATTCATGTTTCGTTTGCCATTTCTTTGAGGAAAGGAGGGGGAGGGAGAGTGTTGGTGATAATTTATTCTGCAAGCATTGCCTTCTTTCTATTACCTCGGCTGCTAACTGGTGATGTTGTCACCACCTCCATTTTCTCGGGGCCACCCACTTTGGCGAGTCACATGAATGGGGTGTGTGTGTGTGCGGGCGCGTGCGTATGTGCGTGTGCGTATGCGTATGTGCTTCCCCCAATCTCACAGCTGGTGTGACGGTGGCGGTGGCGAGACTTTGATGATACCGACATGTTGCGTGCGTACACGGGTGTTGTAGCGGACTTGTACGCAGTGGCGTTGGTGATAGTGGTGGAGCCTGGAGCGTTGAAATTTGGCACACAGAGGCGCGTGTCCTCGAGCCCCAACGATTGAATTGGATGAGATCTTGGGCGAACTGGTACATTGTCTTGTCGGTAACCCCTTTTGTCCATCAAAATGGAAGTCAGACAGCTATAAATATGCCCTTGGTGGAACTTTCCTATGCATGATTGTTGAATCCAAGTGTTCCTGATGATGGTGACCATTATTACTTTATTACTCCATTCCCGTTTGATGTGTTTTGCAGTTATGCCAAGTCGTTAGTTCGCATGCTGTGGTATTCTGATTATTTCTGAGTGCTGCTTTTCTCATTGCTTGAGATTGTATGCTCCGCTTAGCATTTACACATAGTGTAGAAAATAACTTCTTTAACTCCTGAAATAGCCGAAGACGGGTAATAATTTGAGGGGAGAGAGGATATGTGCATGTGCGCAAAACGTTTTATTTTCTCGTTAGGTACCGCATGCGCTTGAAGTTGGAGCATAGCGTTTACGCGCGTCTTCACCTCGTAAGTGAGGAGTAAAAAGGTGTGTCTGCACCGATTTCCTGAGCGACAGTTATTAGAGCAGCAAAAAGTGGTGGTCTTGAATTCCACAGTCAATGAATGATTATTAGAAACAGTCGCATGTATGGTTCAGTCGGAAGGACCTTCTCAACACAGATCATTCTGTATCCTCACAGATGACGCAATAGACCTTGTTTTCACTTTCTCGTTTTTAATCTTTTTTAAACGTCTGGCGTTCGCTGGATGTCACTTTTTTTCTGAACTTAAGGCGTTTTGCTTTGCAGGTTTTAACTTTGAAGCTTCGAAGGCTTGAAGTGCTTCTATACTTACTTGCACAGCATTGCATACCTTTTAATGCGAGTGCTACAACCACATATTACGTCGTCGTCTCTATCTTGAAATTGCTCTCAGGCTAATGTCTGATAACTTAGTACCTCAATAAAATGCAGCACACCTTTCACTACTACCACCAGCATTAACAGGGGTGGCTGTCATCTGGATTGGTGTCAAAAATGCACGTGCATACACATGTTCACATGTGTTTACTCCATTGCTTTGTGCACAATTGGGTCTACGTGAAAAAACACATTTCGCCAAGGGAGAGTACTTATTGGTGCCCGTGGTACGGTATTAATCCAGTTTGTTTCCTCTTTGATTTGGGGTCTTGTGATTATGCTCATATTTGACGGTTACCTTCCGATGGTGTGACCATTCTGTATCCACAAAAATCAGTGGAAGAGGAGGAGGTAAAAAGTTTGTCGGACAGTGCATTTTAGCAATCTCGCCTAGCTGAAATGATTAATTGGCACACTCCGCCTTGGAAGTCAGCAGTAGCAGTTGGAGAGGTTTTTCTTATGGCACTTTCAAAAAGTGGCTTCATTCATGGATGAATTTGTTGTACCCTTTCCGACCGGTTTTTTATGCTTATGGTAAGAAATTATAATTATTTCACCAGAAAATTTGTTAACGCTAAAATTGTAAGAGGATAATGGATTGTGTTGAATGATGACCGGGAACTATCCAAGGGTGGTACTCTCATTTTGGATGCATCACGATTATTTTTAACCCTAATTGCCATCTTTTGGCTCCCTCTGCCAATTAGTCGGCCTTTTTCTCCGACAGTCATCAGATAAACCGGACAATGGCGCCACTGCGGCCACCATGGAGATTCCATTAAGACACTACTTTGCATCGAATTCGAAACTGGTTCTCTTCCGAATTTCCAATTGTGCTTAGGTGAACAGGTTTGTGGAGTAGTTTTTCGTACAGAAGCCTTGAACAAGTTCCCATTTTTCACGACTAAGTGAATGGTGTGTTTTTGTGGTTCCTTAAAATTAGCATGTTTCAAAAGCTCTCATTCGCCTCGTGCGAACAGTGCTGAATCCCCCTTCGGGTGGATTGTTGGCGCGCTGTTGATTCTCCCCTTCCTCCTCTCGATAACCAAGGTCGTCGCACGTCGCCATGTTTTTATCTGTTGCTATGATGTGGAAAACACCTCCCTACGTTGGCTCCTCTCCACCCCCGTTTTGTTTAGCTTTGGCCAAATCGTCTCTTTGTTTGAATACTTTTTAATAACCCACTCTGTCTTCTAAACTGCGCCGTTAGTCTGTAGCCGGTTTGCATTCACTCGTTCACTGGGCTTTGTCATTGATGAATCAACTGGTTAGGTTAAGCACCAGCCATGCACTCATATTTCCCCTCTCCCTATGTTTTGAAGGCAATGTGTACGGGAGGGTGAGGGGGGAAGGGAGTTGGAGGTGGAGCCTTCACACAGCTGCCGCTGTTGATTAATGACACGGCGTTGACCTTATTTTAATGCAGACACACGCGTTCACCTCGTCTCTGCTTCTGTACATTTCAACTGGAGGGTCTGCCTATGCTGCATCAATGATCCTTTTTTGGCGGTATCAACTTTCTTCGCACATTTTCTCATTTTTAACCACCACCGACCGTTTTTCGTCTCAAGACGTTTTTCCATCCTTCGTGTTATGCTTCAGTAGAGGAACTACTATTCCCAACAATTTGCACTGTTTTATTACTTTGATGTATATACTTTAGTCCAGCTTCAGTGACTATTAGTTGGCTCAAGCCAATGCGTTTAAAGCCACATTAAGATGCCAAGTGGTATTACAGCGCATAAAAGGCTCATACTTTTCGCGCATTGAAAAATTTTCGGTCAGTCAATTTTGAGAGATGGGGAAGTTTCCGGTTTGCTTTCCAAGTGCGTGGTTGTGCTCTACACTTTGCAGTGGTGAAGATTCCTTCCCTCTTTTCGGATGTTTCTTGGCGTCAGTTTCTCTCAGGCGTGTCAATCAAGTTAGCAGCTTGCCGCTACTGTTGGTGGTGGATTCATTCGACTTGGGTTGAGCGAACCATGGCTATTGGCGCCTTCACGATTGCGGTTTGTGGTATGTAAATCAATTGGGCTGCCGCCATTCTACCATTATCCTCCGCCCTGACTGTGATAAGGCCGTTGCTGGTTGTATGTCGCTCTTGGCGCACCCATAAAGCCAGCCCCATGTCAATGTCCCGCCCTCACATCTTGCATTATTCATTGGCCAGTGCGCAAGACTTGATAGTGTTCACGTTCGAACGTGTTTCAAACTTTAACCCCGTCGGATATTGGTTCTTCTCTTTGCAAAGGCTAGCATGGCTTGATGGTGCTATTTAAAGGTGATCTGAGCGCTTGGAACCAACACAAGGTCATTGCTTCAATTGGCTGTCAGTTTCACTTATTGAGAAAGGGTACGTACAAATAATGATGTTTTTTTTTCAAAGTCATTAGCACGCGATAGTTGAGGCCTTAATGCTGGCTTTCTTTCAAGTGGCGCCATTTGCGCAGTTGTGCTGCTTTGGAAGTTTTAGAACATCTTCACCAAAGCATTATCTTCTAGGTGTTTCTCTGAAAAGCAGGCGAAGGAAAGTAAACGTTTTTCTAGTAACAGCAATGGTTAGTTTATCTCCTTCCAAATTGATGATTTATTACTAACCGTGGTCGTTGGTGTTCTTTTTTCGAAGGAGGAAGAGTGACGGTTCTTTCAAGTTCAATGCATTCGATGATAGTTTTAGAGCGCAGAAAAGTTCAGTCATTTTAAATTAATTTGCTGATGCAGTTATTTTTCTGTCATAAACGTTCCTATCGTAAAGAATTTCTATGTAGCGTCTATGTTACTGTTATAGTGAATTTTGACTTTCTGCACTGTTTATTTAACTTTTTCCCACTTCAACTTCAATCCCTCTTCATTCCGTATCGTGTTCACCAGCTGTGGGCCATCTGTGGTCTACGTTTCGAAGGCTTTTGGTAGTAACTTTGTGAAATATAGGCTTAACCCACTCTACGTATGCATTTGTTGGTCATTCCGAGAGTGTGGTAATTAAGAGGAGGTATTAGCATCTAAAGTGCCATTATATTTAATTACTCTTCAGTATTTTTACTGCTATTCTTATAGCCTGGAAAGTCTTTTTCTCACACTCACTTAACGTGTAGTATGTGCGTGTGTGGGTGTGTTTATGTTTTGCTTATCCCTCAACAACGTTTGACGTCGGTGGTGGCGGTGTGACGGCAAAGCCAATTATGTGGTATGACTAGGTCTTCTAAAAATGGCAAAAAGATGGCTGACAAAATAGCAGATTGGGAGGTGCTCACCGGTCATCAGTGTGTGTGATTGGGACGTAGTATTTTAAGACGGTATTTCACTTTCCCAGACCGCTTTGGGATTGTACTGTTTTGCCCAAGAATTGATGCACGGAGGGGAGTAAGTGCTCTTGAACTCTCATATGACCTCAAGTTGGACCAACATCCTAGACGCTAGGACCTTCCCCACCAAATGCTTTAATTGCCCTGCAGTTTTATCTCATCTTAATCAATTTCCACACCGTTTTTCTAATGTAAAGTTTAATATTACCGGAGTCCAATTTGATGTTAACAAGATCTGGCAATGTGAGAATTTAAAATTCTGAATCAAATCCTATTCTATAGCTCAGAATAATACCAATTGGCCCATTTGATTAGGTAAATAGTTTTGTCGCTTGAAGAAAATAATCGTGCTACTTAACATTATCCAATTTTCGAAACGCGCCGCATCATTACCACCACCTTTATGTTTTGTCCGTTCAGCTCTACGCACGACTGATGGACAAGAACGAAGAGCCACCGAATCGACGGACGAGCTCGCGCTCCGCCTCTGCCGTTGTTCTCAATAACACCCTCGGCCGTCAGCGCCGCTGCACGCCTAGGTCCTCCGTCGCCCGTGGCAAAAAGAGCACTGTGGTGAGTTCTCTCTGTTGCATTCCTTCTCCAGCACACAAGTCCCTTAAAAATTGCATTTTTATGTGAGAAGTAATTAAGGCTGCAGCTGTGTGGTGCGTACTAAATTTATCGAGATTTCAATCGTTTTGGAATACCAATTCGGCTGTTACTCCGTCTATACTGATGTTTACTTTGGTAGCACACGTGAATGTTGCAGACGGCTTTATTTTGTGGACTTGTGCACACGTTGAAACACCCACCAAACTTTTTTACTTACCTGGATACCTACTAATTTGGAAGGTGACCGAAGCGGTTTAAAATTTTCAAAAATTTTTGGCACCAGAATGAAGTTTGCGCTCCCAGTTGGAAGTTGTAAATGCCTAACTGCTTTGCCAGAGCTCATCGTACGAGAGCTTCTCATCCTCCAGACTGTTTATTTGAGTGACACTATGTTCACGCTTTCGTCGGTCTCAAGCGCTATTGCCATTCACACTTACCCACCTCTACGCAATTCCGCTTCAGCCAAAGTCAAGAGGTCGTTCCATAACCAAATGTAACTGGGCCATCGAACACCCTTTGCGTGTGAGTTCCCCTTCTCCTCTCTCCCTTTGTATGCTTGTGTGTATGTAATACCTTGTAACGTATGATGTGTGTGCGCAATGTGAAGGTAGCCTTGTCATCACTCCTTTCAGCCCTATCATCCTCTGGGCGACCATTAATCTGCACTAACTGTACCACTAATTTTGTTACTTATGTGTAGCGGGTTTTTGACTTCTCAAAGGCGACAACTCCACACTTGACACACTCTTGGAGGAAATTAACCCTTCTGATAAAGCGTGTCCCCTGCCGTGTGAGTTTTATTGCAACGGCTTCGTGTTCTCCACAATTTTTCTCTCTCCCACCCACCTAACCCACCCCTCCTCTCCCCATCTTACGTATGCCGTGCTGTGTGTGCAGCTAACTTGACCGACACAGTCAATTTTCGCACGATCTACAATCGTTCAGAAAATCTTCAAATTGTTCAATCACAGTAGATAAAAAGTTTAGGCTTATTTGGGGGCAAAAGAGGCCACATTTAAATTACACAAGCATAAAACCAGCGCATCTGTTTTCATTGCCGGTGGATTGATGCGGGGAATTAGTGATGAGTGTTTGTTCGTGGGGTTCGCTTCAAACGGGGTTGATTTACCTTCTGATTGGAACACCACAGCCAGCCATAAGTTTTACTGTATGTCCTCAAAAAACGTCACTACGTATTCTTTCACATTATTTTTCTGTGAGTCCGGCAAGTTGGGCGACCAACTGTTCGTTCGATTCGCGAAATCTGAAAATAGGGTCCCAGTTTTATTCAAGCCTCATCTTCTTCATTTTTCAGCATAATTCACCCACTGCCAACGGACCTGATGCTGATACTACTACTGCTACTATCAAAACTAGCAGTAGTACAAAGGGTAATGACAGCAAGGGTGATTCCGTGCGTCTGGGTCCGCTCCACATCGACATCACTTCCCCCACATCGACAGCGAGCAGCGGGAGGAAGAGTGGTGATGAGATGGTTTTGCGACGCAACGAAACGAAGGAAAATGGTCTCCAAATTTCCAACGGAGAGGCTGCCTCTGCTGTGAGTTTGGTTTTCAGCTCTGCTGGCCACACTTCATAGCGTATGGTCTCGTAATTTCTGTATTAGCATTGCTATGGACACTTGCGTTTGGTGTTATTCGATTATCTGATTAGTCTATTCATTCCAGTTTTTACAACTACTTTGGTCTGGCTTGCATTTTTTAGCTCTCCGCCGACAAAACATTCCCAGTTCTATTGCCGAAAAACAACAGCAATACTGTCGCCAAAACCATTACGACTTCATCAGGTGGGTAGTTAGAAACGTGTGCTGGAAAAGTCCGAATGTAAATATAATGCAACGGTTTTCCCTGTCTTAGCTCCAAAACGAGATCTTTTCAGCATCGCGGCGCTGACAGCAGTCGAGGAGAGGGAGGAGGCGCCTTCTTTGGTGAAGTCATCCCAAGAGCAGCATCAATCGCAAACCCATCCACCCCAACTGTTGCAGTCGCCGCAGCCGCGTCAGAATGGCCATCCGTTGACACCAGCTCAGTGGCTGGAGCGTCTATCAAGTCGAGGTGCAGAAATGACATCGAACAAAGGAGGGATTGGGGTGGCGGAGGAGGAGCTGCGTCAGCTCACTCACCTCCTCTTTACAGACCGGAGTTTTACGGAGCAAGTTGCTCGATTACCTCCTGTGGCTCAGATCATGGCATTCTACCACCAGCAACAAGAGCAGTTGCGACAGCAGCAACAGCGATCCCAGATCCCCTCCTCCTGCTCTCCATCCACCGCTCAGTCTTTCGCAAAGTAGATTTCCTATTCTATTCTTATGATTGTTAGTCAAGTAATTTCTCACCTCGCTGACGCATTTCTTCCTATTCCTCTAGCACCTTCAACTCTCAGCAGAATTCTTTGGGTACAGGTGTACCGCCAACTGCTGCAATGGATCCCTCTGCCCCCCTGACCAATAAGACGTTTCCACCGCAACCACATCCACCCCTCCATTTCACACCTCCAGTTGCTTCTGCTACTGCTGCTACCCTTACCACTGCCACTACCACCACCAATGCCAATCCCACCAGCAGTGCAACTCACTTCCCAACTCCGGTGAACTCTGCTTCCGCCGTTGTGACGACGCCCATTCATCCATCGTCACTCTCCCACTCACCAGCCTTCTTCAACTCCACTGCCACTGTTGTTGCTGCCGCCCTTGCCGCTGGCTTGCGGCCAACCGCACCCGGTGAGTAGTAGTGATCTCTGCACTTCCCCTTATTCTTGAGGCCTTCCTATAGTGCCCGCTTCAGCGATCAGTGATGCCTTGGTTTTATTCAATTATACTTCCATAATCCTTTCTCCTTATCTGAGGATTCTTTAACTATATTTTAGGCGGCATGACCATTGGATTTTAACATCTGTACCTATTTTCACTTTATCCATCCTTTGTCGTAGTCTTCCAAGGACAAACACAGTCACTTTCGACAGGGCACTTGCTTTCTGCACCTTCTATCTCGACGGCAGGCACGTCAATTCCTCCTGCCCCTCCTTCATTGTCGCATCACCCCTTCATGCCAAATCCACCGCATCTGTCCACTCTGTGGTGTCACCATAATCTTCCGCGCCTCCAACCGCCTGCTCCAGATTTCCCCTACCTATTGGTGCGTCGAGAATAAAAAAACTCCAGAGTTGATATCCTCGACCTTTTTTGGGTATTTTGAGTTCTTTTTTGTCATTGAAGGGTTCAAATTGAAGTGCCGTTCTGAAACGTGTATCTTGAAGAAGGTTGAGGTGTTATCATTGAAGCGCAAAACCTTCATTGTACTAAGAGTTCTTCTTTGTCTATTACTACCAACTTGTTGGGATCGAAGTCAATTTCCTGAACTTTCCACGCATATATTTACTAACGGCACTATAGCCATGGCCTCCTGGATTCGGCATTCCCTTTCAAATGGCTGAAATCAATCTCCATAGCTTTAGCTTTAGTGTTTCCGTTGATGATGCGACTCTTTTGACTAAACAGGGTCCACACCTTCATCACCCATCCGTCCAGCTATCCAATAATCCGGCGCACGCTCGCAAAGCTACGCCAGTCGTGGATGCAGTCGATCTTACTTCCATGGCTGGCGGAGGGAACGGCGTTGGCAACATGGAACGATCCACAGGTGTTAGACCTACAGTTCCACAGTCAATCTTGAATTTTCCAAACTTCTGGGCACATCAACGCTCTCCAGTCGCTATCGCTACTCCAATTCAACAACCACAATCTCAGCCATCCCCATCTGCAAATCGACGGCTTCATCAACTACCCCGTTTTCGGGACCTCTTTCGTATCGAAGGCGTGGTACATTGTCTCGTCCTTAAGTTTTTTTTGTTTCCAACACAAATTCACTGCTCATCTCTCTTTCTCTTCTTTTTTAAGCTTTCAAATCGCGGCGCGACGGCACACCTTCGAATTTGCTACCATATCATGATGGACAAGACGCACGGTCTGAAGCCGATAAATCTCTCAAACCCTTGGTGGTACGTCGAACCAAACCCCACTCTGTCTCAACCGAAACCACGCGAACGACCTCCACCTCTGCCACACCTGTCACACCACCAGACACTACCGCGCTTCCCCAACTACGAACAGTTCATGCGAACGGCGTTAGGTGGTGGTAATTGTGCTGTGGCACCACTGCCGGCTCACCCCATTGCAATTGACTTGACGCGTTCACCCCCACCTCACCTGACGGGACTAGGGATGTCATCGGTTCGAAAACCCTTACATCAGGAGCTGCCTCGTCCTGTAGATCCGGCTACGGCGGCAAAGTTTTTCCAACAACATCAACAGCAACAGCGGCAGCAGCAACAACGTGAAACAGAGTTGATGATGGCCTTGAAACGACGTCGAGTAATGCCGGAGGGTGGATCGTTGGTTTCTCCACCATTACCTACGCCGCCTATGCAGCCCCCGCCACAGCTGTTGCCTCCACCGCACTACCAGAACGGGGGAATACGGATGCCTCTGGGTTTTCCCTTCTCTCCACCACATTTCCGTCACCCATTATGAGGTGAGAGTGGATGATTTCGTGTACAGAGTATCTCCTCACTGCGTCTCAATTTCTCCCTTCTCTCCAACCGTCCTGTATTAGCATCTGTGTTGCGTTTACGCACGTTTATGTATCTATACCTACTTCCCCAATCTCTCCTCTCATCTGTTCACCTCCCACCGTCACTGAAACGTAGCCCCTACTCTTTCTTCTTTTTGATGAAACAAAAAATAGATTATCTATTTATACTGAGCGTTTATGTTGTGCAAGCATAGGATTTTCAGGTTACGGGGCTTTTTATAGTATGGACTAGGGCATGTTGTAGCTATAGACTCTCTCGGGGGGTCCTGTGGGGATGGCACTCAAAACGTCGCGGAATGTCCACAACGGAACTAGCATTAGAATGGGATTAATACACCATGCTGTAGTATACTACATGTTTAACCCTCGATTTTGGTGAGGAAACCACTGAGTCTTCAGCGCTGGGTGAGGTGGCTCCTGGACCATGCCAGCAGCGCTGAACTCCACTGTATGTTACACTTGCGCACGTGCTCTTTTGTCTTTAAACGGGTGTAGGCACGCTACACCATCGTCATGGGATAGCGGGATGCGTCACCGTAATTGGCGAATCGAAATAATTAGGAAATTAGATTGACAAGGCAGGAAATGGTAAATTAACAGTCGGAACAGCATTATTTCGGTAAATGTTCACTTGACTGTGCGGGCTCTACTCGGCAACACAATACTCTGGTCACGTTCTCAGGTCTGAAGTATTTCTGTGCATTAATATTAATGCGCGATAATTTTATTGTTTCCTCATCTTTAGCTTAATATCCTCGGTTTGGGAGAGTCAATCGAAAATAATCGATGAGTACGTACGTATCAAAAGTAGGCTTATAGATAATTAAGTGTTAGGGGAGGTTCGTAGTCTAGTACATGGGGAGTGACCGAAAAGGCCTAATCGAGAAATAAAGTGCTGCCAAATGTTCATTCATATAGTTTATTTCCTACAATTTGGAGAAGGTACAGGCTACAACGATGCTGCCAATCGACTACCACATTAATCTCTACAAAATATACTAGACTTTAATAGGTAAACCTAAGAGATTCTAGAACTTAACAACTGTATATTAAATCAGTTTATATAGTATATTTTCCGGTAATATTATTTCTAAAAGCCCATCAACGGATGTATGAAGGCAAATTTTTTCTCTATTTACACAATGAAAGTTTGTCCAAATCAGTGATAAGTTGCATTGAAGCGCGTTAAACAGTCCAAAGTACGACCTTGAGCCATTACAAGCAAGCTACACGAAAACAAATACCCCGTAAATTGTAGCCAGCTAAAATCCTTTTTGATAATTATTTAATCTTAAAAAATCGTTTTATTATAAACAGAAGTTAGGTTCAATGCAAGACTCAGGGCAAGAGATCAAGAAACAAACTATTTGCTAGTGACTGGGGTGACGAGGGTGCATTATTGCCCACCATCTCCGATGAGGAGGAGGCGATCGTAGTGTATAAAACACCCATATTTTAATCAGGCAATATATCGCACCTTATTCCCTACGAAGTAGACCTCAGTAACACACTGGAGATGCTCATGAATGTCACAAACGCCATCGCACTCCAGAATCATTGGTGAGTCAAATCTGTCAATAAAAAAGTCGTAAAAGAGGTTTTTGTAATAAAGCTGCATTAACCCAAATATTAGCTACAATTACGGCAAAATTTGCAAAAGCTACGACTAATGTGTTTTGATCACCCCCAAGGATGGAGTAATTTCAACCCTATTGGACCGTTACACAACTATTCAACGTATAATTACATAAGAAGGAAGCGTTATTTAGCTGAAATTAATTCACTTCGGCGACCTGTGAATAAGATGAGAAAATAAACTCAGCGCGGAAATGAATATGATTATCTTCTTATGCTAGTGAAGCATTGTTTTAAAAGAGAGCTGTAAATACGAATTTGCTAGCCTTATACTGTACGTTAGATGTTTTCCACATTGATTGCTGCAAAAGTTCGTTAAATTTGGTTAAGCTTCTCCTGAATTCAACAGAATTGTCAAAATACTAGGCAGATAGCTAGTGGCATGCATGCATCTAAGCACGAGGAGGAAAGCTAACTTGAGAAACTTGGGAAATTACGCAAATTTCATCCTTAGTAGGGACGAGTGAAGTACACATTGACTAATTCGATAAAGTACCTGGGAGGACACCAGTAGAGCTGATCATAATGGTTGGCTGGAGGTAGGCATCAACATTCCCATCTATTTCATGAATGCGCCATCACACTTCAATTTTATGACACCTTCTCTCTCTGTCCCTTTCATAGACAAATGTATTCTCTCATAGAAGACGTATTTAAAAAGAAACACCCAAATCTGTTGACCTTATTCTTCTAAGAAACTGAAATGTGTGGCTGATGCAGGTTACAAGATATTGGCACATTCCTAAAATTGGTTATCAATTCCCCGATCTATCGAGCTGATGCAGAACGTTCCGGCTCCATTTAAAGGTCACAATGGTGGTAGTTGATTGACTATTCCATGATGTCGTTCCCAGACCAGCGAAGACTTACCATCGACCACTATAGCTACGCAACAGTGCTAACTAGGTCAAAATCATACAAAGAGAAGAAACGAAGAACCAAGATCCACATACAGGCCACCTTAATAAGGCTCCTTCAATCACTCAGTTACTATCAAAAGGTACTTTGGACAATCACAACACAAGTCCTGAAAATATCCTTCAGACAGCTGATGGAATTTATTGATTTTTCCATCGTATTAAAGCAGTGCCCACACTGAACTGCCAAAATTTCAAACGATTTGTCACGTGTTGTGCATTAGAATGTCGTCTACCTTCAAGCCTCATGAAACGGAGACGTGCTCTAAGCTCGGTAAGCACATCGCAGTGCTAAAATAGCTCTTTGCTTTTCAGTCTTTGACGAAGAGCCAGGACCCATATTTCTTCTTGTGAGCACTTTAATTAGCTAAAGTAATGATGGGAAATTAAGGACATTCCGAGAAACACTGGACAATGCCTAGCTGTAATCACGGTGGATGGATCAATGCAGCCAGTTGGAGCAGTTAGAAATTACATTCTCAAGAGGAGGTCCATTATTGAGTCATACAGCGGTGAGATCTTTGGAATAGGTGTCGAGGTAAGTAAAAACAGGGAACTGGATAATCCGAAATGCTCATAAGCTTAACAATGCTTAGCGGCAGAACTTAGATTTACTTCAATTGCAATGTAGGACACGACTCCGTTGCGCGGTTTCTGGAAATCTCAGACAACTCTCATCATTTTGTCGTTTGACGACGTCAAGGGAGCGAATGACCTCTTCCAGGCTCTTCACCTAAAAACAGAGTTTCCACAGCATGTGGAGTATTTTACAGTCAACCTTAGCTATCCAACAAAGCATGTCAAGGGTAAGTCCGCATAAATGAGTTCACCGAATAAGCGAACCTAAAGTAATTACCTAGAACATCATTACTTTCTTTTCAGACTATCCGCTTCTAGAGATCAGCTTCTACGATGTCCGTTACATTCAGCGTTTCAATTGGTTCATTTACCAACTTCCCGAATTAGCACGTAAGAACAATGGATATCTGGTTGCGGGCACTCCAAAAATAATTCAGAAATTGGGCATGTCACGGCCGAACTACTGCTCAATCACTCAATGGAAGACTGTCCAAGAGTTTAAGTGTTTTCGTGAAGAAGGTAGGTTTGATGCCGAAAACACACCTCTACTTTTAGCCATACGCTTATTTGATCAATCACAATCTGCTTGCCTCACCGAAGCCCTTGTGAAATTGGACATTGGAACTTGTAGTCCTTTCTGCAGTTAACGCCGTCGCATAATAGAGTTTGTTATTCCCACTCACATTCTTTCGGGAAACCTTGTTCCATAGTGCTCATAGGCACTACGAACTGAGTTAGATGCAGCTATAGTGCACATAGATCATTGTGCAAATACAGGGAAAGGACGTTATGGATCACTTCCAACTCGAAATTAATTAAAACGATACCTAAATGCCAGAAACTACTTGTTTGTTGGTCAGATTTACGTTTGTACCCAAAAGATAGAAAAATCTCCACAGCAGAACAATCGGTTAACCATTAAATATTAACTACCAATGAGTAACGGATAGAAGGGAGCACATCGCAATAGGGAACAAGCTAAACTAAAAAAGAGATCTAAAAAAATATTGTGTTTATTAGGCAAAAGACGAGGAAGGATAGTTACAAAACCAAACAAGCGCAATCAGTCCTGCATCATTCTTTGAACCATCTTGCCATAGCCACCCCTGTCGGCGTCGTAATCCTTTCGAAACTCGTCACGCACCTAAAAAATTCAAACGCTTTTGGAGGACAAGACAGTGACAACCTTCACTAATGGTGCACTTTATTTCAGACATTTCATACAATAAATCCGTCAACACTCCACATTCTATCAAAAATTGGAAATATGAGTGATAATTGACAAAACTCATTAGAAACTGAAATTAAAGATGGCGAAAAGCAAACGTGAAGGCGTGATTTGCCTGACTATAATGAAAAAAATGGGATAGGGCTGCCAAATAAAATACAAGGCGAGCAGCAGCATCCCAAGGCAAACAGCAAAAAAAAGTAGGACAGCAACTGCCAGCAGAAACAAAAATGAGGGCAACGTCAATTCCTTCAAAGCACAATAGATACTTGGGTAAAAACTAGCTCGTACAACACTCTGGGCGAACTGCCAGATCCAAACGAAGCCGAGCTAGACTGTTTCGCCAGTCTAAAGCATCGGCCAAAACGCCCACCTAGTGCAGGCAAAAAGGCAACGTCATCCCGGCAACAAATTCAACACAAGACCACACGTCACAAAGCTGATATCACAATGATGCAAAAAGACAGTTGAATCACCCATTTGATACGCTATATGAGGAAAATTGTGATGACTGACCTGACCACCACTTCTGCCACGGCCAAACTGCCGACCTTCAACGAAACCGGCATCCCAATCGGTCCGGATAATTCGATCATCAAGTCGACAATGGTTGATGTACCGCATAGCCATCTCAGCACCCTCTCTATCTTCGTACTCCACAAAACAAAAACCGCAGGGTGTTTTGTCAACTCTGTGAAGGCCCATTATAACCCGACGCACCTCGCCAGCTCTACTAAAGAGCTCCCAAATCTGCTCCTCTCGTGTGTAGAAGGACAAATTGCCAACATACAAAGTGGAAGACTTGAGGAGAGACTTGTTCAACTCTCGACTTGAAGCCTATCATGATAAAAAGAACCCCTTCAAGGATGAAGCATTAGGGAAGAAAAATTAGTCGTCTTAGAACTCACACTGTTCCGACGATCTCGGTAGGAAGTTTGATAAAAGGAATCATCTAATACATCACAGAGAAACTTAGTTCTAGGCATAACGACATTTGCAACCAAAACACTTAAAAGGTGGGGATTCAATGGTAAATTTAAACAAAACATTTTTACTACTAAAGCTCTGTGCACTTATTTACGCTATTAGTAAAAATTAATAACCGTCAAACTTTAAATATCGCTACAGACACAAAATGGATACTTACTAAGTGGGCTTTTTTGCTAGCCAAAAGGCTCAACGAGAAATTTGAAATTTTCTGGTGGGCTAAGCCTGAATTAGTGAAGCACATTTGCGTTAGTGAGTTTGATGGATTTATGATGATTTATGTCATGCTTATTCCCATACACCGACTACTTACTAGTCCACGGATTTACCGCCGCCTTGAATTTGTGCCTATGAGCAAAAAATGAAAATAGCTTTGCATCTGAACTCTGCTTCAGAGACTAGACTTTCAGGTACTTGATTCTCAGCAAAACTAATATATACTGATGAAATGGTTTTTAGACAGCAACTATCATGTCATTTTGCATTTTCTCAATTCAAATAGTCCCAAGCCCCCGTGAAATGGACTTAAATAAATAAGTTCGCATTTTTAAAAAGAATGAATCAGCTCGTTGACCTTGGTTTTATTGACCGCGTCTTAACGACCAATTTTTGAAAAGAACGCCAGCATATGAATGCACGTGTGTGCCGTCATTTTGTTTTTCGCATGAACTATTAATTGAGATACGTAAAATTAGGTCTTAGAAATGACTACAGCTGCTTTATTTAGAGACTGTTAAGTTATTCAGTCCCAAGCAAGCCCGCCTTCGAATCTCACATTATGGTGGAAATCATTCAAACATTAATTACTTTTTTGACCACTATATTTGTCAACGTACCCTATATTTATGGAGTCTGTGTGTGGTAGCTTATTTTAAACGGGTTCTGCAGCGCAGAGGAGGAGTGCCACTTTTCGGGTGCTTATTTGCTTCCCTAATAATTTTAAGCCTATTCTCGTTATTTTATTATTATTATTATTGAATAAGTGTTGAAAGATGAAAGGATAAACGGTTATTAAGTCAGCATCGTAGCAAGATTACTGATGTTTTCAGCCTCATATTAAACATCGTAGGTTCCCTGTAATGGTTGCACAGATAAGTGAAGGCAGCTATACATCCACAATCTACAGTTACATAAAAGAGAAGAAGTACAATGAAGCAATTGAGGTCCTGAACTTGCAGCGCTACGCACATCCAAATTCGAGAGCTGCACTCTCCCTCCTCGCCTTCTGTTATTTCCAGAAGCAGGACTTTGTCCAAGCCTCCGATTGCTACGAGCAGCTATCGCAGTTATGCCCGAACCATCCAACCTACCGCCTCCACTTTGCACTTTGCCTTCACCGCGCAGGTCTCAACGAAGCTGCGATGCAGGTTGCTGCTTCACTGGCTGCAGAAACAGAGCAATCGGAGAATAAAGAACGTGTTGTGAAGCTACAGGCTGCCATTCGCTACAGTGGTGACGATTTTGCCGGTGCGTCCGCCTTCGTTCATCAATGTTCTTCTGAGGATCCCGATACGAGTATTAATGTTGGCTGCCTCCTCTACCGCGAGGGAAAGTATAGCGAGGCTTGTAAACGTTTTCAGCAGTCACTATCAGTGGGTCTGCTAGATAGTGTGTTTGGCCATCAACTTTATCCTCGCTTTCTGCGATCTAAAATGTTTTCTAGCTTGTTGGATTCCAATCGACTTTGGCATACAATGTGGCACTCTGCTACTATCAAATGAAGCAATACGCCCAAGCACTGAAGTATATTGCGGACATCATTGAACGAGGCATCCATGACCATCCTGAGTTGGGCGTAGGGATGATTACGGAGGGTTTGGAGGTGAGAAGTGTAGGAAACACAACTACTCTACATGAGACTGCTCTGGTGGAAACATTTAACCTAAAAGTAGGTTCTATTACAGTCCATAAAGAGTTCAATCAGGGCTGCATAACGACTTAATACATTTTTTATGAGAAAGGCAGCGATTGAGTACAACCTGGGAAACTTGTCGGCAGCGCGAGAGGCGTTAACAGACATGCCTCCACGGTCAGAGGAAGAGTTGGACCACATAACCTTGCACAATCAAGCCCTTATGAACATGGATATCGCACCTGCTGCAGGATTCCACAAACTTCAGTTTTTACTGCAACAGCCTACATTTCCCAGAGAGACGTTTGCTAATCTCCTTCTTCTCTACATAAAATACGAGTACTTTGACCTTGCAGCCGACGTGATGGCCGAAAACAGCGCTTTGGCCTTTGAATACCTAACTCCAGAATTGCATGACTTTATTGAAGCCGTGATTATGCGTCAGTCAGCGCCTCAGGATGCCTACAAGTAAGGGAAAGCGAATTTGTGCAATGCCTTGTTTGCATATCATCAAGGCAGCACTGTGAATGTAATCGTGATCTGGTTATACTCTGTTCAAGGCCAAGATAACACCATCTTTTTTAGTCGACTCGATCAAATGTCAGGCAGGTGCACAGAGCATTTGCGAAATCTTACCAAACGGATACAAGAAGCACGAAAAGCCATGGATGATGAGGCATTAAAGGTGGCTGTAAATGAGTACGACATGACAATTGAGAAGTACATTCCAGTTCTTATGCAGCAAGCAAAAATATACTGGGATGCCCAAAACTATCAACAGGTGTGTGTCTAGCCTTCGTCATGGATATTCTGAATACTTTTGGAGGATAAATGAGGTATGAGATGCAATTTTTAGGTAGAGCGCATCTTCCGCAAGTCAGTGGAGTTCTGCAACGACCACGAGACATGGAAGCTGAACGTAGCACATGTGCTCTTCATGCAGGAAAACAAGTATCGTGAGGCAAGTGAATTCTATGAGCCCATCGTTCGTCGTCACTTTGAGTCTCTCATGAGCATCAGTGCCATCATCAGCGCCAACCTCTGTGTCACCTACATCATGACTGGTGAGAATGCAGACGCAGAGAAGTTGATGCGTAAGCTAGAAAAGGAGGAAGAGGCGGCAGCCTACGAGGAGACGTCATTTGGGCCTAGTGGTGGAGGCGGCGGCGAACGAAAGGTATTCCACCTCTGTATTGTCAATCTTGTCATTGGCACTCTCTACTGCACCCGCGGTAACTATGACTTCGGTATAAGTCGAGTTATTCGCAGTCTGGAGCCCTACCAGAAAAAATTGGGAACGGATACGTGGTATGGCTTTTAAGTTTCCATTTCACTTGAGCATTTTCTCTAGCCCATGAGCTATTCCGCAGAGGATCTGCGAATTAGCCAATGGGTTTCACTGTAAAATAATCGTTTTTAGGTATTATGCCAAGCGCTGCTTTTTGTCAATGATCGAGAACATGGCCAAGCATATGATTATGATTAAGGACTCAGTACTGATGGATTGCCTCGACTTTTTGGAACACTGTGAAGGTAGCTTGCAACTTGCCTTTCTTAATTTACTATTTTGTCGACAAAATTGAAAGCCTAACTTTTGTACTGTCTACCTCTTTAGTATATGGACGAAACGTTAAAGTGTTTGCTGACCAACCACTAGAAGGCGCTCAAATCCATCCTGGCCAGAATACGGTCACGTACGAAGCACGCATATTGAAATCACTTCTGCTGGAAATAATGGATAACTAAAGCTCTTGATACTGGCTAGCCTTTTGATGTGTTCCTGTTCATTAATATCAAAATTTGCCTTGCAGTGAAAATTACCTTTTCAGGCAACAGAACTTGGCCAAAAGTGTATATCGATTGTAATTTCAAACTTGCCAGACATATTTCTCTTGGATTGTGAGTACTTGTAAATGTCGAACCTAATCCGCCACCCTCAAGATCATTCATACGACAAAATCGGCCTACTGCGGTCGAGAGGTCTGGACAAAGACGCCACGCCATCTTTTCTTGACAATGCAATCACTACCTCCGTTGAAGGTACTTGTTTGACTCGAGGTAGAACACTTGCGAGTGAAATCGACTGGTATAGGCACAGAGTGGAGGCGCTGGTGCATTTCCTCGATCGCATGGCACCACAGTGGTGGGACCACATGCACCCATTCGGTGAGGGCGGCAAATTAGTTCGACGGCCCAGCCGCACCGCTGATAAGCTTCGTGCTGTACATGATCGTCTGGCTTCCCGGCTTGCGCGTCTCACACCAAGAATGATTGCGTTAGCGACAAATGCAGTGATGTCAATTGAGGAGACTGAGAGTATTTCGATTCTACCGCCAAGCCTTAGGCACGTACGCTCTGCGGCAAGAGCAGTAGGAACGCAGGCGATAGGAGTGGAAAAACAGTTATTTGTTATTTTTACCTTCGTACGGCGAATTAGCGAGATTGAGCGTTTGAAGCAACAATTAATCCTGCACACAATAGACTGGATCAAAGCAGATGGCAACGACCTGCAGGTGCGTGCACAACGCCTTGAAAGGCTGGCCCAGCACGTACAGCCATGTTTAATAGAAAATCACGAGGGCGTGGCAGCCCTCATTCGACATTACTTTCGCAGGCGATCAAACCCCAAGGGGGACGAGAAAATCCGACAAATTCTCGACTCATCGGATGATGCCAAGATGCAACTTGAGTACGCCTTTAATGCCGTCACTGCAGATAGAATTTATTCTACAAACCGTCTTATAGTGGAGCTCATTGAAACCCGTCTCCTGGAAAGATCCTCGATAGACACATTCAATAGTGAGTTAACAAAAACGATGGGTCAATCTCTGCACAAGCCATCTTTTGAAAATCTAATTGGACGTTCGATAAAGGAGGTGTATGAATGGGCTAAGCGTTGCACGGGTGATGACGCGGGTTCCACCATAACTTCCTCTAATATGTCCACTGGATGGTTGAGATTCGGTAAAACAGCCTTATTCGGGGAAACTTTTGAACCAGAAAGCATGTCATACGATCTTAAGCATTATTCAGAGGACGAAGAGGAAGAAATTGACCTGCCTGAGATTAGACGACGGGTATTAGCAGACCTGCGTCGACATGAAAGTGAAGCAAACGCACCTATTTTCGTGAATGATGGACTTCCTGGAGGCGGAAATCTTAACACTAGGGAGGAACATCAGGTTAAGAAGGGCATATTAAAGAAAACACTATGGACGCATCGCGAAATTGCAGCCGACAGCGAGAGAGTTTAAGCTGGAATAAGACACTTGCTGACTTGGGACTCGCAATGTCGGTAAGAGTCAAGTTTGTAACAAATATGCACACTCAGCGCAAATACTACAACTCCTTTATCCTTGATTTAAACTTGGATTGACCCTTCTGTTTGTCTTGAAACTAAAAGCCTACTGAAAACCTCTTGGCACTCCTTCGGTTTCCATGCTAATCTACTAATATTTTGTCAGGTCACTATGCATTCGAAAAGTATGCTGAACAATGTAGTCTCCGTCTTCAAATGGGAATCATTATTGGCAATTGGTCGCATAATTATTTTGAAACAAATTGTTGATGGTTGCATATAAGAGATTTGGTTTAGGTAGAAGAGTAGCTTTGGCATCTATGCTAGATCTGAACAAATTGGCTCACAGTCAACAAGATGCGTTTATCTTTGCCAAGATATGCACCAACACGGAAGGCTTTCAAATGGTTACCCAGATGTGCAAAATTGAAGCACATTTGAGGTTAACTGCAACCGTAAACCTAGCATATGGTTATACCTATGAAAGATGCCGAATAAATAAAAAGCTTAATAAGAAGGAGGCAAACCACTAGCTCACTAAGCTATAAAGAGTATTACAGGGAGGTGCTCTCACATGAAATGCGGAAGCTAATGGATTAGCTCACCGACTGTTAACTTGAAAGGCTCACAAAATCAAAGGAGCGCTGCTAGTAGTCTCTGTTTCGGCACTTGTGACTACTATGAGATAAAATCAACAAAATGCACCTAAATTGTCAAGAACATTTAGTATCATGTACCTCAATTCTTAATGGCATCTTACTCCACTATTGTGCTGCTGTTGTTCACTAACCTATTTAAGATACATTTAACCGAGGGTTAAAAAAGCGACATGCGGTTCAAGCTTGAGACTGTGGCGACAATGCTGATTGATCCAAAAAATGAATTTTGAATGATTCAGGATGATAACCTTGAGCTTTATTTAACAGCGTAGTGGCCCTTATTGCTATTTAATTGCGGTTAGCCTAACAATGCAGCGTCCTGCTGTTAAATTTACTCAAGTAAGTACAGGACGATTTGCGTAGAGGTGTCACTGCGGCTTCTCTGTTCCCTGTAACACTACGCGAAGGGCAGTGGCTATTTTTTGTAATCTGAAGTCATTCAATACCGCTTAAAGCAATAACTTAAGAAAGTAGTTGATTAACAATTTAGTGATTCGATTGATGCACATTCATGCCACTGTGGAATTATTATTACCGCAGCAAAAGTGCAATAATTTGCTTCAATTCTTGTAATTCCTCTCGCTATATTTCGCTATTTTGAGATCGACCATTAGCAACAATGAGCTCTACCCCCTATTTTCATTCGAATAATTTACATGGTTATTCGTGACACCAGGGCTTATTCCCGGTAGAAATTGTTATTTAAAAAAGAAGTACTTTAAGCACTAGTGTGGATTCTTTAAGCTCACCAGCAGCCACAACATCCATTCTTTGGTGCTTGGTTTTTCTTCCTTTGCCCTAGTCACTTGGAATTGATTAGTATTAGGTGGTCTCGTGCTAACTCACCTAGACGAACTTCCAAGGGTTTTATTAAAGTCTTAAAGTCTTGAGCGGCTGCGTCTTTTGATTGTAATGTGTCGACACTTGTGGCATCTGTGGACCCGTTTTAAATAGTATAATCCACTGACCTTCTCTCCATTTTTATTGTGGTAGATCTTCATCAACAATAAGTTTGTCAACAGTCTGTCAGGTAAGACTTTCGGAGTGGTGGATCCCTCAACGGAAAAGGAAATATGTTGCGTTGCGGAAGGCGATGCGGCCGACATCGATTGTGCAGTGAAAGCGGCTAGGGCGGCCTTCATTCGCGATTCACCATGGCGCTCCATGGATGCTTCGCAGCGTGGTCGTCTGCTCTATCGGCTTGCTGACGCTCTTGCCGCCAACATAGATTACCTCAGCCAGTTGGAAGCTATGGACGCTGGCAAGCCTCTGGAATCCGCTCGAGGAGATGTGGACTTCGCCATAGATACTGTTCGCTACTATGCGGGTTATGCGGATAAAATTCACGGCAAGGTGGCTTTGTATAATTCTTTCTTGCCTCAGTTTTATTTGTGATCAACGCTAGAGTATTTCGGGTGATATATGCGCAGGACAGGATGCCTGCCTCTAAAAAACGATGTCCAGGCGAAATTATTGACTTATTTACTCAAACCTTCCCTGGGTGATGATTTTTACACTTGTGAATAAAAGGGTACATGCTTCCCTTTTGACGCAAATCATCTTGGCACGTAGAACTGGCAGCTCTTTCTGCTTAAAAATAATTCATTGAGATGCGACATTTTTTAAGATTAATTAATGTGAAAAATAATTTCTTATGCCAAAAATACGGTGTAAACATTTGATTTCTGAGGGGACCTGCAAACAGACTGAAGTAATTAATTGGCTATCCAGTTTACAGAGTACATAGTTAACATGATTTCAAAAAGGGTTCAAATTTACAACCAGAGATGCATGCAGATCGGAAATAACTGTCTGTTCAGCATGAATGGATGAAAAGTAAAGCAGGAGGCTTATCCGGTGGTTTTAGGTTATTCCTTGCAACGGGAACGTGATTTGCTATACTCGAAGAGAACCAGTCGGAGTGGTGGGCGCCATAATACCATGGAACTACCCAATCGATCTGATTGTCTCGAAGGTGGCTCCAGCGCTTTGCGCTGGGTGTTGCATTGTTGTCAAACCGGCTGAAGAGACTCCTCTTAGCGCACTCTTCTTCGCTCATCTGGTTGAACAAATCGGTGAGTTATGAGATCCAACCATTGATGTATTCAACGAAGCTCCTTTCGCTTCTGTGCTAAAAGCAATCTCATTAACCTTCTATTCGCTGGGTGCAATACTGATTGAAAATGCGTCATTTGAAAACAGAAATTAATCAATGAAGCTTATCTTTAATTTTTGGAGCCATTTGATGACCGTAATAGTCTTCTGCAATTACTTTGATGTATATGACAGAATTCAAGACTAAACATTAATAATTTTTATTGCTTCTATTTCTTACATACCAACGTTGATAATCTCGTTCCTGTAATCATTAAGTTGGACGATTCGGGGAGAATTGCTGTTTATTCTGCGCCGTCGATGCCATAACTGATGCCTTTATTTCTACACCCGTCTAGTAACAGCTCCATCCTGGCAGCACCAGCCGACACCAACCAAAAAGGCAAGAAAATGAAGCAGAAAGTGTTTCTTTGTTTTAGGTTTCCCGGCAGGTGTAGTGAACGTGGTTCCGGGCTTTGGTGAAAAGGCTGGTGCTGCGTTGGCGTCTCACCCCGGGGTAGATGCGGTGACCTTTACGGGTAGCACTACCGTGGGTCACTCGATCATACTTGCTGCTTCCCCTACCTTTAAGCGTGTTAATCTCGAACTGGGCGGCAAGTCGCCACTCATAATCTTTGCTGACGCCGATCGTGCGTTTCTACTCTCTTTTTCTTCTGTTGTGGTCACTGTGTGATACCTTTAAACCGCTACAACAATTCCTTTAGTTGATAAGGCTGCATCAGTGGCATTTGAGGGTGTAATGGAAAACGCTGGGCAGTGCTGTGTCGCAGCTACTCGCACTTTCGTGGAGGCGCCTGTCTACGAGGAGATGCTCGAACGTTTTCGTCAACTTGCTGAACAGCGTGTTGTCGGTGACCCGTTCAAGTCTGGAGTTGAACAGGGTCCCCAGGTACGAATCTGTGATACAATTGTCACTTCTTCCCCCAGACAGATCCTATGATGGCATTCAAGTAGTTTAGTGGATTTGAGTTCCAACCGCTCCATATCCTTGCTAGTGCCTAACCACATTCCTGTTCCTGATAGGCTTGAAAGGTCACCGTTTTTCAAAGTCTGACCTGCGAAGCGATTATTACGTGAAACCCCGATGTAAGACGATGCTCTTCATGAAATTTTTTTACTGTGTCTAACAACCTTTACAGTGCTGAGGGAGACTTTGCTGGACATTTCATTGGCGTTAAAATGAGTTTAGGAAGTTAAAGTTGCAGTAATTTGGCTCTCAACATAGAAGTTATAACGATACCGAATTTGACGGATGATTTGTTAATCAAATATGTCAAAAGGTAAACAAAGGAGGTGTGTTAACAACCAAATGACTTTTTTATGCTTAGGAGGCTGGTAAAAGGTTGTTTAAGGTGCAGTGCATTTCGTCTGTTCCTGACAAGTCGGTTGTTCAATGGCATTTTAGGCATAAGCTAAAATGCGCCTTTTGTATCTCCTTCTGTGAAGTACGGTGCAGCAGTTATTTTTTTTAGATAAGTCAAACACAATTTGATACAATCATGAAATTCATTGCCTCGGGTCGTGAGGAGGGCGCTCGCCTAGTGGCTGGTGGTAAGCGTGTGGGTGATAAGGGATTCTACATTGCACCCACCGTATTCGGTGATGTCAACGATGACATGCGGATCGCGCACGAGGAAATCTTTGGACCGGTGCAGGTGGTGCTGCGGTTTCACGACCTCGAGGAGGTAATTCAACGCGCCAATGCCTCACATTATGGCCTCGGTGGTGGTGTCTTCACTGCTGACATGGACAAGGCCTTTCGTGTTGCTCAGGCTCTTGAAGCTGGCACTGTCTGGTATGTCTACTTTAATCCTTTTCATTCATATGGTTGGTTTTGTTTGTCTTAGGATCAACAGCTACAATACTTCGCCTGTAATGCAGCCGTTTGGGGGATATAAGCACTCAGGAATCGGCCGAGAAAAGTACGTTAACACCTAATTCCTAACCAAGTTGAGCATACTGTCGATGAATATTTTTTTGACTAACCATTTGGTTTGCATTTATTTTCAAAAGCGGTAAAGACGGACTCAAATTTTTCACAGAACTGAAGACAGTTTCAATGCCGATTTCAAAGAAGAATTCGTAACGCTTTACTTCGTAATCAATGGCTTATTCTTGAAACTCGAAGCCGCTTTGCATATTCCTTAGATAGCGACCCAAGCATAATCTTGCAATTTATAAATAAAGTCTGAAGTAGTAAAGAATATCCTTGTGGAAGGATATTGCAGGGTGCAGTAAGGTGTCATTGAGGTCACGCAGTCAATTCCGAACAATTTTGAGGCCATCGATTCTCCAGTTTCTCCAGACTGGATATATCTCAAAGATCAAAACTCCCTGATGATACTGGGATCGCTGAAGTTTCGTATTGGTTATTTCATTGACTCTAGATAAACTTCAAGGTTGGGAAAACTCTCGAAAGTTTATTGCCTCTTCATTGAACCTGGGCGTGGGTGTCTCAGGTGGCCTGGCTCGGTACCGATAGTGAGAAATGAGATGATGGTAAGGGTTAACGAGGCTGAGGGATGGCCATGTTTAGGGGCAGGAAGTTAAAGCGGAGGTGGAGAGGCTTGAAGGGGGAAACGAGAGCGACTTCTTTGTTCCAGAGTAAGGGACCTTCACCAAATTTAACAAGTATACTAGGTATGGTGATATTTGAAAAGTTGGGAAACATTGAGAAAAAGCGCCTTGCATTAGTATGATGTTCTACAAGCCATTTAAGTAGAACTATTGCGTTTCTTCCATCCATGCACCCACCCATTCATTCCTCCCACCCATCCAACGGATATCAATCCGCTGATGTATTTGTAATATAAGAATAATTATTAGGCAGCATCCCAGAGAAGTAAGCAAGCATAACTTACTTGATGCTGTGGTAAAATGATCTGTTTAGTCGCATATTTTACGCTTAAAGATTTCTGACTCTGGTTTTTTAAATTTCCGCTTAATGACATGCCTGTAATCCACATTCCTGCTGTCTCATTAATTTACTTTTAAACACATGTCTTACAATATTCACCGCAGCGTCTTGAAAGGCTTAAAGCTCCTTAAGGGTTTGCATCTGCAATTCGTTATACCATTTCTAGACAATTATTGCTATCAGATTATATAATTTATTACCTTCCAAATATCAGACAAGCTTTTGGTTAAACAATATCATTATAAACAATAAAACTTACAATACAGGTAATTTTACGTTAGATACAACCAAAGCTGGTAAATCTCTAAAGTTACGACTTGCAAAAGTTACCAACTTTACTGCCTGAATTACAAGTAAGTGGCGTCTTAAAACTCAACATCACATTCAAAAGTAATTACTAGCAGCAACCAACTTGGTTTTAATCAAAAGCACAAAGTCTTGAAAATTAAGTATATTGAATGGATTTGTTTGAATTCGTCAACGAATGTTCCTTTCTCTCGATTGACCTAGTAGCGCCTCGCAATTGTGTGAAGCTAGATAGATGAGGCTGTGTTTTGTAGTGCTTTTGCTCTTGCTTGTCGCTGGTGTCTGTGGTACGTCAAATTTTCGCTCATATTTTGGAAGTTAATTCTAGAGGAAATCGTCCTAGAGCTCGTACTCCGTCACGTAAATACAAAACTTCGTTTTCAAATCTTAAGTCAAGTTCAGGCCTGTAAGTAGCGCATTGCTCTAATTAGCCGGTTGGACATATGAGTTACGATGCAAGTTCTTTGTCTGCTTTTTGAGCACTATTGCTTCTAATGTGTGTATCTTAATTTTCTTTAGTCCCCTTAGTAAAAAGCTACTTCTTGCTGCCGGCAGTATGGCTGCCGTCTACGTAGGCTTTAAACTGGCGTCAAATCGTGATATTTGTAAGTCGCTTTTAATGTGGCCTTCCGTGTGCTAGGTAATTGAAAGCAGATTATTGGTACTGAACTTCCTTGTCTCAGTTTGTACAAGTCTACTTATACAGTCTATGCACTCCATCTTTGTGCATTTTTAAGCCTTTCTACATCGTCAGCCGCTTTAGTTTTTAATTTGGTGTTATTGGATCTAGTTATATCAGATAACTGTTATTAACAATCACCGTTAAAATGAGTAGGGTGTTAGGGTAGTAAAAACGTATATTTTGAGTGATATTCTTGGGGCAGTTCTCCACTCCTACATGTTAGCGAATACGCCTTATGGCAGTACAGAGGCATTTTATTTGAGTTCATTTTCTCCGAACTCTACACATGAAAATAGTATTCCTAAATATTAAAGTTTCCATATTGTCTTAAAAGCCCGATATACGATATGCGAAGGGCGAAGAGTGGAGGTTGACTCGTTTGGCGTTCCAAGGGAATATTTGTACACGGTGTGTCCCAGCCATCTTCGTTACTGCTGTCGTAGTGAGCTCTACGATGGCGAAAGATGTTGTGCCGGGCGTTCCTAGTGAGTTTTTCCAATTTTACAGTGCTTTTTATCGCCACTTATTGTTAGTTTTAACGTGATAGTATGTTACACTTTCATTCAAACATTCAAAATACAGGGGCACTTTTACCAATGGTTAGTATTTTACGCTTATTCGTTCAGATCAATAAATTGTTAAGTCACAGCACAAATCTGCGTAAACACAATTCTCTTGGACCGTTTGTAAACTTTTATCTAGGTCAACAATAAAGTACACAGGAGCTTCATGTCCAATGCTATTTGCCTTAGGTTTGTCTGCTCCTTAAAAATTTGCGAATTTATGCGCATTTGTCGATAGGCTTTTATTTTCCTACTTGTAGAAGGCTTTTGACACTGGCGAAATTATGCTTTTCGTATCAATTATCTGACACGTTCAATGTCAGGTTCTCAGAAGAATGCTGACGAACATAGTCCCGATGTCTTACTGTTCGGGCTTGCTTCTCTGAACAAATTAACCCTTTCTAAAGGGAAATGAAGTATCAAGCTCTCCAGGGTCCATGATCACCCCAAAACACGTCTTGTTGATTTTGAATAAGCTTGTCTTTGACTTTGACACAACTTGATGGGGTCACTTGCCATATACTAACTTGGGACACGTTTGAAATGTGTGACACCGGGTTCGGATAAGCAGGAACAAGAAGCCGTATGTGCAACTTGTTTAGGATATAAATCCAACGCTTTGCTTTATTATTTCACGAAAACCAAGCACTTTGGTTTTTCACAAACATCCAAACTTGTCCTTCCAGATGGGTAGTTCGCATCCAACTGGTTAGCTTATTTCCATCACAATCTCGAATAGTATAAGAGATGTGAAAGCTGTACAGCACGATTTCGTGACACGGATTTTCTTCCTATCTTCAAGTTGGGACGAAAGATGATCACTTGATTCTAGAGATTTAGTTGAGAAATTATAAAAAATGCTGCTAAGGCGAATTCCTAAACTCCACTTCATGCACTTGTTAGCCTTGACAAATAGGTAAAGGTGTTACCACCTTTTCTTAAAAATATTACTTCGGGAGGCACGAATTATAAGCATTACACATCTGTGGCATGTGTTCTTCTGGTTTTGGATAGCCGGCAGCACCAGATGTCGAGCTTTAAAGAGGTCCAGGATATTTCTGACCGGTAGTGTAAGGGATGTGGCGGTTGATTTTTCTCTTTAAGTCTGGTAGCAGGTATGCTTGCTCCATGTCCAGTGATAATGTGAGGAGTTTCAGCTAATCTCAAAGTCGTCTTTTACCTGTTGATAAAATGTTATTTCCGTTAGCGTGTTTCTTAATAAGTCTCCAAAAAGCCCGCGTTATTGGTTAATTTATACAGAATGCTGAAGCGGCTATTGTGTGGTTGAATCAAGGTAAGGTGGTGCATCACATTCTTTGTTTACAAAATCGGTGTCAGTTATTCTTGCCCGACCCAAACATTACATCGCTGTCGTTGTTTGGTTTAATTACCATTTGGTAGGTGAAATCATCACGCGGAGTCGTGTTAATTACTGTTTGCTCTTAGCGCTTCTCGTGTGGCGGAGTTTCTGTCACTAAGATAAATAGCAGATAACGCAACGGCTTTAATTTGTTACCTTTTGTTAGCGCAAAATTATTCGTTTTACAAACAATATTAGCTTTAGTGCATTCATTTGACCTCTTATGAGGTCAACGTCGTTTTATAAGACGAATCAGGAAATGTGGTCTGGCAGAAGTACAACAGTTCAATTTCAACTTCATTGTCTATCTGATTTGTTCCGATCCGATTGCCTTGACAAATCATCAAATTGGTTCTCCTTCCCTCTGCCAACAGTCTGAGCAGGACTTAGTCCATGGTTAGTGACTCACTTGATTAAATGTGGCTGTGTTGGAGGCGTAAATGCTCATTTTTCGATGATGCATGCGATGCACCGAATCCCCATTGTTTGTCTGCACTTCAGTGATGTTTTGGTTTTAATCGGTTTGATTTTGTGCTTCATGACCTACCTTGTGTTATGGCGATAAGAAGTGGTGTAATTATCTAGCTCCCTTGAACTGTATCAGATGTCTCTTAAGATTCGTTTCTGACACGCTCGTTTCTGCCGCTTGCTGCTTCTGACTTATTATTTTTTTTCTCCTTATTACCCATAGTTTTCTATCGTCCACTCACAGGCCAAAAAATTAGGCAGCCAGTCTTTGCTCTGCTACTTTCACACCCAAAATGACCAATTTTATTTCACCGGAGGTGGCTGCATGCGTAATTTGTGTGAGTGTTACCCCATGTGATTGAAATATGAGATAGGCTGTCTGCTGCTACAGTTACATTGCCATATAAAAGCGATTGGGTCCCATTGTTTACCTTGTACATGGATTCTTCAGTAACTCACAGGGCACTCTTATCAAAATGGCAGACAGCTACATTTTAAAATGTTTGCAGGCAACGTATCCAAGCCTGTGGATGCATATATTTCAGGCACAGTACGACATAGTGATGCAAACGGTGCACTGAAAGTTATCAAAGGTGAAATACTATTGATAGGTCTGGAGGTGGTGGTTTTCCGCCCTACAAAATGAGCATTTACATATGCGAACGTTTAATTCACATGACCAACGCACAAATCAGCCGTTTGTGAAACTGCGCACGACAAGTTACACTTAATGCGAAGGACTAATACAACGTATATCCTTCTGGAGGCGAAAATTTTCGATTTTTCTAAAGTTTCACTTGAATGGTGCGGTTACACTAACAGATTCCTTCGTGTTCAAGGCACCTTGATTGAAGGAGAAATGGATAGTTGTGAGAAGGGGCACAATTGAAAACATCAATGCAATTTTGAGCCTTTGAATGGCTTCATTTTTCGTCTCTCGCTGAACTTAAACTTCCACCTTTACTTTTATTATTTCCTTACTACGATTTTCTTACCGTCGCAGATATGTACACCCTTTATTTAGAAAAAAAGTGAATTAGATCACAAAGGAGAAATTCTGTCAGTGGTCATTCATGTCGTAGCAGTAGGACACCGGGTTTGATGCTTGTTTTTTTTATGGTGGGGCGTTCATCTTATGCTTGGCGGCTGCCGTGGGGATAAAGACATTATCTTGCTACCTTTTTTGCAGTTACAGCTACTCTCAACCACGAGGCACAATAATTGGATCGCTTTTCGGTACCCTTTTGATGATATTGGGCATTGGATTATTGGTCTACTTCTGTTGCCTCCGACGTCGACGCAAGCAATCACCGTCTGCAGTAGACGAGGTATTCAGCACACCATCGCCGCTGCCGCAACCAAGTTTTGTCACCGTGGGGGGCTACGTGCCTGCCTTGGATCCGGATGTACCCACTTATCCAGTGCCTGTCTCAAAATCTGGTCCTTACCCGGTGGGTTCGCTCAACATTTATCTATGCTTTTCCTTCCCCTTGAGGGTCCTCTCCACCGTTTATCGTAGTTGCTCTTCCGCCTTGTTTGCAACAAGTTCTTCTGTCGCACAGAACCACTCACAAGCCAGAATCGAAGATAATATGATTAGCTCACACTTTTGAACTCCGGCTGGTGTTTTTTATACATTCTTTAGAATTGGTTGGAAGTCATGGACATCGCACCAACTGTGGCGAGGCAAGATGGATTTAGAGAATAATGTCGTAACGGTTCGGTGATGTTTCGTTTGCTAACTGATTTTGGAAGGGATTATTAATTTCTCGGGCTTGAGGGCATATATTAATAACTTTTGTAGGGTTTCTTTCAATAGCTGCCGTGCCGAATTCCGTGTTGCAACCTTGTCCCTCTGCTGCGTCTTCATAGACTCAGCCATTCTCTGCAGGTGCTTCCCTCTTGTGGGACCTAGGTTTGGCGAATGATCACCGAAGTGGGGATCCGTGATGCCCCGCGCCTTGAGTTCATCATATTCGGCTATCAATGAGAGTAGGAAAATTTGCTCAAAAGCAGAGCTATTCAACAAAAGTGCATAGCCTACGACAAATTTATGGGCTTCTTTGCTGTCATTTATTTCGATTCCTTTATTTTCTTTTTAATCCTGCCTAGTTGCGTATTACGGCTTCATTTGGCTATCAGGGACACTGGGAAGGTGTTATTTCCTTATTTTGACTGCTTACAACCCCATGAATATCTTGTGTAGCATCATAGTGGGAAACTCCGAAGATGTCTCTACTTTAGCTGTCAGTCGTCGTATTCCTGACTGCAAAGTTTGAATAACTTTCAATAGTGAGTGCAAATTCAATAGCCATTCCGCCGCAAATCTTTCCAAATTCATCCATCAATAGTTTAGTGATTAGGTGATGCTTTTTTTCTTGCACCATGAAGATGTTTGCATTCAAAGCTAGCGGTACTTTTGCTTGTTCCAATGAACTCGGTTTATGGGGTTTAATGTGAGCATCTTTTCATTTGTAAACCTCATGATCTAACTTCTTTCCATGATGTAAAACTTGGGGTGGAGAGCTAGTTGTCAAGGTTGGCGCATTTTCAAAAACTCCTTAGTTGTAGCTCTACGTAGAGTTAATCGTTCTACATCAAAGCTCGTTACCTTCTCGGTGACTACCCATTTTAGGGCAATTATTCGCCTAAAATACTTAATTCGTCATGCCAAATTTCTGTTGTTTCTGTCTATTCCTGAAATTAGCGTTAGAACTTATTGTAGGTGACGCAAAAACGGAAATTAGCCAGCCAGTGCCTCGGGGTTTCATTAGTACCCTACTAACCCCCCTGAGCCGTCTCTCAGGGGTGGAGAGGCATCATATTTCCAAATTCTTTCCTTTATCCACTCCTTGTCGAACAATAAGCTTGGCAGTTCCCTTATGATGGATATGCACCTTATCCTATTGCTGACCCCACTTTGCTGCTCATTACTACGCAGAATTAAGTAACCCAATGAAGATCCAACTTCGGAGCTTCACTAGAACTGGCATTTGATATTATCCCGGATCAGGGAGTGGCTTTACTCTCACCGCATGGGAATGCCAGAGAATCAGCGGCGCGAGTAGCTGAATCACAGGTTGCTTAAATGGTTTTCTCAGTAGCATAAATGAGCATAATTAAGTATCATTTATCTACGTTATGCTATTCAAGTAATACAACGAAGTGGTACAGGATGCTGCACTAAGCCATTGCACCAGAAGCTCTTTGTCAAGGCGAAATGGAAGGGCCCAAGCCCAACCTAATGCGTTTAGTAATCTCTTAAATACGAATTACTTATTGCTTACTAGCCCCTTAGAGCTCATTTTTGCCTAGCTTTGTTGTTAACATTTTGGGTGCACTTCTGAGAGGCGCCTACGTTGATTCCTGTTTCAGCTCCCCTTGCTTATCCGTTAGGTTCCTCTGTGATCTTATGGAGGTGTGGCTTTGCTGAATCATGATGCATTAAATGCAGTTTCCATCTAAATTCTCGTGCGCCTAGTTTAAGACAGAGTTACCTCCCAGAGCCGTAAGGTATCACAGGTAACAACACAAAATAGTATTTTTTTAGATGAATACATGAGCACTATGCAATAATGAACGCATGATTTAAGCCAATGGTTGGAATTCCAAAGTACACTTTGTGCTAGCACATCTGAAAGGGAATTTCACAGCAAACCAGTCACGTAATGGCTGGGCGATTATCTCGCCTCCCATTCGTCTGGTTGATGGTCAATTTGCGTATCCGGAATCGCAATCGCGATTGTTTACAACCGCGTTTGCTCTCATCTTTCAACCGTCATAAATATCTTTCACCATTACGTTACATTGCAGGATTAGTTTTTAATAGCTGAGTTTTATTTGGCGCACTCTCTGTCAAGGGGTTGAAGAAAAATACACCTTTAAGAGTAACCACCGTTCGCTTTGCTGTTTTAATCTCCAGCAACCTACCTGTTGCATGAAAAAAAACAAAGAACGCGCATTGCATATTTGCGACGTGGGCCTCATTCAGGAAAGTTGAGCTATCCGACCCACATGAACCTGTTGAGATGGGAAGAAGAACACGTTTCTTTGTTGATGCTGTACTGTTAGCTACACTTGGAAACAAATCCTCCCTCAACTTCTTGCTTGAATACATGATTGACTGGATAAATTCTCATTTGATTTTGCCGTTTTCTCCTTTATTAAGGACCAGCCACCACCTTACCCTGCTTCGGTCCCATCGGGCATCCAGCCACCGCCGTATCCGGGTATGACCCCATCAGGCCCAAATCCTCCCTATCCGGCACCTTCTAACGCCGCTCTGGGCCGGGGCTGGGGTGCAGCTCCTCAACCCCCTCCTCCGCCTCCTCCCCCGTATCCTCCATCATAGCTACTCTTGCAATTAACTCATCCCTCTATGGTACGCAGTCTTTTATGGTCAGTCTAGTTCATCTGCTTTGCGTGACCAAGGATCTTACTACCTCTTGTAGATCAATTTCAACGGCGTACAACATCCGATTCTCCAAACAGATTGAGGCTTTTTGTTTTTATTGCTAACGGCGTTGATTGGGTGGCTGTTGTATTCTTTTTTCCACAACTTTGCTTTCTCTCCTTATTTTTTTTCGAGGTCATTTTGTCGTATGGTACTTATGAAGCAGTAAATTGTAGATGTTGATGCATTTTTTACTTTGTCTGTCAGGCTTCGGGAGTCGGTTGCTTCAAGTCCGATCGGCAGTATTCGTTGTGAAAAGTACTGTACAGCAAAAAATACATTTCTCGCGAAGCTAATGGGAGTCCAATTCGGTATTTGTAGAGGTTGTAAGAGGTGTTGACTTACTTGTAGTTGTGGCTATAGTGCTAGCATTAAGAATGAGTTTGTGATGTGGCAAATGATTCTAGCATTTACATGATTTAATTTCGCGTCAAATTTATTGCCTACTTAAAATACCATATTTGGAAAGAAAAGGTTGTGATTAGTATTGTGCTTTTGCGAAACAGCGGGGAAAGTGTGTTGTTTGAGAAATATGTCGTTTTCAATCAGACTGTAGTACGATCTTTGGGCTGTGCCTCTGAAAGGGAAGCAAATGTGTTTGATTTTTTTTCACTAAATATTTTGACAAAGACATATGGTAAACTTTAGCTTTACCGGCTTTTCCTACACGCGAGGTACTTTCGTCTTTGAATGAAGAAGGCCTCTTGATGAAGTAATTTACTCTGGTAGTCATTGTACTTCATTCATTTATGTGTTGCTTGTCATGAGAAGCATTAATTTGGGCCATTTATGCAAAGCCTTTCAAATCTTAATCCAACTTTATTGGCGCACTTCTTAAGGCATGAAGATATTATTTATCCAATGAATAGGAATCCAAATGTCTGCGCTTGAGGCACTCCTTGGCAGAGGCTGTGCTTGTTGCCTGTGAGTCTCCAGAAGTAAAAGCCTGTGAAAGGTTCAAAATACGATGCGTAATGCTAATTTTGCCATTCTTCTCATCTACCCTTGAGAAAAAGTTGATTTGTGCTAATAATTCAAGTAGGATGACATCATAAGTGCTACAATTGCTGATAGCTGTGGCTCCATTATGGCTGACAAGAGGGATTTAGGATGAACACTGCATTGCATTACTCTTGTGTAGGATTCTCTGGTAATTCAGGATATCTCAACTCTGGAATCCCTGCAGTTTGGCATTATACTTTGGGAGTAAAACTGATGATTGATAATGTCGTCATTGTCTCAATAGGCAGTTTGAGAAAAACTTGGCCACCGAGTTGGACAAGAGGCCCTCGGCCATTGATTTGCAGCTCCATAGCTGTAATGGATTAAAGATTAGATGGCTATTCCACCTCTCATCCAAGTGCTATGGTCGTACTCAGTTTGCATAGAGGTACAGATGTAGCCGCCCCTATTTTTAATAATCTCTTGTACGTCATTTTGACTTGGAAAAGGAATTAGCTATCTGTGATGAGGGAGGATGTACAGTGCTTTGTTTTACTCTTAGTTCCGCGGATCTCAGGTTAAACCTAGAAAGTGGACCTACTAAGCACTGGTTCAGTTGAACCGGCAGTGAAGGGACCTCCTCTCGGACACTTCCATTCAAAGCGATTTCTGAAGCCCTTCGATAAAGAAGGCTTTCTGAAAGGTGTAGCACAATTTCTCAGAAAATTTAGGTCACCCCTCCTGAATGCTAAAAAAAACGGGCTGGAGCAAAGAAGTTAACAAGAGGTTTCATTCATTTCACTTTGCCCAATATTGCTATTTCAGCCTCCCAGTATCGTCAAACTCAGATCCTGTTAAGTTAACGTCACCTCTAGAAGTAATCTTTGCTTAGAGTTAATGTTTCTTGTCGAAAAGGTGGCGGATAGGTTATTAGCACCGACTCAGGTTCAGGTCTCTGAGGAACTGTTAAGTGACAGTTTCGTAAGCTTCTAGAGCGGATAGGCGAAAATGAGGAAGGAGGCGAAAAGAAACTCCATTTCCGGTCTCGCTCCAGGTAAGCGTCTCAAGGAGTTGCGCAGTCGTGATTTCCTGCCCACTGCACCGGAAATTGTATCAGTGAGATTACGTAGCTGTTATAATTACTATTTAAAAGTTTTATCATTTGTGCTGCCCTACTATCTTTCTCATTACTGCAACCTGTTGACGTGAGCCATGAACTATTCGGATGCCCTACTTGTTCAGTAGGGCCTTCTATACCTTTTTAGCATCCACCTGCAAGCGTTTGTGCCGTTGTCACTGTCCCTGTCAAAAGATTCGCCCCTTGCTAGGTTCCCTGATTAATTAATTGTGCACCTAGGATGAGGTTGACCTTACAAGCGCCAATCGCTTCTCAATCGCTAGTTAAGAGAGCGATTCTAAGTCAGGGCTTTTACTCTCGACGCGCAGTTGAAGGTCGAATCAGTTTACATTGTTGTTGATATGAATTTCATCGCAAGAAGTATGTCGGACCTTCAAACGTGGTGGTTAAAACCGTACAGAACTGGTTAGGGTTTTAGTGCAAATTCCTCAAATCCGCCACATTCCAGAAGTGTTTGGGAACGCTAAAAGATGCGTTTTGCTGGGTGCTACTGCAAATCACCGCAACAACCATTGATCCAGCATTGTGGAATCTGAATATTTTTATACAGCCTGTGAAACCCGCGAACCTGGAAATGGCACTGGAATTGCGTCAGACGGAGTGATACCTCTGTGCACTATGAATTTAATTAAGATTTTTTTAAACATCACTCATCAAATTTTCTGCTTCCTTTCTCCACTTTGGCAATGGAATTAAGGGGAGAACTCTTTCTGGACGAGTTTAACTAAAAGAAGGCAAGTGATGTTGTAAAATTAATTGCATTTTTATTTTTTTTCGTCAAAATCAAATCCAATTCCTTTATATTTAATTAACTCCCATCATTTGCATCTCTTCCTCTTCCTGCTATGGCACAGAGGTTACGTAGCAGTGAAACCGTAGTAGTTAAGGGGAGAATTTCTCGACGTCTAGAAAGAGCTACTTTACTCCACCGGTCTCGACCAGACTTGAATTTTACTCCTGTCAATCACCCACAAAGTCACTTGTATTGCATTTCTCCCCTTGCTTTGCTTCGCTGAAGGCCTGAAGGACTCGAAAATGTATTTTAGCCTAGCAGCAAGGTGGCAGAAGGGTGTATTAAAATTTTGCAATTCTCATTGTCAGTCACTTGCCTTCTGCCTAGTTTAATATAAAAAAAACATGGTTATATTAATTAGCAGTTATTGTTGCTTGCTGTAAAGACGGAATGAACCTGAAAAAAAGGCGTGTCGAATGGTCTGAGAGGTTGGTGGACTATTTTCAGCCGTGCAAGTCACATGCCTCTCCGCATAGCCCAATAATTCATTCTGATTTGACATTTGACGGGTTATCCTTCGGTTCTGACAGTTTTTAAGTCATGCATAGCTCCCTTCCCGATTGGTATGCCTCAAACGTCTGGCAAATGACTTCATCAAAGTAGTGCTCTCTTTTTTCCTCTCTATTGAAGCAACTTTCAGGTGGAAATTATTCAAACCACTTTAAATGATGAAGTTGAAGGCCTCTATAGACATTGAAAGTGGTCTTACACGCGTTGACATTCACCTCGTCGACAAGGCAAAATTTCACCTCTCCTTCACTTTCCCTCAACAAATTATTTTCCACCTGATAGATTCATGCCAATCAAGAAGGGGACGAAGATCTTTGACAGGGTTAACAGTCGTAATGTGCATTTTTTGCCACAAAATCGTTTAACAATATTCTATGGTAAGCAGTTCATTTCCATTTTTCTTTCCCTTAGATTACACATCTTATTGGACTCTGACCCTCCGACAACTTGAGAGTCCATTTGTCATTTTGCAATTATTTTATAAAAATAAATTAAATTTTTGAAGGATTTTGCTTTTATAAGGGAAGATATAACAGTCTTTCCCTCATTTTATCTTATCTCCCAATCGAGCAGTCTACCTTGCATTATAGACAAAAATACTGATTTTTATTCTCAATCGTTGTCCGTTGTATCATTGTGGAGGTTGTTTGGTGCACATATTGTTTTCAAAAGAGACCTCTGTACTACTTGCCCTTGAAAGTGTCTTTTTTGGTGGTGAAATGTTTCACCGCTCCTCCTTTCCCCATTATTTGGGCATCTTGACAAGAAGCACTGAGGGATATTATCAAGTCTAATGTGCACTTCTCTTCCTTCTTTTAAATCCACGTGATGCTTATTTTTTTTAGCATTTTAAAATGAAGGCAATTAAAGGTTTAAAGTCTTCCGTCTCCTGCTTTTTTTTTTTTTTTTTTTTTTTTCATAAACAATGCCAAGGAATTATTTTTATTAGTTTTCGTACCGCATTTTGCCTTTGATATTTTCATTCATTTATTTGACCTCCACACCAGAATGCATTATGCCTACTTTTTAAGGACAGTAAATTAAAGAGATGGGATCACTTTAACTATCGTTAGATTGTGAAGGCCAGAGATTAATCCATCCAAAAGCTCCTGGTAGCACACCATGGTTTTTGCACATTGCATTCAACTCATACCTGTAAAGTTAAGCAGCTTTATGTGCTTTTTGCACAAGAAAATTAGTCTAATCAAAGTCTTTGTTTCACCTGTGTGGGGACTACGATCTCTGCGGATTGTACTTTTTTTATCTTTGCGATGACTTTCAGATCGGACTAATGTTTGAGCTTGACTAGAATCCAGCCAAGAGCAGACAGACCATGGGATATGTGACGTGATGGACGGAGGAAGCAGTGCTACATCTACCGCCTCGCATCGGCACGTTGAATATTTCAATTGAAGTGTACTTAAAGAGGGGCACAATGGGAAGGAAGCTACTTCAAAGGCAGACGCACAAGAAGGCACTGAATAGTTGTGTAGTGGAGATGCACTGAAGGTTTCTCGTGTTTACCGCTAAGAGATCAATGCTGACACACATGACAGGTAGATTTCAAAGAGAAGCAGTTCCTTTCTCCGCCTTTTTAATTAACTTGGGGGTTTTTAACCCTAACTGATTAAAATTATCGCAAAAAGTGTATATTTGCCTTTACATAGCTTTGAGAAAAGTTAAAATGGATGTCAATCAGGTACTTGAAAGTAGGAATTTCGCCTAAATGGATTGTCGCTGCGCAGGTTGGCCGAGAACTATCATTGACAGAGCGCACTACCCAGTCTGACTGATGCCTACACTATTCAATTGTCAAATTTCGATGAATAGTGAGGGGTCTTACGCGGATACGGATAACCACGAGCCCGACTTCCTTCTACCATAGAAAACTTGGTCCACCATCGTGCATTGCTATTGGTCTTCTCAATCTCGATAAATGACGCCTAATCAAGTCTTTTATGAGTGCTGCGCTGGTCGTTCTGTTTAAACCTGATTCTTTTCCCTATTTACCAAAGCCGTCTTGATGCACGCCCGTTGTCTTGGCTTTGCAAGTTTAAATGTTGATGGTTCGTTAGTTAAGTGCGGACGTGGAGTCCGAAACGGAATTGCTGCTACCATCGCGAGGCTCTCGAAGACTACGTATACACTAAAGGGGGCGTGGGATGTTGGAGTGGTCAGTTTTTTCCCATCAAAAACAGCGCAAGACCGTCAAATCATTTTCCTATCCATTTCTGATCTCTAACTATCCTTTTCTGAAAGGCGATAATGTCTCGATATGTCCGTGTAGTTCTTTAGTGTTTTGGAGCGACTCCAGTGAGCGTCCAGAAATGGCAACACAAGGAGGTCGCGATTATCTTATATTTTGACAGATTGAAACAATCACCTTTGGTGATTTAACGCGTCACCTTACCGGATGGACCATTCAGGCCTAACGGGTTGTTTCCACTCTTTCAGCCGTGCTTAGAACCACCTAGCACTTCCTCTGTTATGCGTTGGTTGCTTTTTTAGCTCTCAGGTTTGGCGAAAAGGGCGCCTAAGTAGTCCACCATTTTACTGCCCCATGAAATGTTTTAGCGTTAAGTCCTCTCTCTTCATCAGAGAAGTTCGCTGGAGCTACAGCTCTGTCCTTGTATGGCTTATTGTCATATTGGCTCAGGGTAGCACATGCTACTGAAGAAGGTAAAGCAGCAAAACACTTTTTGCATAATGTTAATTGTATTTTGCTAAAAACGAATGACCAACCTCGGGATCATGCATCATCATGCCAACTATTGGGGAAAAATGTGGTGCGGAAGTCTTGTACAATGAATAAGACATTCGAATAGGTTCGTTTTAATTTGTGCTTGGAACGCATTAAAGATTACTAGAATGCACTGAGCTCTTGTTGTCAGGGAACGAATGCGCTGAGACTTATCAGAACGTAACACTCGTTGATATTGTCAATCAGTAGGCTATGCAAAAGACATACTTATGCCAATTATAAGCACTAGAAAGATTAACTTCTGGAACGGCGGACATCTACAACACTTTGACGGCGTCAACATTCTGGGATCTCTAGCACCTTCAGAACTAGTGTCTAAGTGTTCACAAAATATCTGTATACAAAGTCAGCTTTACTATTTTTGCTGAAGAATACTTATGATGTTTTTTTTGCGAATCTGGGAAATATTTCACCAGGAAATGGACTACTATGAACTGACCAACGGTGGCCTTGCATCCACTTCATCTGAAATGTGAGGCTGCTTTAATGCGGCAGATTTATTTGACCACATCTAGTTGCTTAAAGGATGGAAAAAATTGCCCATCAGTGTTAATTATGAACGACCTAATTGTGGTAAATTTGATAAAAACTGTCGCTTTTTAGAGCTTTTTGGGCCTGTTTTCAAAGGCGTTAAGAATTGGCAATTGGGTAAATAAATAAGGGCGTTACTTAATCTTTTTTAAATTGGCCCAGTTTCTTCTAAAGCTGTGGTAAATTAACTCAATGGAGAAGGAAAAATGTCGACTTGTCTCCAAGGCGGAGGAGAATGTCGGAGGTAACAGTCGTGTTATCGTGCCGAATGTGATGGGGCACAGACTGCAGGTCCTGCGCCCTCAAAGGTACACTTAAACAAAGGCCAAGTTGACTACTCGACATTTTTGAGATGCAATTTGACACTAAAGGATTACCTGTAAAGCATATTCATGTAGATTATAAATGGCCTACACTCTAAATTCCTTACAGTACCTATTGGGCTAAAATATCCTCAGATTTTCCACATTGTGTTGTCCCTTAAGCAGATGTCGATCATTTGACCACTTCAGAGAGTTATTTATACACATCAGCCATAACAGCTACCAGTTATTTAAGCCTCACTCAGCCCATAACACGGGTGGAATGAAGAGTACTCGATGTAGTTGGAGATCAGTGTCAGGGCTGTCATGAGATGCCTCCCTGTTGAAAGTAATACCCCACACTTTCTTATTGCAAATTACAAAAAAGCTAATTGTGATTTAAGGGAGAATTGCCGATTTTTTATATCAATTTGTACGATTTTTTCGCAAAGCCATCGCACCTAGCTCCATGCAAGGTTTGAGTGACTACTAACACAGGTGATATAATTAGTAACTTCCGTTATTACTGGGAGGCCAGTTTGGCTCGAGAGCCCCCATATTGCTGCCCATTGCTACGACCATAAAATAGTACTTAACATTTTATGCGCTAGTCTACTCACTTTCCAGCCTAACACTGATACAACTTCTAGAAATCTAGATGCTTTAGAAGGGAGCAATGCGGCATAATTATTCACCTAGACTAAGTATGCCTCTTTCAAGGCCTCTACCACCGTGCTTGCAAGAAACTCACTCAATGTGGTGGCCATGTCAGCGTCATGGAAGCCTTATTACCCTTCGGTGACGCCGACGCGATCCTAGCCTTCGCTGCTGTAGGTTAACAGCACGATGTCTGCATCATGACTTCATATTACCTTAAAGGCCTTGGCGTATAACCCAACAATGCAGCAGTAGTCGAAACCATGGGCAAGTTTTATAGGCAAGCAAAGTCCTTCAATCCACCGTTATCACTCCAAGGAGTTTGTACACAGGTAATCTTTACACTTACCATTGAATGACGATTAAATTTGCTCAGTAGAGGGTGGTGAGAAAGAGAGAAGACACAGACCTTTAAGCAAGCAACAACATTTAGATACACAGCAACGGTTAATTTCCCGTCAAATAGATTTGTTTCTACTTTTAAAAAGCCGTTGCTACCTCGCTATCATGTGTAGATGGGAATGGACGAATACCAGACGGAGGTCCAAAAGGCGCTCTCAAGAATTATTAATCATGCTGCCATCGGATCACAAGGAGTAGCATCTTTGCGGAAACAATTTCAAATATTATACTGTGTAAAATGGCAATGAATGCCTGGCATCAAGTTAATTATCACGTTTCCTTCTGGGGGTGATTTAAAAACACAGACAAATCAGTGTATTTCGCAAATTGCTATTTGGTTCCCTTCGGGTTGCTTAAAAACAATTCAGTAGACGTATTAAGTCAGAGCCAAGCAAAGAGGAATTGGTTGTGCATGAACAATACTCCACTGTGCGTCTTCTCACAGCATCGTGCCACCAAAACATTCAAATTCAAAGTATTTCTGGCAAAATCGTTTGCACCTTAAGGACCGGGATATCCCAAGACCTACAAACAACTTGGAAAGGGGAGAGGAAAGCAGTGCAGATTACTCGACATACTTTACCAGTACACTTAAGAGATTGGCGCCTTTAACCTAAAAAAGGGTAGTCTGATTGCAAGGTTCACTTGAGGGATGAGTACGATCTGGGCTTTCCATCTGCGTATCTGCAATGTGTGCGTGGTTCGATGAATGGTATCAGTCTAGTCTGCTCAAATGGACATCATACGCTTCGCCTTTAATATTACGCATTTCAATGGGAGAAATGAAGTTATAAAATTGCGCTCCCAGCATCATATAAACGATTAGACAGAAGGCAGACAGATTTGAGTTCCACATGCCGAGCTAAGCGCCCATCTTTAAGCCTGTGGGATACACGCCTCGGCCAGACTTAAGCAAACCATACATATTATTCTAAAGTGACTCCTCCCAACTCCCTGATGTGTGCTTCGTCTTTTACAGGCCTACTCCTGCCTTAAAGGAGACAGCAAACAAATTGGGCGGCAATTCAATACTTCTGTTCATTGACGCATCCACGTCAGTACAGCTGATTTCTAAAGGGGATTGGGGCAATGGTCCACACATGACAATGGATGATGAGTGTATGAAGTTAATGGAGAGCAACACTGAAATAGCTTTGGAACGTGACTGCGAGGTTGGATAAAGTGCAAAGATTTGAAAGTGGGAAAACACTCAAGGATGTAAGCTTGCTTAGAAGAAAGTTGTTCTTCGTTCGCGGAGTGATTAGCTAAAGAGGCAAGAGAAGAAAGGAAGTTAAAGGCTGATGGTCATAATTAACATTACTGAAGTTCCAATTTTTATTTTGATAGCATTATCAAATCCTTTGTATATCTTTTCTCCATACTACTTACTGTTGACTGATGGACTAAACCATGATGTTTACTCTTGTTAATTCGTTTCGAATTCAGCCGAGATGCTACAAGGCTTTACCCACAAATTTATCTGGTTGACATTTTACTAGAGCAAATTTACGAAAGAAAATAAAGTTGTGTGAAGGGGAGCCTGCAAAAGTATGAAAAAGTCTCTATTCAATTTTCAAGAATTTTCGACTTTATGGCAAGCCTTCAAGCCTTCGGGAAATTGCTCTCCCTCTCCACAACGTGCCTTACTGACAGAGGTCACGCCTAGATGCACTATAACACTACCTATAAGGTCAAGGCCAATTGGTTATCAAAATCCACTCGTGACTGGCCTTATCGCGCTCCCAACACCTTTGAATTCACAACGCGTTTCAAAAATAAGGAAACTGAACAAGATCCTAGGGCTTTTAGGCGTACAGACGATTGCATTCGACTTTGATAGGCTTGTCTCCTGTCGCCACTCATGACTTCACCCGAACTTCCATTTCTAGTCAAAGACCACTGCTTTTTGCCACGAGCAAGGCTTGTCCACCCAGCGACTAAGTGATGGTTATCTTAGTAGTAGAAATGCCTGGTTCGGATAGGGAAAGAATTGATTGGGAAGAACCTTATTTTTACGAAAAGCCAATCCTCAAACACAAGTAAAGCAGCAAACCGAAAAGTGTGTAAAGTTTGTGAGGAATTGGCAGACGGTCACTGAAGCTTTTATCCCATTGCTACATTTTGGCATAAATTTTTCGCTCGAAGAAACACCTCCAGAAAGCCTTAGTATATGTACAGACGTGTGATGTCAATTACTACTTCCATCAAATATGCTAAGTGAAGAGGAGCAGGAGACTGGGCAGTGATGCAACACGAAGTTTCTTAAGACGTGGGTCAAATGTGTGTACGAAGTTGATTTATTTGGCAGGACAAGAAATTGTGGGTTTTAGAAGAAATCTTCTGCCAGATAGCTCAAATCCGCCTCATAGAAGTGCTAGTGCAATACTTTGCTTATTTGACTGCCAGTCAAGGTCACTTGGATGGCCATATTGCCCTATCCGTCTGGGGCTAGCCTTTGGGCCATGCCAGCTATCTCTGTCCCCCTGTTAGTTGAATATATATATATTCTGCCTTAGTTATATTTTATTTTGCCCTCAGGGAAGTCTCGAGATGCTACAATTATGCCCTCTGGACATTATTGGCTTTGGTCGTACTAAAAACAGTCCTAAACGCTGACACTAACTTTCCAGCATCCGTCGCCTACAGTCCTCGGCACAAAGTCTCGCGTGTTACACCCTTTCTATATGGAGGTAAGTGAACGCAAGGGCGAGATGGGGAGAGACAAGTCGACGCCAAAGGAGGAACTTCACGTGAGCAAGGGGCGAGAAGTGACAAAATGACCCACCCGGAAGTTAGTCTTTACATTGTGGGCTTATGCCTCAAAACTAGGTTGCCCACAAACATCCAAATCCACCTACTCGGCAAGGGCCAGTGACATCAACTGACAGGTACACGTGCATGCATGTTTTGTGAAGGTCAAATGATGCCTCCACGCATAGAGAGTGCATAAATATATATTTAGGCTTTTTTAGTAAAATGAATGCGTTTTACCTACAATCACGAATGTATATACAAGTGAAAACAATTACGCTAGCAGACATGCATACCAATCCATTTTGCGGGATTTCAAATTTATCAGGAAACAAATTGCTAAAACAATATGCATTATGTAAGGCCATGAATACAACCATTTGGGCATTTTTTGACAGCCTAAACCTTCATCAAAATAGTGGAGGGTAATGCCTATTGCAAGTTAAACCGTCTTTATTATATTTTAGTACATAAAATTATATCCATCACCATTTTTGGCGATTCCAAAGCACCAACTGGTGACACATTTGCCGCGCATGAATGTGAGCTTAAAAAAAAGAGAGAGCTTAATTAATTCCCACAATATGAAAAGGCGCTAATAAGAATTGAGGTTAGGCCTAAGTAAATTTGATCAAATCTTCTCCCTTTCAGTGCAGGGCAAATTTGTGGGGAGACTTAGTAAAAAAGGGTGAAGTAGGAAAGCATGGTACTCCAGCATATCCGCCGATTTGGCACCAAACCTAGCAGCAAGAACACATACAACTATCGACGCACTCGCCGTTCTTGTACGAAATTGAAGTAGTCTCTCCCGTCGTGAAGATCGTGGTCGGCTATGCTCATGTGGACAATGTTAGATTGAACTCCGACAATGTCACAGGGTTATAGCTACTAACATACAATTTTCAGAGATCCTAATTGCTGGTTACATGGGAAGCAGGCGAGTCTACCGGTATGACTATACATATATGAAGTCATGCATTAACTAAAGGGAAACTGCGCTTTACTTTTCTAGAAAATGGCAGAAAATTTGAGAGAACAATGGCCTATTGCGAACGCAATTACCGAAACAGGCCTCGTGGATAAGGGAGTACCACTAGCCGACGTTATCCTTGAAGGCTTCAAGGAGAGCATGAAATTGCTCTACTGCACAAAATTTTGCTACTTCCACAGCTCCGTTTAATAAATTATGCCTCAGTGGTGTGTTTGAGAAGACAAATTTGCGAATGGTGGCCACATGTCTCCATGCTTCATCCCCCGACCGGCTGACAGGAGCGCCTTGTCAAAGGGGGATTTAATAAAGCTACCTAATACTCTGATCACTGGCAAATCTCCAACTAATCTGACACTTTCTAATGAGAGAAGTATAGGTAAATAGTGCTTGTACGATTTCCTTGTCAGAGGAACCTACTGTTTGACACCCTAAAGGTCGACAAGAGCTCTCAAAGTCCTTCTAACTCAGCTTCAACAAATAAACGCCACTAAGTCTTGCACAGGTTGCAACAGCAACAAAGCTATCTATTTTGCCTTTTCCCCAACTGTTATGAATTGTTTATTTTGCCATGCTTGGTACAAAGAATCTGCCAATGAAGTTCTGTCATCGCTGCCACAACCTAAGCCTGTTGACTACATTTTTACTACAACCCCGGATCCATTTCAGATTGAAGGTTTAAGATATCTATATTATTGCAAATAAAAAGATAAAAGGAGACCGTTGGACCTAGTCTACTTGCTCTATTTATTCCTGTCTGAGATGAGGGCCTTCAAGTATTTTAAATAAAAAAGGAGCATCTTCTCTGATTGTAGGCACTTTAGCCTTCGTCTACCTGGCATTTTAACAATATCACTCAAACCAAAAATTTAAATGAAACCGAAAATGGCCTTAATTTAAAGCGCATTAGTGGCAAAATAAAAACTTATTTTCCCAATCTAAAATGAAAGAGAGTGTCAACTCATCTAATACATTTATGCTACCTAAAACACGTTTTGCGTGGAAATTGAATGGCAAGGAATGCATTCAACTACGCGGCCAATAATACACAGTCAGACGTACAGCTAATGCATAGAAGTCAAGACGTACATTCACGAATAAGTTGGATAATTTTTTTAGAAGAAAAGCTGCATCAGACATGCGTTTTCGACAAATAACACAGTCCGATAGAATTCAAAGGTGGAGCCTTGAGTGGAAAATTGCAAAAAAGGCGTCAGATGACCACTTAAGATGCATTTTAGGGCATATAGGCCATCAGATCTATGACAATTTGAAAGGCAAGTTCATTCCATGACTTTTGGACATTGCCTGGCACCGACATGCTTTACATCCCACAAGCACCACTGCTGATAGTAGGGAAAATCACCACCGTCAACTGCCTTTTCTGCGAATTAAAATTCACTTCTTCATAAAGAATTTTCACAAATTCTAAAAAGCGAAAGACAATACAATAATTTAGTCCTTCCAAAGAGCTGATTTTAAGGCCCATTTCTAGACTGAGGATCAGATGCCTCTGGAAGGTCGCACCCATGGATTTGTCACTGAATCACTTTTCAAAGCATCATATTTCGCAAATTTTGACGGTCTGAATGTTTGGGTATAAGGAAGCGAATCTCACTACCAAACTGTGGCAGGTGTCTACCACATCAGGCGCAGACATTGCTAACTTTCAACATGCTATCGCTTGAGCATGGGCGATTCCGATAAAGGAGCGAAAACTTTAAAAAACTATTTATTAGCTGTCTACAAAATTGTCACAGCAAAATATCCTAGGAAATAAAATGAATCTGCCAACTTCTATCCACTTCGTGGATACTATTGCGTCCACATCTTGGATTCACTGTGGCGCCTCTAGCCTCTTCAAGGAAAATCATGCGACGCAGTCATATGCGATAGGCAACGGGAGAGTTCGTGTGAAATTTGAACCTATCATTTCCTTATCTATATCCTGTGAATTGGAGGCCGCAAAAGTGGAGAAACAGACGTCAGTAGCGCATCTCTTGAATCAGTGCGCACCTTACCCTAACAGACCGTCCATTACCTTGCATGGTGAGCACCCGTTAATCCTTTCCATCTGCACACATCCCGGAATGTCGGCGAGACACTCCAAATTCCTCCTGCTTAGCAAAGCCAAGTCCGCCTAACAGGGACGCCAATCATAGACGGTGATAAGTTGTTCATTACTGTGCATCCAAAGTGGAGGCAATTAAAGGGGTTTTAAGTCACAAGACAGAAGTGACAATTCGTGCACAGGCCAATCTAGATGGCCATTAAAAGTGGGAGACGATTGATGGATGCGAGCTAGGCCGCTGGCCAACCGAGGACGTCATGTCATGGCATAAGCATTGGCAATCACTTCAAACCTTTCATTTTCTCCATAAAATACAGGGCTTTTCTACAGTAAACGGGAATGTATACAAGTCTTTACAAGCTGCTTTGTTATCCATACGATTAAAGGATCGGCGATATCCAAGAATAGATGAAGCCAGTAAGCTGACGACCGAAACCCCGTGTTACAAATGCTACATTTCACTGCGAACGCAAAGGAAAAGTTGTCTGAGTGTATGTAATGATATACAAGCAGAGAATATTTTAACTGATCCCTTGCAAGCGCCAAAACACGAATTATCCTCTGTATCCTATCACAGTTCAATGAGGCAAGTGCGTTCTCCTTCGATGCAAGTTCCGCCAAAAGAACATTAGCGTGACCATCTACGAGGCGATTAAACCGTAGAGCCGTGGAAGACTAGAAGAGCACCAATGGCAACACCAATGTCTCTGTCTACTCTCCGTATTCCACCACATCAAACTCACCCAATGAGGAGTAGACAACTTCGTCGGTGACAATGGTGTTTGAAGAAATTGCAGCATCATGCGCCTCGTATAGGCTTTGAAGTGAGAAAACCCCGCACTACATTTGGATTTTGACAATAATATAAACAATAGGAATTGCTACGTTGTCTGTCAAAATGAGACAGCAGCGATCCGGTTGTCAAATGGGCCAAAGAACTACACTTGGGAAGCAGTTGCTTTCCTGGTTACAAAATTATAACGTTTAAGGTGGAAGAGACCGAGGGGACAGGCACCGCCTTGGTGTGGCGCACAGGATCCTTTAAATTACCACAATTGCTTATAAAACAGGCTTCTAGGGACACGCAAACGTTAGGTTAAATAAAGAAAGTTAATTAGTTTCTAAAAAGCACTTTTAATCCGGTTGCTGGGAGGCCTCTCACGTCTTTTGATAGGTAGGGGAATTTAGATTGCAGGATTTGAAAAGCCATATAACTCCCGAAACACAAATGGTGACACCAGGCTTGGATTTTGCGCTTTAAAGTACTCGTGAAGGGTTTATATCAATCGTGTGGATGCTCCGGTTTATTCCTAGAAAACGACCCGGACCCTAAAATGCCGATTTACTTAGGCGCCCACTTGGACATTCTCATGTTGAAGACCCATAAACTATGAAAATAACAGTTTTGCAAATGCATTTTTTCGGTCCCCTCAGGCAACGAAACCTCTGACGTATCCTTTACACGAGCACTGAAGGGATCTCGACTCTTAATTTACTGCCTTCTCACGTCAGGCAGAAAGTTTGGGATCTATAGGAGTTAAACAAATGTCAGGAGAGCTTGGCTGATAGATAGGCATAAAAGAACTGAATTGCGAGCGGCTTAGTGCACAAACGGATGGTTAAACGATGCAGTTATGCTACCTGTCCGACTTCAATATTGAGGTGAGATATTCCTGTAATAGGTGCGAGTTTTGCAAATGCGATTTTGAGATGCGGCTTATATGCTGCATGCAGATGGGTTCTATTAGTTTTCTCGCACTTTGCGATCATTCACCGCCTAATATGGGGACTGAGTGAATGATCGGGGCACTCCAAATGCTTCGTTATCATAACTTAGGCCCTTTCAAGGCTCCATAAGAGGACCAACCGAAATAGCGACTCAGAGGTTGGGAATGCAGACTTCCCGTCAAGAGGCGATGGACATGGTGTGCACTGAATAGCCCATCAGGACAGAGCAAATGAACTACCTGTACAGCATGGTTCAACGATAATATGAACAGGAGTGGTATAGAACAGTTGAATTTTTGAGGTTTTATTTGCATCACCAACAGAAGGGGGGGAGTTCTCAAATTCTTGGAAGGTAACTGAGCTACCAATTGTTTGAGTTGGAGTTTTCATTCCCCATTTGTCTGATACTAATTAAGGACCATCATCCAGATGGTGGACAGAAGCCTGCGTGTCGGTGAGTTATAATTACCGACTGACCTTGGCCTTCGTCTTTGATTGGTTATAAACAAACTTGGATTTAACCTCAAGTTGATATGAACCAATCAGGAATCTACTCAAGAAGTGGTCATCAACAATTGATTTCTTATAATCAAGTCAAATTTTTCCATGAGTCTTAGTCAACGCCACATACAAATATCTATAATAGAGCTGTGCAAGCGATACAATGGCTTTAGAGAGGAGTGGCGAATAATAACAATTTCAAAAAGTTCTCACACAAAGGGTGCTGGCTGATACTTTCATCTCAGAGTGCCGGCTAGGCTTGTGTAGCACCAAGCGGTTATCCAGCAACCTTTGACGGTTATTCGATCATTGAGTCTTCAACAGTGGCAAATTCACAGTGGTGCATTCATTAAAGCATTATTAACTTGTTTATAATTCGCCCTTCCACAACGTCAAAATTAAAAACAGTTCAATGAGCTATTTAAAGTCATCTTACATCCGCATTCATGCTGCTTCACCTGGTTGAGAATCTGCCGTCAAAGGAATGCCAATGAAGCATGGAAGGGAAAACTACCACCAGAAACCATGCAAGCAAGATTCATTGAAGGCAAAGTACAGATCGGCAATGTCTCTGTCACAAGAGTCTTCAAATAAAGTAAAAAACGCTTAGGGCTCAAAGTCTAGTGCCATGAAGAACAGAATAGCAGCGGCCCAAGTGTGATAGAAAATCCACGTAAACAACTTCAAACCAGTTCCCGACTTTGCCATTGAGTCATCATTACACTCTGTTGGGTTTTGTATTTTTAATTCAAATCGGTGTTGTTACACTAAAAACCAATTTTCATGCTCTTCAGCATTGTCACTTAGCTGACAGCGGTGTCATGCCTGTGCTAAGTATTCTTCGCTGCTGCACCAATTAAATCGTGTCGAAGTGGTCGCTTGCAATACACTTAAAGGATAATTGCACATTTCATCTGTGGAGCAGTAAGTAAACCATTCTAAATGTTTAAGTAGTCGGTGCCATTATTTACACAATGCTGCGCCTGCCACATGAGCCTTGACTGTCAACCCACTAAACCATACTTCCGCAGGCGCAGAGAAATTGCCAGAACTCAGATCATATTTTCTTAAATTGCTTTTTGACCTCATTACTAAGAGAAAAATCACTAACCAACACACGTGCATTGTCTTGGTTTTATTCAATGAATTGCAATGAGTTCCATTAGCAATGTTTTGATCTTCGGTTTTATAAAAAAATTCAGCTGGACAGTGTTTTGCCAGCCTAAATTTTAATTGAAGTCTTTCTATTGCTGCATTTTACACTTCTTTACTTGCCGCCTGTTACGTTATAAATGATATGCAGAGATGGGCCTTATGATCCTTCCCCTCTACTTCCTTTAAAGTCATAACTCCGTTTAATCACTTAAAGGCCAAGTGAAAAGAGACTTTTTCTACCTTCTCGTCCTCTCAATAACTGTGGCAGAAAAACCGCATCAACACGCTATTTCATCCCCTTTTCTCCATGCAAAAGCACCGGAAGAAGGAGAACCAGCGAAGGAAATCGAGCATTTAGAACTTATTGCCTTTCCTATGCTCCTCTGCATGCGCTGCATTATTCCATATCCGAATTGTCAATGTGCATGCCTTCCATCTTCCCTTTTTCACTACAAGCGCTTAATACTTTGTGCCTTTCTTTCTGGCTGACATCCAAACACTCGTCTTCCTTTGCTTCAAATGGGGCAGCACATGAACAAATGCCACTGCGACTCATCAATTTAGTCGCCTCTCTCATCACACTACTACTTGAATTATTGTCCAAAACGAAGGCGATCACACTCAGCTAAAGTCTCGACAACATATCCCACCATTTTACAATGCAATAGATGACATAAGAGTACTTTAGCAAAGTGGAGACATTATTATGCGCAACCTTAGACAATTGCACCAAGTCAATTGCACTTCATGCGTGACAAGCGATGGCCCAACGTTTGATGTCTGAATGTTTGATTGTCCTCAAATCCCAAGGACGACTCGACGGGAATGCAGTCGAGTTAGACTGACAGGTCGGCCTTACCAACTTTGTTAGTTATTGGTAAAATAAAATTCAAGCCGGTGGTTATTTGTGACTTAAAACACTTAAGTGTTAATACGAATTTTTTATATAACATCAAACTAATTAATAATGCTTAAAGATGTCAGGTTAGTTATTCTAAACTCGCAAGCAAGGATATGTGAATAAAGGCGCTTGATTAAAGGGCTGGAAAATGGGGCGACTTAATATTTGTTATATATGATTCAACTCTACGTTTAGTGGCTGCTGCGTTAATTTTTTTTTGTCTTGGCCTTCAGTTCCTTGAAATGAGTAAAATGACTTGTTTGAGACATTATTTATTAATGTTACTAGGCTAAAGAAGCAGCGCATTTGGGAGGGTCAGTGATCAACGTATCGTTAAGAGGCCTGCGCTTCCTGAAGGTTTTACATCGAAGGAGATTGTTTCAACCCGACACTTGTTACATCGGTTCTTGTGGACGGTGGTCTTCACTCCTCTTCGTATCTCACGTTTGGTGTACTTTTGTCCGATAGCGTCGTTTTGGGATAATGAGTAGTGGACTACAAACTTTTGTGGGCGAGACGGCTTACTTTACTTGGAATGTACTTTTGCCTCACGCAGGGTAGAATTTGCAGCAATATTCAGGTGGCGCAGTCGGCGTGTATGGTTGTGCCAGACCGTCTCCCTAGTAGACGTTGTTCTGGCTGTGCGTCTGCTTATTCAAAGAAGAAAAATTCATTCTGGATCATCACAATTATGATTGCTTTATCTTACTTATAATGCCATTACTAAATTAAGTCCTCATCAAATTACTCTACCCATTATAAGTCAATGCAGACCGAGGAGGTGGGGATAAAGTGAATTGCGTCATTCAAGTAAAATCGCTTGCTGAGATTTAACAAGAGACTAGGTTCTCAATTACGCGGGTAGATACAAGTTCAGTTAGACCCTCTGGAGGCTGTCAAGACGTTACCACTTCCTCTGCTGGAAGACGAGGTCATGAAGCCAATTAAGACACCGTGAGCGTCTTCAACTGCTCTGCTAAAGTAGAACATTAAAAGTTTTGGCTGTGGGTCAGGTGTTGGAAACCGATCGCGATAACGGTGAGGATGGTCATCCATTATCCACATCAGTGACTCTCCAGATCAGCTCTCCTCAACACAGGTGAATCTGGTCCATTGTGCCACAGTGAAATTAGGATAATGCCAAATGGAACTGGTAGTGGGAACAGAGAGAAATCCTCTGTATTATTGTACTCTGAAACCCAGAGTACAATAAAAAAATGAAAAAAAAAAATTAATTTCCACACCATTACATTGTCCTTGTTGATAATATTCCCGTCTTTTTTAGACATATTCGAGACCATAAGGTTGACACGAGGCGAGTGTAAGACCATCTGCTATGCTAAATGTCTCTTGCAGCGTTTTGCCCACTGATTGAAATATGCTAACTCGTTATGTGCAATAGAAATTTCCGAAGACAGCACAAAGCGAATTAGCACATAGCCAACTTTAATCAACCAGTCACAATCGACCTAGTTTCCTTAGATTTGGCAAATTAATACAGACATTCTGCCAAATAATTTGCCTTGACCGCGATTTCGCTGAATAAATTAACCAAAAGTAGGCAACAGTAATCTTAGCTGGAATATAGAACATAATAAAGCGTTTGAAAAGCTAAAACAAACGTTTAACCCTGTATCTATTCCAGCATTACCCAAGTTGCAAGCAAGCGCTCCACCATCCCCCATCCGCCATCACAAAGGGACAAAGAAGGACTGGAATACGTCCGTACAAAGTGAGATGTTCGCTATCTTTACAATAGCCAGAAATTTTAGGCAATAACTAATGGCGTGGATGACCATAATTAGGATGTCCCGTTTGACACAAGCAATGAAGGAGATTTATCTTCCATTTGGGTGCTGCCGCAAAGAACCACAACGGCACAGTTTTGCAGGTTGGTACATTACAGCAAAGGGGATATGCAGAGCACTGCGACAGTGGCAGAATGAGATGTTCTACTACGCATTATATTCATGAGTCAACCTACAAAATATCATTGGATAAACACACAAATTACCAGTGGCAGCACGGCTCTACTTTACAAGTTCCTTCACATACCCCTCTAAGAGCACAGCGGAAGAGATGAGGGCTGTTGCGCGCTAAGAGGCATTAGACTCATTGGTACAAACAGATTTCCTAGAGTTACATATTTAGCTGTGGGCAGTGGATATCAATGTTCTTCTTTCATTTTGGACGTACGTGGTTTCTACCAAGCCTGCGTCACTTTCAGTGGCTATGGTGGGCTTCACATCACAGCTAATGTGCCACGCCTTACAGTCTATTCCCACAGAAGTCTCAGAGGAAGTCCCGGACCAAACATTGCAAAGGAACAGTGATTCGCTTTGTTTACAAGGGACTATTTTGTTTTTTGTAGCCGAGTAAGAACGCCATGAGGACACAAGGTCCTAAAGCAACTTACCAGCAAGAAGTGGCCAAAACAGTGGGCGGCGAACAAAGTTTCAATTTTACTACTGTTTTGGACCATCCGATCTTAACACACGCACATTTCCTAGCCAACTTCAAGGTAATAAACAGGTCGAAGAGATAAAATCGCACTCTAAGTGAACTATGGGACGTTCTCACTGCGGTTGCACGTTTAAAAGACTGCGATTTTAAGGCGAATTTTCCCCTATGTAAATAACTGCAGTCCAAACACCCGGACCTACAAATAACCACTCAGGATGCTCACAGATCGTAAATTAGGAGTCGTTTTCGCCAATTTCTTGCCAGACACAAAAAAAATAGAAACCAACATATTCACAGAGGTTGTACAACGACTAAAAAGGGATCGAGGAAATAATGTTGACTGCACGGGGAAGACCTTATGACTGTTATACATTGAAAAAAAGTGACACCACGGCAAACACATTTAAACTGACTTACCACAGCTATGCAGACCAATTCCACCCCCTGAGGATTGCCACTAATTCTATCGTCAATGAAGCGAGACGCATTTCAAACTGATTGAAATTGTCCCACCAGCAAATCACAGTGTCCATAGCGCATAATTTTATACTCAATCAGCTGCCATTTACCAGTGCAAGAGGTGTCAGCAAGAAGATGAAGATGGCATATGCGACAACCAGCCACAGGAGGGCACCACTGGGAAATTTACATAAGAAGGCGAAGAGTGGTGTTACACCCGTGTCAACTTAAGTACATCTCTTTGGTGAGAACCGTTCAGTGAACACAGATCTCGTCCCAGACCAGTCGTCATCGATCGATGAAGGGGGAAGTGCATTTGGTATGGGCGTGGCTCCAATCTCTCCCTTGACTCCCTTTGGGCTCCCCGTTCCAAGACAATGAAAGCCAAAAAGGTAGGGACAAATGCAAAGACAACCATACTTAAAAGTGTTCAGTCTAGAACATGCACAAATCCCGCGATGCTTTATCGCTTGCGATCGGGAGTCTCCAGAATTTTAATTAAGGTATTCGTAAGCCGTGTGAAGCAACACAAGATATTGCGTTATTTGGATGAACTTTCGGTCAGGTTCAATTGTCTTTGCATTGAAAAATATTTTAAACAGCACATATAGAGACAGCGCTGGAAAGGAGGAGGAAATCGCAATCCAGCACATTGCAGTAGCCATTGCTCATGTTGTTGTCAATCCAATGGGATAGAAGTAACAAGTCTGTAAATTAGCTAAAGATGAGGCAAAAGCATTGCAATGTATTAATGCTGACAGCTGTACTAACAAATAAACAAGAGCTCATTGTTTTCGACTATTCAGCGACTAAGTAAGATGGATGAAACACCCACACAATTGACCCGAAATGCGTCAGCTTAGGGTTACTGACAGGATTAGCTCACAGAAAGGCCCTCAGTTAATATTACACAAGTCAAATGAAAATTACCTTCAATGAACTAGTTTGTTGAATGCACGAGACGATGGACATGCCTGTGATGTTGGGAGTCGCCCAACTATGATCGCCAGCGTCTACTGCCGCCTAGTAAGTAGTATTTCCAAGTTTTGCACCAAGTCTTGATCTTAACATCTTCCTGGACATTTTTAAAATGTGACGCAGCAAAAACTTGCAAGCCTGACCTTTATAGTTGATATCAAGACGACAGTACTTACTAATTGATGAAATGAATTTACTTTTTATTCCATCATGCATGGGGAAATGAATGGCTATTGCTGTGATCACGTCTCTTGAAGGGAATGTACGTCCCGTGATCCGGAGGGCTCCCTAATATAATAAGACGGTTTACAAACCACAAAGGCCAAACCCGTGCTGTATCTGTTACCTCTTACCAGCGGGCTTATTCTCTTTAAGTGGTGTAACCGTACGCTACTTTGGTTTAAATGAGGGACAGCTGGTCAGTTTAAAAATTGAGCTTATATATGCGTCCATTTTTGCATCACTACTTCCTTGACATTAATTTCGTTTTGTCTCATCCACTCATTCGCATCCTTGCCCTTACAGTACTTGATTAGTGAAGGTTCGTGAGCATGTCTCAATGTTCATGGATCCACTAAATCGGTTGTGATCGGCGCTGTGGAAGAGCTTTTTAACTAAAGGGCAAATGCAGGGTAGAATTAAGGATTTGATAGAGGTTTAGACACCTATGGCAGTCACTTCATCCTTCAACTGACTTTCTAATGAGTGTTTAATGCTGGAAATAATTTGGAACGGATAACGCAATAGTCCTGTCCACAAAAGAATGTATGGACGATTTTCAGGTTATTATAAGATCGTTAAACTAAGTGGAGCTTACTTTTGGCCGACAATGCATAGGTGTCTTCTACAACAGTAGCGAAAGATAAAGCGAAAAGATTTTGTGAAAGCCTCCAAATTGACTGAATCAGATGATTAAAATTGTTTTACCCTCTTTACTGCATTGGGAATGCTTTTGATAAAACTTGGTGAAAAATGTAGATTTTAAGTCTCGTACGCCATAAAAAAGGGATTGTACATTGAGTAAGTAGCCAGACAGCCACAAGGTGACAGAGAGCTTAGAGGCGGAGGCAAACCTTAGGTAAAACTTCATAAAAGCACCACATAGACACAGTAGTCGAGTTTATGCGTTCCGATTCTATAAAATACGCCTAAAAGCAAATTTTTAGGGGCTTTTTATGACATAAAATAACCCATAATCTGTTAGGACGACAATTTGAACTGTTCAATGCGATTGCTAAATATTAGCACGAAACAGAGGAGGCTAATGTGAAATAGCGTGGAAAAGGTAAGCACTGGTAAACTTTAGAATTCTCTTCCCCAACTATGGAGCAGACTCATCTTTTGTGCCGATGACATGCAGTCCTCCTCCTGTGGTCCGTCTCCATAAACTCACGGTCCATCAGGACGTCCGGTGTTCAGGATAACTGTACACCCTCCTCTCTTCTGCCTTTGGGTAATGCGCTCTCCTACGGCATATTTATGTGATGCCTTCGTGGATGTGGTTGACTAATCCACCTTATTTTACTCCATCATTCAAAATGCTACCTGTATACTACTGCTTCAAGTCACAAAAGCAAGACTTGTGTCATAGATGGCTGACGAATTTTTCGCAAAGGTGCACAGTGCGGAACTATTAAGTTCACATTCACTTGTTCGCCCGCAAACAGGACAATCGCGGAATTCCGCACATTGGTCTGGCCAGAAATGTTAAGCAAACTGCAATGCATAAAAACTTGGATTTTATAAACACTATCAGAAGAGTGAACTCGACCCTCCTTTGCATCGGATCTCATTACAGGTAGGCTGATAACGGCTCGACTGTTCTTCGAAGCAGCGACAAAATTACAACGAAGTGGAGAAGTGGAATGAGTATGCCTTTGCCTTAACCCGAATATGAAGATAAAATGTGACGGATGCAGTGTGGAGCCCTACCAACTGAACCGCCTACTGTAATACTCAGTCCTAAGGAAGGACGTAAACTGATTGTACCCAAAGCAACTTTATCCATTTTGCGCCCACATCGATGGACGAAAAAAGCCAAACCCGCGTCACTATGACTAGAAGAATGAGGAAGAAGAAAAGCGTCCAAAAGAGTTAGAGATACTTATGTGAACTTAAGTAGTAGTGAAGGAGCATAAAATAAGGCAGCTAACATGCTTTCAACTGCGTGAATTTCAAGATTGCAAATGATCGAGTCCTTCATGCAACCCATCTAAGCAACCGAACTAGTCATCAACGGTGGGCCAAAACTGTGGAGAACCAATCAAAGCATAAGACTAGATATGATCTCTTAAGCTTGAAATGGTAACTGCCAAGTTCACACCCCAAGGATTGTCATGGTTACGGGGACTTCTAAATAGGTATTAGAAGCCAAAGTGCAAACGTACGGTGTGGTGGAAACTGTCGAAGTCAAGGAACGATCTTCCTCTTTGATATACAGTACACTTGTAGCTAACTTATATGTGACTCTAGGCAATGGGAACTTGGAAGAGCAAAACAGCAATAAAGACATCCGAAAATTCTGTTTAGCGTATCTTTCTTAGCAGAGACATCTTCATGGCTTGTTCATCTGTGACTTATGTTTCAGCCTTCAATACCCTAAAGCCAAATAAAAGACTTCCCACTCCCCGTGTGAATGACTTACAGTGTTTTATTTCCACTAGTAACAAAAGCACACAACGTCTCTTGAAACAAGAATAGACACTAAGGAGCTAGCCATCTTCAACACAGGTGGAGTCAACAGATTAAGGGAAAGAAATGACGACTTCCCCATTTGATTGCTCATGTCGGATAGATCGACGAGTGGAAGGTAGAAGTTGCAAGTGCTAATGGGTCAATTTGGCCATTTAAGTCTGTGAAGGGTCACCTAAAGGATTGATTGATGTTTTTCTTCTACTTCATTCATTCTGATATGGAACGACAAAGTAGGTTAATCTGATCACTATGGGAAGAACTTGCATTTTCGCCTCTATTTGCTTCTTATTCTGACTGTCTGAACTCCTTTATATGCGACTTTTGAGAAAATAGGGATGAGATAGGAAGTGTGGAAAAGAAATCAAATTAAGCTGCATTAAGCCAGATATACTCATAGCTCGAAGTATGCTTTACAAGGAAGCGTTCAATCCCCTGGATTTTAAGTGATATTCTGGCTTCCTCTATGAAGTTTTGCTGGCCAGTCACAGCACCACCAAAGTGCATTGCGGCCAATTTACATACCATAGACAGTCATTCCTATGCCAATGTAAACTGTTCTGCTTTACCTTCACTGGTTTAACAGTCTGTTTCTAAACCAGGTGAAAATCACATCATTTGGTATTAAGTACAGCCCTCCACGCTGTACTTAGAACAATCGCAGACATTTTTAAGCAATTTTTCTCAAACTTCGCAACTGACGCAAGAAGGTCGCTCTACGCCTAGACCTTTGCGTTACACTGCTACTCTTCGAGCATTAATTACTGATGTACAGAGGTACCGTTTGAGCTGAATTTTCTCTTCACCTGATCAAAGAATGCCTAGAAGCCAGTAAATATCTTGCAACCGTTTATCGGTTAGAAAAATTATGCCGTTCCTTCCGGCTCGTAACCAGAAACGATGCCATGGTGTGCTGATTAATTCCGCCCCATTTTATCGCACCGCCATTACTGAGTCGTCTGAGGAGTATCTTCGACTGCAATTGTTATGACGTGAGATTAAGTGTTCTAAGCACACTCGCCGATGAATGCTTTGTTCACTGGTAGACGCACAAGGATTAGAAAACACATTTTTGTAAACTCAATTACCGAGGGCGATCATGATGATAAACAATCAATTCCATCCTTGTTTAAATTGGAGAAGCCTAGGCGCTACTAAATGAAAATTCAGTAGTACTTCTCGCAGACTTATAAAGCTGCCGAAAGTATTAAATATTTGAAAAACTAAACATGGCTGCCATCAGGATTGGTTTCGCAACGATGCCTGCATACCATCACTCAAAAGGGGATAGATAGACTGAAGCAATGGATTCAAATTTGCTCGAAGTTAGAAGTTTCCTTCATAAAAAGGGCTTCTTATTGCTATAGTAACAAAGTGTAGAAAAGAAAGGCAATATTGAATGCCTTCTTTGAGTAAAGCTTCATAATAAATAACTTTTTACCTGCAGGTGCATGACGGCTAGAGTAAATGAGCGAGACGATTCAGCCAGGAGCTTCTGCACAGACCACTTTATAGTGCTGATGCCTATTAAAGGATTTAAGGTACAGAGACGGTTGGAGCGAAATTATAGGCAGGCGGGGTAAAGTGGTACAAACCGTGCCAACAAGAATGAGTTGTTTTTACAGTCTGTCATGCGACATGCCACTCGTATGGGCTATGTCGAGTTTAAGACGGCAAAACTGCGTCCTACTCAACCCTTGAGGCGATTCTCCGTCCACGTCTGCCATTGTTGGGTCTGTGGGAAGGGCCGTGAGAAACATCGCAACGGCATAATATTCGCTGATTTATAAACTAAAGTACAAGCGCATGTCTAATTACAGGTAAAATTAGTGATTTAAGACTTGTCTCACAATTTCAGGTTTGACAGGTGGCTGTGACAGTTGCACGCATGTCTAGTGGACATGTGGTTGCCTCGTATGTTAAGCAAATGAGCAGCGCAACCATTTGTATGCCTTTATTCTGTGCATTTAAAAATGCCAAATCATTGATGAAAGAATTGCACACACACAGAGATATTCCATAATAGAAGTTAATGTTTTCTTTCTCGAAAATGTAATAAGACGTTGGCAATTTGACAAGGCCTTAACGAAAAGGAGTTAACAAGGAGTTGACAGGGGCAAAGTTTGAGTAGCAAAACATTAAGTGTAGAATGACAAGCTGACGCATTATTTAGTCTGTATTGATGGAAATGAAGCCAATACTTACTGCACAGAGAAAACAATGGGATATTGGAGAACAGCACAATAATAATACAAATCATCGCATTTGGCACAAGAATGGAAATTATATTTTCAAGTTAGTGCATTGGAAGTCAGTCTAGACCAATTCAATACCAAAATTCGAAGGTAAATTGATTTAATTTGAAACCCAACCACACTTTGAAATCGCCTATTCCCTTTCTGACATTTCAACGAATCCAATGTTCACCAGTACATCCTTGAACCAGCAAGTAGTCCAACACTCTGGACCCCAAAAAGGAAGCAATCGCTAGAGGCCGTGGACAGTGAAGATTTTGTAAAAATAGAATGCGAATATATAAAAGGAGGCCGCAAATAGTAAATGTAGTCTTAGGTGGAGGGAGAGAACGGAGGGACATGTCATACGTTCACATTTTATTCAAAAGAAACTCTCTCAATCGAACTTTTAAGGAGGATGCAAATGCCAAATATTACGACTGCTTGAGGAAGGAAGGCACCTAGAAATGTGAGACCTATATCCAAAGGATGAGAAAAACCCTCGCGATCCTGTCAACAAAAGTTGCCCAGTTCCACTAAATGCAAACACTGTATCTACAAATTGGCTCAACGTAAAATTTACAAGAAGGAAAAAGGAAGAAGAGCCAGTTTTTTAGTTGTTTTTTGAGACACAGAGGTCAGTTGCCAGTCGTAATCAATCCTGACTCCTTTTTCACATTCGTTTAGACGCCTTCCACTACTTAATTCATAAAAAAATGGAAGAAATTATGAAAAATTGTCTTTACAATTAGCACACGTTTAAGGTTACTTTTGTTTATTTAATATTTAGAATAAAAAGGTTCACATTCTGTCAAAGGATCGCATTTGTTACAGAAATTAGGAAACTTACTGCTTAGGAAATTTGGGCAAGACAAACCCAATGAACCAAGCAAAAAGGGCTGAACCAGGCAAGGCAGAAGGAATTGCCGCAAAACAATGAGTGCCTACCCTTGTGTAAGCCCACTTGGCTGGAATCGCGGCTTTTCTACGCGTCGGCTGATTTTGTCATCAGAAAGTCATACTGCCTGTGGCAGCAAATAAATGCGTGTACTTTCTTCCGACCATCTCGGCAAAATGTATTGCACTTGAACTACAAAGTTGCCAGTAGGTAAACTGAGGCTAGAACGCCTTCACGTGATTGAATGAAGGATGCAACAATGATTAGGGATACGTCTAGACGATAAAAAAGGCGGAGACGATGCTGTTCATGTCGGTCTCCTGCACTTTTGTTGGAATGCTTTATTTTGACGATTAGGCAGGCAAGTACGTGGCACCACTCGATCCCGTTCACCGATTCCATTCTTCCATTCACTTGATTACCTGCTCTTTAAAGAAATGCTCTGCCTGTTGTATAGAACTTGGGCTAAGGAGAATTTTGCATATGTATTTAAGTCAACAAAAGGGGACTTTGAGCAGCTAAAATTTACCAAATCTGCTGCCATTTTAGTTGATTTTAAGATGAATTTAGTCCTTATTTACTGGTTTACGGACATATGCTACCAGGAGAGTTCCAAGAAGAAATTGACAAGGGAAGAAGTGCAAAGCACCTGCCACTGTCATGATTACAAGGATAAGCTGATCCTTGCACAACTTTAACGATCCACCCAAGATGACGATGACATATTGCGCAAAAGTGTTGACAGTTGAATACGTAGGAACAATTAATTACCTTGGGATGCGTTTACACAAAGTGCTTTGAAATTGCACACTTTGCACCCTTGGCACTGCATTGCTAAGACAATACAGTAATGTTAACTGCTATTTTAGGGTGCAGTCATCAGACCACTTTCCTTCTGTCCTTCACCCGGAGGCCTTAAAAAAGCTCAACAACAGCGTATCAAGGAGTCCTTCAGTTGATCCAGTGTTTCACAGCCACACACACGCTCACCCTAAGGCATTAGTTGATTTGTAGCGATTCGATTTGTTCCATTCCTTTGTCTAGAGTTGCCAGCAATGGAGATTAGAAAGCCCCAGGTGTGGGTTGAGGGAGGATGGAACAGAGAGATACAGTGGAATGTGACAGTAAACTTGGCACAAGGAGACACAGTGGTAATGATGAAAGAGTGAACACAGACTAGACACAGGAACTGCAGACGAATGTGGTCCTAAAGGTGTGGTTCTATGGGCAGATGCAAAATTGGAGAAGGCGAATGAAGGGAACTGCGACATTAATGTCCACAAGGTACCGCACCAGGTGCTCCCACACACTGACATTCTCCCCAATGACAGGACTCATTGAACCACCTCATAGGCACAGAATTGGCCATTTTTGTGGCAAGATTACACATCCCAACGCAAACTGACCTTCCGCGTCGAGCGCTTCCTCCCCTCTTATAGCGATCACCGAGTTCATGATCGTAAACACCAGCACCGATCAGAGAAGAGACACCAAACTCAGCCCAACTGCCAGAGCATTTGATTGTACTTGTTCTCAAAGGTCTCTGTGTTCCTGCTAAGCATCTCAGCATGTTGGAAGCTATGACGCCGCATGCCTCTTCCCCTTTGGCTACATCCATCCACAAGTAAAGAGGACATCTGAGCACCATCACTCATACCATGCTCGAGGCGAAGCACCAAATGTGGCGGTCATTAATCCACACGATACCCCTCACCCTTGTCACTTCACAGAAACCCGGTTGAGAGAGACGCATTTTAGCTGCGTCCAAATTAACTACGTCAGTCACCAGTGAATGCGGTCCGAAGGCCTCGATTCTATGCACACTCGGATGCACGAAGGCAACCGCATGAAGCACACGCTGTGATGCATGTGTCGGTTGTGAAACAGGCGTCCGCTCTGCTCTGCTCTGCTCTGCTCTGCTCTATTCTGCATATTACAATGCGGAGAGGAGGCCTTCGATGCCTCTCGCAGTTGACACGTGGACTCGCGCTTGTCACAGGCACCTGAATTGTAAATCGCAAACCAGAAGACACACAGTGAGGTGCAGATTTAGTTATTTTTGTTCTCATGTTCTGGCGCATAGTCGAGATGCAGGTCTTCTCCTTCCTGCCTGTCCTCTTCCTACTTGTCATTGTAGCAATTATTTTGTTCAAGCGCTCAATCGCATTCCTCTTCTACCTTTGCTGTATAGATAGCTCTTCTACTTTTTTATTATTTGCATATTTGACACAAACATTTAGATCGCGGAAAGGAAGAATTCCATGAAAGTGTATCATCTGAATGTGTTCTAGAAAAAGAAGAGACAACAAAAGCTTCTGAGGTGACTAGAGAAAGGGATCTGATTGCGGGTGAGTGACTTTCTCCTCTCAGTTGCCATCATTCTCTCTACTCAGTCTACCCTTTCCTTCATTTGTATCCTTTTCATACACTTTAAAGTAATCTCTGCACGTTCAATGTACCCCTTCTATCCATCGTTCACTCCACACTTTGAGGTAATGACAGGGTCTCGTAAAAACGCATCCTAGATTGGGTTATTGGATCGTCTAAGTTGAATTCTGCCTTGTTAATTGGCCTTTCTGTCTTGAAGTGGTGCTACAAACAGTCACATACATGTGTCCACTTGTTTTCTTGCTTCCGTCTGCAGCGATTCGCGGTTCTGCCGGCAAAGTTGGATGCAGAGCCTCTCCCTATTCAGCTGTAAGTTTGCAATTTAATGTTACATTTTTTATTCATCAAACAAGTTCACACCTGCCTGTCATTATATTGTGGAGTTGGAAGCTTCAAAAGTTAAAAAAAACTTACAAAACATCTTTTTAATTGTGCCGTGCTGCTTTAGGTATTTTCTCTTTAAACAGATTTTATTAAGTAACTTTACGATTGTGTCAAATTTTGCCTAGAAAAATAAACTCACGTCTTAAAAATGTACCCCTGATTGGCAGATTTGTGAATGAATAAGGATTAAAATAGGATCTCTGATGTCTAACCAAATACAGTAGATGAGGCAGCAGTTTTGCTGATATCAGAGGACCCAAACTGAGTACCACACTTTTGTAGTGCATTTGCGAGAACAATTTTTTTTAAAAACTAAAGTCAAACTCCTTCACTACAACACTACAACAGCTAACTTTTAGGCCACTCCTTTACTTTCCTTATAAGTTGACATCTTACACAGTTCTTTTCTGTACAATCCGCGGCCCATTGCATATTGAGGTGCCTCCAGTAAACCCAACCGGTTGGATCCTTTGCTGTTGGACTCCCTTTGAGTGTTTATAAACCGCCACGATAAATGCATGCTTTGGTACCAATTCCACGAAGGCGACTTTCATCCCTCTCAGATATCACTTAAACGCAACGCTGCGATTCGCAAAGATTTGCACTATTATTAGTTGAAAAAAGGGAGAATTTGAAATACACTGCGATGCCAGACAGACTAGTGGCTGCTTTTCTTGAACGTCAGTTTAGGCCATAGATAATCGTGCCAATGCCAATCTTTCGCAAATAATGCGATACTTGCTTTTCTTAGGGTCGATTACCTTAAATTTAACCTAAGCGTTTAATTTAGCGACCGGACGAGACCAATTCTGCTTCGCGAAATGGTTGTTTTTTTCGCTAAAACCTGGTAGGAACTAAAGTACTCAATCTCTTCGACTCGGCCATTTCCTACTATCCAACTTTATTCAACTTACATACTTTCACCTTTGAAATACTTTAGAGCCTTGCATAGAGATAACACTTGCGGATGTGGTGGCGAACAAAGATTCTTGCTGGGCACTGATGATTGGGATTGAAAGCCGAAGCCGTCAAAACAGCTCATGTGGCAGGAGAGGATATAAGGCTTTATGTTAGTCCCACAAATTCAATCGAATGATTAGGAGTCCCGAAATTAAGTATGGCAAACTCTGATGATTGGGTGAAAGGTTGGAGGCTATTCATCTTGCATACAATGGATTGTCGCTTGCCCAGAAGTGCTGTTAATTCAAAATTTGTTTATTGAGAAGTGGTCTATCGATAAAGAAATCTTTCAGTGCATTCAAAACTCTTCTTATCCTACTTAACACCGTTAATCCCTTAAAATTGGTAGCATAAGCTACAAACAAATCCAATAAAGTTGACCAACGAATTGAAAGCAAGGTCACCTCAGCGAATCGACAAGTGTCGCGTCTCTAATGTGGTTAGAAGACTGCCATCTCCAATCCACTTTGTTTCGGGTTTTCTATCTACTAACCGACATTAAATGATTAATGTGTGTATTAAAAGTTTACCCACCGGATTCAAACAAAATCCACGCAGACGTACAACAATACTCTACATTTTCTTCATTGTACTTTCATTCACAATTCATTTTAGTGCCAAACCATGCAGCAGCAGAAGCAGCAACAGCGGCGAGAACGCAGACAGGCTAACAATCGTTGTATACATGGACTGCCAATGACAGACAAAATGCTACTTCGTTCCATCCGAGATTCACCTTTTAAGTTCCAAAAACCATTCCCATAAAGGTGGAAAGAGAGTTAAAAGATCACCAATCGCCCACTTTGATCTGTCATTGCCACCATACGTTGATGTCCGCCTATCCTCAATAAGCCAGACACCTTTTTGCGAGAATTAATGAGGATATTCGCTTTCTCGACAATGCGTAATCTTCAGATGACCTAATCTTAAAAAATCATTGGGAACGCGACTTGACTCTTTTGTGTTTTGACTTTCCTTTTCTATCTCATAAAGTGGCACTTCAAAGACGCTATTCACGACAGGTGAGGAAAAGTAAAGTTATTTTTTATTTTCACATTTGTTAAATTCGACGATTGCAAAACCACTTAATTTCATATCCTTGAATTTCAACAACTGTAGGAATAGTTTATTATAAAAGGATCGGAAACATGAAAGGCGAAAAAACTTTAGACGCAAGCAACTTCTACTGACAAAACTTAAGTAGTTCAAAGAGCAAAATAAAGCCAAGTGGATTCTGCCAGGAAAGTTAGAGCCAGAAAAATAGTTCTTCGTGAAGTGTGTTTAAAATATTTAGGTTAGCTAATAATTTCTGAGCTTTTGCGCTGTCCTTAGAAACCTACCACTGCCGTTTACTCACTGTCTCACCGTTGATGATTCTGTGGAACAATGTACGATATGTCAGAGGTGAGGCAAAAGAACAAGTAAACAAACGCTTTAATTATGAGAAAAAATTTAAACAGAGTTGCCTCTACATAAAAAGCACTTAAGAAATGCGCGTTTTTCCCTAATTTGTAACAAAACTCGTTTAATAAATGGGATTCTTATTTTTTAAGATTCGATTTTATCAATTTAAGACTCCTCTGCGTCACTTCCCCAACACTCAAAATTTGTTTATAAAAAACAAGCAATTCCAATTTACACTTAAGTAATCATGAGGCTAGAACAAAAACAAAGGCATTTAAACTATCCTTCACCCAAGAAAGCCTATCCAACAAAAAAGAGAAAACAATGGCGCTCAGCATGCTTAGATGGTTAGTAAGATTGTTTGTACCAAAAAGGGATATTCGATATTAAGAAAATCTTTGACTTTCAAATCCGCCAACTGTTTCTTGCCCATCCACTCACAAATAAAAACGCATAATAAGCCATTATTGCATTTAAATGAAATCCTTCTATAAACTCAGGCATTGCCATGATGATGAGGAGGTCGAATTGGCCGTCCTCCAACATTTCGCGGGTCCTTTAAAAGCGTGTGTGACAAACACGAGGAAACACTTAACATGAATTTGGCGTGTGTAATTTGTAACACTTACCAATAACAATGTTCGTCTGTCCAGCAATCGCAATCCACAACGCCTAACAAAGCATGAGTCCCGCAAATCTGAAGAAGAAATGGTTGCTTACTGGTACAAACTAAACTCCCTCATTTAGTAGCACCACCCTAATCCCCCCAAGCTCAAATCCACAACTTCAAGTACCTAAGGACCACAAGGAAATGGCAAACTTCCAGGCAGGTGAGCAAACAGCCTAACCTAGCAGCAATGACAACATCCACATTGGCGAGGCGAGCGCCACCCCATCAACCAGAGTGTGAGGAAAGATGGCGTTGCAGGTGCAGTGGAGGCATCAGCAGTGGAGGCGTCAATTGTCCTGACGACGGTAGCAAGGAAAAAGTGAGGAAGTGGACACACAATGACGCAAGACAAATGAAGTTACTGCTAGCAAAGATAGCATGACTTAGGAAATAGGCCGAATTTGCCGAGCGATTGTGCCTCACAACTTCAACAAATGCATGCAAATGACGTCAAACATCTCATAAGTTACCGCTCATAAATTACTTGTCTTTACAACGACAGCCGTTCGAATGGAATCATTGGCCAGAATCACTGCAAAGATGCTAAGTCGATATTGTCAACGTGTGAAACCATCCACACATTCACCAGACCACCGAAAAACAAATGGCCAGACTGGTCGACTAGATGGCACATGTCGAGACCAAATGAAAATTGGAGCAGAAAATGGGTGAATTGAGTGAAGGACAAGAGGCAGTGGCATTCCATGAAGTTCAAGTATCTCAGCCATAAACTTGTTGTTGGCTGTAATTCACACCCTATTTTTAGGGAAAACAAATCACACAAGAAGACTGTTAAGAGGTGAGTTGAGTCTAACCACATTGGATGAGTAACGGTAAGAGTGAAAGCAAAGCAGCTCACGCACTTTCTAGCACAGAAACGAAGGACATGTGCCTTCTGCATCCACACTCCTTAACAGGAGAGCCTTGCAACATCGAATCACTAATCGTCGTTAGGCGCAATCCTGCCCTCCATGTTGTTCTCCGATCCGAAGTAGACGTCCAAGGCGCTTCTCTGAGTATTTCTAGACTGGACTGCTCAGGTGTATGCCAATCCAACACAGTCCTCAATGCAATGGCTGTTTGCCTTGGCATGCCTTCGTGCAAGCAAAGCGCACTGGTGCCTCATGTGCCCTCCTCACAGTTGTGATTTGCCCCTTTCAGCATTTGTGCAGCCCTCACACTACGTATGCACATGCACATTTGTGTGTGCAAGACAAAGTGGAAAAAGTAGTAGTTAATCACTTCAACAGCAACACTTGAGGTGCTTGCCGGCGACGGCGTGTGGGGCAGTGTTGCTTTACTGGCAAACCGTGAAAATGAGAGGCAGTGTTGTGAGGAATGGGAATGCCTGTGCTATCGATCTTCTGCGGGGTTATCAAAGACTCCAGGTTCTACAAAATGCACCTTGTCACAAGCATGGAATGCTACTGCGACAGCCGTAGGACACAACGCTGCCCACAAAGGCGCAAACCTCTTGTCGTGCCAGTAAGGTATAACAACAACTTCGGCAAAGCTCATCTCCAGAGAGCCGTGTGTGCCACGCATGGCGAGGAGAAGAAGAAGAAGAAGAAGAAGGAGGAGGAGGAGGAGAGATAAGGCAAGGTGAGGTGTGGTGGATCTGCCAAAGACATCTAGATAATGGAAAACTGGTGTTGGACATGCGAGGAGAGGATTGAAGGACTCCGCTGACAGAGCATAGGAGGGCGATGGGCGCAAATGGCATTTTGAACTGCTTATCCATGCGCTTATTGCAGCGAAGAGAGCTGATTGCAAATAACCCACAGCAAGCGCACATAGTTAGGGGCAAAATCAAAGGATTGGAAAGCAATTGCACGTATACCTTGCAGTCCATTAGGCCTAAAGTTTGTGTCAAACTAAAGGTCAGCAATAGATCAGAAGTAAATTGTCAACATTTTTGGTGCGTGAGAAAGTGAACGAAAGCCCCCAAAATGGGAAGTGGCAGTACGTGAGCCGACAAATGTGAGTCGTTCCTGCGTTGTGCTGACTGTCACCAATGGTTCACGTCTCTAGTAGTTGCAGGATCGGGAGTGGTTGAAGTAACGCAGGTCGGTGGTTAGATAACTAGGGTCCGAGTTAATTGTAGCGAAGTATTTAGGGGATTGGTGAAGCAGGTGTCCGGAGAAGCGGGTGTTACGGTAGCAGGAAGCAAATACTTTGCACGCACTTACCGAGAGAGAGATGTTGATTCTGCCGAAAATGAGACTTGCCTTTGGTCAAAAGTGCTGCCAAGTGAGACGAAAGGAGGAAGAGATAAACAACTCCTGCTGGTAACTTCGTTCAATAGGCTTTGGTCACAAATTTCTCGGCAATGCAGACAAGGCGATGGCACGTAAATGCACTCCAATTTGCACATTACAATCCCAAAGCGTCGGCGGAAAGATGAGTCAAGGAATTAAGTGAGGAGTAGAAACTGTTTGAAACGACTCGACCAAGAAAGCTATACGATCGGTGGCTGCTGAAAATGGGGAACACCAACGATTTCCAACGTCCTTGTTGACCTCGATTTCCGCTAAACTTCACACCACCGACACCATCACTGCGATTGCTGATAGTGACAAAGGTTGAATCCTCCTCCTACTCCGCGATGACTTTGTCTGCACACTCCATGTGTGTTAACAACCAGTACCTCTTCACATGCGCAGACAGAATGCCCGTCCGAAACTACTTGCCCTTCACCTGTCAAACGTCGCACTAAACAGCAGCCAGGAGGACACATTCCGTCGCTGTACACAACTACGATGGGAAGAATATTGCACATTCCAAATTCGCCTCACTTGGTGAGCTTGTAAAATGCGTCACTGTTTGGCTGTCGGTGGGTGCTTGTGCGTACGCAGTACACTTTGTCAGAAAGTGTGCGCTGACAGTCAAAAGGCTTTTCTGATTTTGTGAATCTTAAATCAACTCACCTTGTCGTCATCTGTGGTATACCTTCAAAGCAGTCCAGTTTGGTTATTATTGAAGTAGGTGAAAGGTTACCTTGAAACACTAGTGAATAAGTTCTAGAGACATGAACCAAGCACCCATCTCCCAAGTTGGCCTGTGAAGTCGAAGACTGTGCTCCTCGCAACGGACGCAATGCCACAGCAATGGCAGGGATCATAGACTACGTTCATCTATGGGACAATACTAGAAAGTCAGTTTATTTGCCAGTCTCGATACTCATCGTATTCAAAGAGGTGAGAAACAAGCAATGGGACAGGCTTGTCCTCACTTTGTGGGCCCGCAATCCTCGTTGTCCCATCTTTTCTTCGCAATCTGAGGCCACATTCGCCTTCCCATGCGACCAATTGCAGTTGATCGTTCGGTTGGTTTGCCTCAGTCTTTTCCCTTGCCTCGTCTAATCACCATAAGGCTGCACAGTGTAGTGTTCACCATGCCAAGGTGTACGATGGGTGGACTGGTACAGTCTTTATGTTCACACACCAACTCATTGTCGCAGTCTGGTTGACGCTACCACTGTCTACAATGCAGATTATGGCGTCGTCGACATTGGCGATGGCTTTGTATATCCGCAAATTGGACAGACCTGCAACGAATGCTTTGCAAGCGAGATGGGAATTCTGTTGCACAATCAGTAGCAGAACGCACTCCCATCTCACATCCTCTGAGCATCCTGAACTGTAAAATACTGCTTCATCTATGCACTGCAACCTCTAGGTTTTGCATCCCCACTGAAAGCCTTTGACAGTCTGATCAAGGCGTAGTTCATTCATTCTACCCAATGCTGCATTTCTGATTGCCAGGTGTTGTGCATTTCTTTGCAATGATAAAGGCCTCGCATAGTTCAGTGACTTGTTGATTTTTCAAATTGGGGCCCTGGTTGCTAGCGCCTGATTCACACGCTCCCTGTCAACAAATCCACTGTTGGAAATCACTGAAGCAGCCGAATCAGCGTCTTGCGTCTTCATGGATTCTGCCACTGATATGTTGTGAACCACTCTGCTATGACCAGATTATACCGGTGATTAAGGGCGCACCATGTCTGTGTCAACTCGCTCCCCTAAGACTACTCCAGCACTGGTTGGGGACTCTAGTTAGAGGTCTCTTAAAACTACTGCAAGTGACAAAAGATCGGCAGAAACCTAGTGCTCTTGGGTAGGTGAAGACCACCAATGCCCTTTGCTCGAGACATCAAGCACCTTCTTCGCATTCACGCGGCCCACCACCCGTGCAACTCGTGAAAAGTTGTTTATGCTGGTGAAAGAGAAACCACTGGGAGATTTGGCTGCCCGATGTCCTTTTGCAGCCATAAAGCCCTTCCCTCTGAAGACCCTTTCGACTATTCTTGCCACATTTGTCTAATCGAATTGTTAGACAGGGTCACCCTTTCCACCGCGAATTCAGAGAAGATATGATAGAATTCTTCACTCATCAGAGCCGCACCAATGCCTGTATTGTGTGTTCCTCTGCAGTCGCATTCAACATTCCAGCTCAAAACATTGCACAAGCGGCAGCATTGCCTGCGCCAACCGCTAACGCCCTGCCAGCTAAATCACCTGCATTGCTATAGGCTTTCCTTCACCGCACTGCACCGCAAATTCGGCCCGTTCCAGCTCTTCATATCAGCGTGCACCTAAACGGTCATTGCTCGTATCGTTCGCAACCAAATGAGTGCCTGATAATCCCTCCTCACAACAAGCTTCCTTGCCATCATTTTAGTGTTTTTTAAAGCGTCCAACCACTGCATACACCCATTCATCCTCCAAACATTTTTAGGCACGTTGGAGAAGTCTGTCTTCAATTTTGCCACAGCCTCGACATTCGCCAAAGCAGAGGTAACGATGGATTGCAAGTTGAAGGTGAGGGGAAGAAAGGCACAGATTTGGGTCAATCATGGAAACATCCTGTGTGGTAGCGCAGGTTGTAGTGATCAGGTGAGGAGCGCTTTGTGTTTATTCAAAGCGATTCATTTAGACCATTCTGTTTATTATTTAACGTCAATGCTTGCACTCGAGCGTGGGCGGTACCAGAGAGTCAGTTTACTTGTCCACTGTTTGGTTAACCCAGCGAAGGGACTGACAATTTGGTGCAGCTAATAGTTTCACAAGCACTCGCACTTCCCTCATGCGATCACTAAGGATCGTGAGCCCCTCATAATGGGTTCCAGGGTGCCTGATAGCCCCAGAATGCTGAAGCGCGCATTCCAAGCATTAGTTTGGCAACCAGTTCGTTGTGCACGATGACATTCAACTTACTGTTTTCATGCCTTGCCCCTCCGGCATGTCATTTGAATTCCATTGTCAACCTTCCAAACACTCCATGTGAACTGCAATGTCTTGTCGCTATCCCTAAGATCAGTTTGGGAATGCCAAATTACCCCCCAACCCCTCCATCACATTCGCCTTGCGATCAGGTTCCCATGTCCCCCAGCATAAAATTCATGGCCATGCAATTGCTGACAATGCATTTCACACACTCCATTTTACGTAGGTATCGAAAGACCAGCATGTTTGAAGTACCGAGATCTCGCAATGATCAGATTAAAGGACTGTCTCTGTGCATCAGATTTTTGGCCGAAAGCATCACAATGATGGTTCCCTCCATCCTCTTCTCGGTACCCTCGAGTAAGCTGGCGCATCTTCAACCACAAATGCACGGTAAATTAGTTGGTCCCCCAATGTGCGCATACCTGCATGTATAAACGTCTCAAAGCCCATTTCAATAGACAAAAACCCGTTCACTCGTCTCGCTCTTCAATGCCCTCACACCCACATCTACTTCCACTTATTGAATTAGAAATCCATTCAATTCTACGCATTGCGTAGGTTTGTCACTGCGCAGCTCTACTTGCCTTACTCATGCTTCATGCTATGACTGAGACCTGGAGAAAGCAGGAAAGGCCATTGTCACAACAGAGCATTGCAGCGTGCATACCGGCTGTGATGTTCACTGTTATTCTCTGATTCTGGCCCACCTGTGAAGCACAGTCGAGAAGGGAAAGGCACTCCACTCCACAAATTGTCACAATGCTGGCCCCTATCTAGACCACTTTAACGCCTCTTTCGTCGAGGCAGAAGTGGCTGAAGTGGCCTTCCACAAACCCTAAGAAAGCCATGTGCTTAGAGCAAGCCGTCGTAACTCACGCAACTTCCCCTTAAATTGCATCTTGGCTGACACAAGAATTCACAATTCTAAATGCTCAACTCAGGGCATTTGCCAAGTTGGCATGACTTCGCGTCCTCACCATGATCAAGTGATCCCACCACATTGGAGAGAAGTAACTCACCCAAGAACCTACATGGCAGTGAAGGCGGAGAAGGCGAAGTGTCGTGCATCACAAGCCAAAAACAGTTTCCGTGTACTCACAGTCGATCCTCGCGCCCATCCTTCGTTTCCTTCGCAATGTTACATTCCCTAACCTGTGCTCATCACTTTACGTCTTAGCTCAGAAGAAAGCTTTTGCTATTGCTGGATTTGGATTAGGCTAGAGCTGCAATTTTACACTTCCCTGAGGCCATTCCATAGCTCTCTTCTGCAGTAGCCGGGGCAATTGTTCCACCATTCGTTGCAATGATTTTGGTCAACCCAATGAGTGTTTGTCCTCTTTTCCTTCAAAACCTCTCCTGCATTTCCTCTCTCACAGGCGCTTCCATTGCACTCAGACGCGCTCAATGGAATAATTTGCGTCAGACATTAGTTCTATTATGGACACGTAGGCAAAATATTCGGTATGTCTCTGCCTCTGAGGTGGCGTGGTCTAGTAGAGGCGAATTATTAGGATCAACTTTTATGCAGAATTTCAAAAGGTCTATGGAAAATACTTCAATTACCCATTCAACCCACTGTAGTGGTGAGTATAGTGGTTAGGGACGAGGTTAATCTTCTAAGATAGGTGTGAGGGAACTTGAGGAGTTCCTGAATCATTGCCAGCACAATCGTACCATCTCCGTGGACATGCAAAATGTGGCCATTACCAACTCTGGTTTGCCTTCTTCTTCTTCTTCCTCATCTTCTCCTCGCACTCGTCTTTACTACTATCGCAGCAAATGTCGAGGCGTCGAGGAAATACAAGACGGATGCCAGCTTCCCGCCCAACTTCCTAGAGAAGATAAGAAGGGAGCACTTAATAAGCATGAAGGATGTGGCGGCAAAGAGAATGCTCTAACTCTGGCTGAGTCACATCACTCCTTACAGTTAACTACTGGACTTCTATGCGAGGCATTTGAGAACCCTTAGCATCTTCCAAGTCTGGCTTCTACCCTTCTGCCACCAAACCATTCCTAGTTCCTTCTTCAGCAGCCTCTGCTAAGCCTCCAACAACAGCTTCCACTGAATCAACTTATAGCCTGCTCTTTCATTTGTCCTCCCACAGGTATTGTTGCAAAGGCCTTCATACTGTGCTACTTTCCTCAACGAATATGCGTAGTTAACCGAGGTCACAACTCTCCTCCAAACCAGTATTCGTTTCAGCTTCTGACGTGTTAACAGATTGGTCCGCCCTAACCCTGCTAATCCACACTTCCTTCCACCCTCAGACGTTGATTTTTCTTCACGCCCGCGATGCATTAAAAAGCACTTGCACTTGACACTTACGAAATGCACATATTTTCACACAAACCGGAGACGGCGGCATTCAAGTCATCCCACTTTTATTTACAGAGTGTGCGCATGCATCTAATCCGCTCTCAGCCAGCATCATCCTGCAGTGCATGCTTCATTGCTCCTCTTTCAAGTGCTTCAACTGGTCAATCTTCCCATTCTTGCACTATTCACTTTCAGATCAATGATGCTTCACTCTGCCCCAGTTGCCCCATGACCCCACCTTCCTCCCTCCCTCCCCTTATTCACCATTCCATTCCTGTCACTTTTGTTCCATGCGAAATCACACTCTTGAGGAGTTCTCCTTCAGCTCAAGACCTTATCATCTTCCTGCGTCTTGAGTCGCGTAATCAAACCAAGAAGACATGCAAGATCAGGTGTCTTGAAGAAAGCACTACAGTGAGATGCACAACTGCAACTTTATTAGGGCATTCTCAGCGTTTTTAAAAAGGAAAATAAGACAAAGCATAGCAGTTCAGAGATTTCGTTAACTGTGTAAGCAGAAATTAAGCAAGTACAAGCGGTCTACGAGGACGACGAGGTTTCTTTGTGGGTAAAAGGCAGATGACTCTTCTAGATCGATGCCCATATCTACACCACTTTGGCAGACAACGCAACCTAGCCGGCATGAGAACACCCTCTATCGCGTCGCCTTCATCGGATTCATCGAATGCCTCCTGCTCACCCACTACCTGCAGCGCTTCCTCATCCCCCAGAGGATCAAGTACGTCGGCCGGCTCCGCCTTCAGTCTCGCCGTAGCCTCGCCACCCACCACCGCAGTGGTAAGGGTGGCGTGTGAGGCGAATGTGAGGAGAAGAAAGAGGCTCATAAGGGATGGAAAGGATCGCATGCTGAGTGAGTGCAGGACTGATACTGTCTGTGAGGAGTGCTTTGCGTGCCTTCTGCAGAGCTCTTATAAGCGTCTCCTTAGTTCTGTTTATCATTTAACCGTTATGTTTACCTCTACACGTAGGCTAATCAGCAAAGGCATCTCACCACTTTACGGCCCACGTAGTTGTGCAATCAAACCGCAGCATAATGCTTTGTAAACAATGGAAACCTACTCATCGCAGAACATCGTATTCTGTCTTTGCTATTCCAAAATTGTGTGTCACATGTCAGATCACATTCAGGTGATTCCAATCAAGCTATCAAAGTAGTCTTCAAGCTCCTTCCTTCTAAGCATTGATGCAGACATGTCACAGCCATGCCAAACTTCTACAGAACCCATATTAGCAGACCACGGTGGCGACTGAGTTCTCCACCTGGCCAAACAAGCTGCCACTACACGTCTTACTGCAGGTTGAACGCAATGTTTCACCTCACCTTTATCACGAGTTCTGTGGGCAGATCAACTACTGTTTGTGCAGACTGTGCAAACAGCTCTACACCAGAGATGCACTTGCACAACTTTTTATGTGCATATTCCTCCAAGGCAATCCCATGCGACACTGGTCATATCCCATGACAGAAGTGCTCGTAACACCTGACAGGCAACTTTGAGAATGAGATTGCAGTGAAAATCTGCCAACGCATGGACTCCCCATCAAAGCTTTGTGCTTTGCAACACAAATTGCAAGGCAGTGTCTTAGTGCACCAGATATTGTGGTGTGAAATGAACGAGCATTCCTACCAGTTTCATGCTCCAGTTGGCAATGCCGGAGGTGGGGTGCACTTTCGTACCGAACTGCTGACACAAGTAAACTTGTCGTGGGTAGTACTGAAGCAGGCGAGAGAATGGTATCAGTCATGGACAAGATGTGCAACCTCAACTTCCTCTGCAAGTATTGAGGCAATGATGAGACGAAAGTTCTCCTCCAACCTGAACATTCCACCTATCCGTCATCAGCTACTACCATCACTTCCTCGGTGACACGAATTGCCCACGCTCTGAATGCGGTGTTTGTCAGCACATTGTTCCTGTCCGGCTCGTTGCCTCGTGTTGTCACTACTTCATCTAGTGCATGGTAGCTGCGCGCAAATTTGTAGCAGTTAATTGCAGACTGCAGGCAAATTGCCCATTGCCATTAATAGTGGTTTGCCTCAGCAGCCACTGCAAGCATTGACGGAGGCTGTGCTGACGATTGGAATGGTTCACACAGAGAGACCAAAACTTGGGCCGGATTAAGTTGGCAGCAATGCATTCTCTCGAAGGAGGATTTACATGATTTGCCGACGTAAAGGCATCGCAGCTTCCTGTTTTATTGTCCTGGTGCACACAGCCTGCTAAAGCTCAACCACTCGTAGCCTCTCCATGAACTGGACCATGAGAGGCTAATTACCGTCTCGAAGTTCGTGCCTTCTCTGCACAACAGCGCCGGCGCTTCTACTCAACCACAATAAGTAGGTTGAACTTCGGCAACACCTTTTAATCACGGCTAACACGCAATAGACCTGATCTACCTTGGAAATTACTTGACATGGTTCTGCTGTTCTTAGCTACGTCTTTTCCAATTCCAATACCACAGAGCCTGTTTGGCCCAACTTCACGTCAGCTATATTCGACACTGCTTATTACAGCAACCATGCAACTTTTGATGTGAAAGGAATGGAGGACATGGAAACAGCACGAGCACGATGATGCCACGGCGCCGTCTGAGTGCGCTACGTGATTTAGTTGACAATGATTCTACGAGATTGAGGTGGTTGCCTCGTAGCTGTAGGGTGTTTGCAGGATAAGCACACAATCATGAAGAAGTCATGATGATAGGCAAAGGAAATGAAAGAGACGTTTGGCATAAAACTGTGACGCCGCCTAGCAGCCCCTGGTGTGCCTAACAATGCATACTGGGCCACACGCACTCACATCCACTTTCCACTTCTTCACGCCTCTGACACTCTCCCAGTCCGAGTTGCAGGCGGCTACCGTCAACCAGACTGATTAATGCCACTGCGTCTGCTTAGCTGTGACAGCCTCAACCTTGCCAACACCCACCTTCACTAGCTGAGGAACTTTGCATGATGGTGGCTTCTCTGTGCGGCATCTAAGTCTTCACAACCGAAACCAACTTCTCACCCGACATCTCCCTCATCACACCACTTCCATCAAGGAATGGGAATTCACGTCCGTGCTCATCAATTGCACCAATGAAATGTGTTGCTTAAAGTCTCCAATGAAGAAACACGCTTGTTTCAATGGGCAAGTTATTCACAGCCTGATAAAAATGCAAAACATTCCCAACTGGCAAGAGCTTTTGTTGCAGTAATCGCCTTTGAAATGGGGTTTTATATAACAACGCTCGCAGTAGCTGCCTCGAGGCAAGAGCATTTGACTCAACCGCCTTGGCGTGTGCGATTACCCAACGGTAACCAAACAACCCAGAGTCACTGCCTTAAGCGAAATAGAGTGGAATAGGAGAGAGCGTGAATGTCGGACAGTGCAAGCCACCTCACCACAGAAATAGAACTCTCAAGCACTATTCTAGCGTATCCTTTGTGCTGCAAATGCAGCCAAAGTAGCCTCTACCGGTGGGCGTGATTGCACGCAGGAGTGGAGGAGCGCATCCTTAATGTGGAGAATCCGTAAGGTTTCCTCAACTGCCTCACAAGTACACATTTGACCCACTCTTGCATCCAAAATCCAGCGCTTTCTGATATAATTGTGCACTTCTGCTGCACCAAAATTTCAGCTCTTGATCCTCACTTCCACGTCGCTGCCGATATTTCATAGACAAAGTAGGCGCATTCAAGCATTCCTTCGTCGTCCAACATGTCGACACGGACTTTTCTTGGCGTGCTTTGCATGGATAAGTGTGATTATTTTACTTCTCATCCCTGGACAGCATAACACAGTCTAGTCTGTCCAGAATCGCCTCTTGCATGTCGCTGCTCGGGCTACCAATGCCCTGCACACTAGATGATACTCCAGTTCAGCGCACGATTCTCCATGCATGTGGCGCCTATTGTGACTAATTACAATGCAGTAAAATGGTGCTCTCTTCGTTATGCTAGTTGTAAAATCAAAATGTCTCTATTCAGCAAGCCGTCTCCAAACGCTAGTTGGAGGCGTTGAAGCGACATGCCGTCCAACACATTCCTCTCGTAGAAGCATATTGCTCCACTATTCCTGATATGAAACATCTCCCCCATCAAGAGGGAAGGTGGTTATGACTTCAAAGTTCGTCTCATATTTCGCTACCACAAGAAAACAATGGAACGTAGCTCTGCCCACCTGCCTTTCTACCACGCTTTCGTGCTTAGCCGCAACTGCTGCAAGCACTCGCCCCGTGTCTATGCATTGGGCGAACTACACAAAAGTGGGCAGCACGTTCGCTCACGTGGACAGACTTGTGAAATCAGCAGAAAGAGTTCCCGTCTCTAGCAAACAGAGAGGCTATTTTCTAACTACACAGTATTACATGCAACTTGCCAACTCACTGTACCTCTAAGTCAACAGCTCTGCGTGCTGCAGGGGGATTATGAAGCCGTGGTGGCTTTTTGGCAGGAATGTGTAAATGTAGCGAGATCATGCGTCACTCCAAGTGTATTGCAGCCAATTGGTCTTGCCTTATTGAAGAGGCTTCCTTAACCAGTAAGCTTTGGCTTTCCGACTGTAAATTGGAGTGCTCATTCCCAAAAGGGGTTAGGGCGGTGTGCACACTACACCGTCATCACTTGTGAGGTCTGCGTGTGGCCTTGCATGAGAGCGGGGAGGAGAGGGAGGGAGGGAGGGAAAGGGGTGAAAGGAAGTAATTATGCGTGATTGTGCACTTAGTTTGGATTGCAATTTAAATGAGTACTTCTGAGTGCTTTCTAGTGGAATGCACAACTACATGCTAACGTGCAGCTCGTGTCGAAGCAGACGCAGAACGCACTCAGATGTGCAGCTCAATCCACTCAGGTTGTCAACTGGCAATGCAAGCGTTCGTCCCACGCGATGTGTCGTGAGCAGCTACAACCACGCGAGCACGTAATGCTGCCTGACCTTGAGCAGCACATCTTCCTGATTGACCAATGAAAATGCTAACAGTGGTTGCAAGTAGGAATCACTGCCTGATGTGACAGACTCCTCGTCACTCGATGGAGAAAGGTGCGAAGAAGCGATGGCATCAACGAGCACCAATTCCATTTGTGAAGAGAGCGGGAGAAGTAAGGAAGGACAGCAGCAAGAACAGCAGCAAGAACAGCATCAACAGGCGGAGAATGCGAAAGTGATTGGAGAACAGGCATCGGTCCATGCGGAGGGGAATTCAAGGCCATCTGCAGAGCAGTCAAATGTGTCGATTTCCTCTGAGGTGAGGTCAGATCAGAATGCAAGAAACGAGGTGGTTGGTGTCCCGGGGAGCGCGGTGGGGGAACTGCATGCCGCTGCGAGCAAAGTGCTTAATGCCACCACGACGAGGCTGCAGCCAGACACTGACCTCAAGTTCGACAACGTTGATGTTCTCATCCAGCAAATCGCTGACTTTTCGACCAAAATTGCCAAACTGGAAGACGTTCATTCATCGCTGAAAGGAGACACAGTAAGCAGTAACTAATTACCTAACTATGCATTGTGAAATAACTTGGTTGCCTCTTCCATTCCACCCACTTTATCCTTCTTTTTTTATTTCTCCCTATGGGTTTTGCAGGAGGAGCCTGCAGAACACACTTCGCCAGAAAAGCTCCCTGTCGAAAGTCAACAAGCACCGTTGCAAAGCCAAACAGATCCATCTAGTCAGATCAGTAATGCAAGTTATCCACTTTGGCATTCTTTCCCATTTCTCTCAATTAGGAGTTGTTCCATTTATTTCCCTCTGCAAAAATGAGGGCCGATTCCTCCGTACAGTTGGTATAAGTGATACGAGATTAAGAAAGGCTCTCCCGCAGTGACGTACTCAAGCATGCCTGACCTCTTTGCATTGCTCTTCCTCATCACCTCTACATGCCTAGGTGCTAGCCAACTCGTTGGAGGCAATAAACTACCTCAATAGGGCTGCTGGCCACCTCCGAACTACTCGAGCATGTCTCCTCCATCAACAGAAGCAAGCTGCATTATACTCTCTCCCTATTTACAATGACTTCAACATGGCTGTGGCGGCGATCGAGACAGCTCTAACCAAAACCTTTAATACAGCCCTGTCCAGGGTAGACACCAGCGCTCTAGAGGCTCAAAAGAATTTCGAAACCTTGACTGCTGATATGGCAAACGCGCAGAGCATCCTGCTGACTATACCAGATGTGCTTCCAAAGCTTGACGACGAAAAGGCACGTTCACATTCCTCATTACCTTTCCATTAACTTCACCTGCTCTCTGTCTTCCTTATTTGAGTAAGACTTCAAAATTAGATCCAGTTCGAGGAGATTCTTCGCATTTTTAATGGGATGCAACGTGTTCGAAATACGGCTCATGTTGTGCACCAAGCCTTGGTGGATTTCAACTCGGACAGATACGTTCTTGCGTCAGAAGGGCTCAAACTGGTGCGTCCGTGTTTTTAACATCCCTCATACAACCATCTAGTATGACTGCGTGCCTCTTCACTACTCGGTCATGCCACTTGGATGCCAGTACCAATTTGACTCGCTAGTATTGTAGAAGCTATCCTCAAAAGACTCTCATCACCCACCACCTTCCTCAATTTTGCCGCAAATGAACTGCTTGGCAGCATTCTAATGCCACAATGTTTGCATTCATCTGCAGATGACAAATGCTCTGGACAACTTTGAACTTATCACTGGAGGAGGAAGCACCGACTACGAAGGCAAGGGATCCGAGTCAACTTAGATACCCACTGATTAAGCAGTGACCTCAGGTCATCTTTAGTGTTCTTGTCATTATTATTATGAGGTGGCCAAAATGTGCGTGTCATTACACCACATCAGTGATCATACACACCGTCTCCCATCGGCTCACTTCAACAAGCTGGATGCAACTTGATGTGGCCCTTTCTCACAGACATTATTCTCGACTTTCGCATTACCGCAAGTGATTTAGTTCACTTGCCGAAGCCAATGCGATCACACCTGTTACCTCGATGCGGCCCGACGGCATGCTCCACATGTATGGCATTATGTAGAAAGAACATTCCTAGCTACCTCGTTTAATTTCCGAAAGGAATGACAAACTTGGCAATAAGCCTTTTCAGCCGCGCCTCCTCTCTACTATGACATGCACCTTGAGACACGACCTTTTTGGCTGCCTCGTGTTCACGACTCTTTGTTTGACTCAGCCTCAATCAAAGTAGACCACGTAGATTGATGTTGTGAGCACTGCCTCAGACTGATTAACCAATATTTTACTTTCTTTCAGTTAAGCGTTAGTGGGTGAGGCTCCTAATTCGAACATCCGTTTGTACAAATAAACGTGTTATTCACCATTATTTGATAAGCACCAAATCAAGTCTTCTTATTCTCTACAGACATTACAACCCAAATGCTTGCCGCCTTAAGATGACGCTTTGCCTGTGCAAAAGAGCTGTAGTAATGAAGGAATGGTAAACTAGTTAGAAGGACTCATAGGTGAAGCCACTCAGATACCTTGCGCTGCCCATCACAACCATGGAAATGACTCAGAATGCTATGAAGCGTTGTAACTGCTATGAATACTATGTCACCTCTGGAGGAGTCCCATTGGTCAAGCACCACAATAAATGAGCAATGTTATTGGTCGTTGCAAGACTGAAATAAGCGGGTCACGATCAAGCGCACTTACTCGACCATTGCATTGTCTCGCGCACTGACTTCACCAGGTGTTCCACAATCTTCGTCAGTGTGATGTATGCATTGGAACAGATTGACGAAATGTCGAGACACAGAGGACAGAATACCCCACCGTCAATAATACTGTCCAGATCAGTGAGCAGCATGCTCCATTCCCTCTGTGGTTTTCTTGGAAAGGCACGGTACACTAACCATCACAGGCGAACCAATCAGCTGCAAATGTAATTGAGAATCCACAAGATTCATGTGCAAATGTGCCAAGATTTGCCACGCATAGTTTCGCGGTAGCACCGCTCTTCCTCTTCTATTGCAATCACGCCTGTGTCTTTGTCACTTTTGGAGGTCTAATCAATCCAACAGTGACCACATTTGTTGTCAGCCCTACTAGTTGGCTAAAAGGAGAATTAAAGGTTTTGCGGAAATGTGGTACGTGGGGACCGACCTATTGGGAGAGCGCATTTGCAAGCTCACAACATCTTTGGTTTTAAGACTCATTTTGCGCTAACGAGTTCGCGCAAATAACACGGAATTCTCAGCGCCGCTGAGTTAGAAGTCAGGCGACTCGTCGAAAATGCGGTTTTAGGCATCAGAACTAGCACATTCTCTCACCAGTAATGCATTTTCTTCAAATACTGCTGAATTGCTAAGTAGGCCATCATTTGTTGAAAGCGCACTTTACGTTTGATTGCGTTGTTTAAGGACCCACACTTCCCACGAAATTGCACTAATGCTCAACTTTGCATTTTTTGCATTGAAAAGGTGCTAAAAACTAGTTTGGTGTAAGGAAGCACGTGAGTACATCTGCTCTTTGCCAGTCACCTCCACCAACGACTGCATTTATACACGCGACAGGGAGAAAGGCCTTACACTTATACGCACACACACGTGTGGCACCAACCAAGGCCTTTTTAATTACCGCAATACACAAACAGATTCACGGTAATTTGTACCGTTAAGATTATGTAACCGCCGCAACATTTGCAAGGACCTGTTTCCAGCTAGAGACCAGGACTCAATGATCAAACAGCCTCAGGTAAAACTCTGATGAGCATTGCGAATAGAACGGCTTGCTGAGCGCTGAGTGAATTCGTTGTTTGCTACCACATCTTTTTCCTACTCCACACTGCACTCTCTATTCATGGTAATCAGGTGAAAACTCTAGACGACCCGCATCATCGGTATGGTGAGATGCACTTTGCATTGTACTTCGCACCTCATCCAAGCTGCAGAACGTCTTCAACGCTCTGCACACATCGCCTGTTTTCGCATACTGATCAAGAAATAGCCAAATAATAATTTGAATTGGGACAGGTGGGAGGTCGTGAGAGTCCCACCAATGGCCACTTTTATTTATCCTTATAAATCTGCCTCTATCCTGCCAGTAGGTGACAGCATTCCATACACGTCGCTAGACTATAAAACTTGCCCACTCCCTGCTCTGAACAACTTATTCATCGTCCTTAGTAATACTTTGCTTTTAAGGCCCGCTGATAAAACAGAAGCGCACAATTTGCAATCCCATAAGTGGAAGCAGTGCTGTCAGTGGTTTGTTGCTGGCACTCATGTGGCATCAACTCTTCCCTCTTTAACATTTGCAAATCCAGCTACGGTCTTCTCCTCCCCTTCCTCCTCCATCTCCTGCTTTGGCCTTCTCACGTCTAATCTATTCAATTGATTCCTCTGGCATTCCCTGCTTCTAATGTAGGTATAAGCCAGACAGACCTCACAAAATAGTCCCTTCTCTGACCGTTCTCTATCATACTCAAAAATTGGAAGAAACTAATGAAATAGCGGAATTAGCAAATTACTCTCAAATACCAGCTGAACGCAATGGGAAATGTGACAACACCGTATTTTACTTGATAGGAAGACAACTCCCCCCGACTACCAAAAAATGCGCCCTTTTCAAAAGGATCATATACAGCCAAGCAAGTTACCCAAGAAGGAACTCAAAAAAAGCGCAAAGGGAATGAAGCATGCTGCTCACTGATCTGGACAGTATTATTGACGGTGGGGTATTCTGTCCTCTGTGTCTCGACATTTCGTCAATCTGTTCCAATGCATACATCACACTGACGAAGATTGTGGAACACCTGGTGAAGTCAGTGCGCGAGACAATGCAATGGTCGAGTAAGTGCGCTTGATCGTGACCCGCTTATTTCAGTCTTGCAACGACCAATAACATTGCTCATTTATTGTGGTGCTTGACCAATGGGACTCCTCCAGAGGTGACATAGTATTCATAGCAGTTACAACGCTTCATAGCATTCTGAGTCATTTCCATGGTTGTGATGGGCAGCGCAAGGTATCTGAGTGGCTTCACCTATGAGTCCTTCTAACTAGTTTACCATTCCTTCATTACTACAGCTCTTTTTGCACAGGCAAAGCGTCATCTTAAGGCGGCAAGCATTTGGGTTGTAATGTCTGTAGAGAATAAGAAGACTTGATTTGGTGCTTATCAAATAATGGTGAATAACACGTTTATTTGTACAAACGGATGTTCGAATTAGGAGCCTCACCCACTAACGCTTAACTGAAAGAAAGTAAAATATTGGTTAATCAGTCTGAGGCAGTGCTCACAACATCAATCTACGTGGTCTACTTTGATTGAGGCTGAGTCAAACAAAGAGTCGTGAACACGAGGCAGCCAAAAAGGTCGTGTCTCAAGGTGCATGTCATAGTAGAGAGGAGGCGCGGCTGAAAAGGCTTATTGCCAAGTTTGTCATTCCTTTCGGAAATTAAACGAGGTAGCTAGGAATGTTCTTTCTACATAATGCCATACATGTGGAGCATGCCGTCGGGCCGCATCGAGGTAACAGGTGTGATCGCATTGGCTTCGGCAAGTGAACTAAATCACTTGCGGTAATGCGAAAGTCGAGAATAATGTCTGTGAGAAAGGGCCACATCAAGTTGCATCCAGCTTGTTGAAGTGAGCCGATGGGAGACGGTGTGTATGATCACTGATGTGGTGTAATGACACGCACATTTTGGCCACCTCATAATAATAATGACAAGAACACTAAAGATGACCTGAGGTCACTGCTTAATCAGTGGGTATCTAAGTTGACTCGGATCCCTTGCCTTCGTAGTCGGTGCTTCCTCCTCCAGTGATAAGTTCAAAGTTGTCCAGAGCATTTGTCATCTGCAGATGAATGCAAACATTGTGGCATTAGAATGCTGCCAAGCAGTTCATTTGCGGCAAAATTGAGGAAGGTGGTGGGTGATGAGAGTCTTTTGAGGATAGCTTCTACAATACTAGCGAGTCAAATTGGTACTGGCATCCAAGTGGCATGACCGAGTAGTGAAGAGGCACGCAGTCATACTAGATGGTTGTATGAGGGATGTTAAAAACACGGACGCACCAGTTTGAGCCCTTCTGACGCAAGAACGTATCTGTCCGAGTTGAAATCCACCAAGGCTTGGTGCACAACATGAGCCGTATTTCGAACACGTTGCATCCCATTAAAAATGCGAAGAATCTCCTCGAACTGGATCTAATTTTGAAGTCTTACTCAAATAAGGAAGACAGAGAGCAGGTGAAGTTAATGGAAAGGTAATGAGGAATGTGAACGTGCCTTTTCGTCGTCAAGCTTTGGAAGCACATCTGGTATAGTCAGCAGGATGCTCTGCGCGTTTGCCATATCAGCAGTCAAGGTTTCGAAATTCTTTTGAGCCTCTAGAGCGCTGGTGTCTACCCTGGACAGGGCTGTATTAAAGGTTTTGGTTAGAGCTGTCTCGATCGCCGCCACAGCCATGTTGAAGTCATTGTAAATAGGGAGAGAGTATAATGCAGCTTGCTTCTGTTGATGGAGGAGACATGCTCGAGTAGTTCGGAGGTGGCCAGCAGCCCTATTGAGGTAGTTTATTGCCTCCAACGAGTTGGCTAGCACCTAGGCATGTAGAGGTGATGAGGAAGAGCAATGCAAAGAGGTCAGGCATGCTTGAGTACGTCACTGCGGGAGAGCCTTTCTTAATCTCGTATCACTTATACCAACTGTACGGAGGAATCGGCCCTCATTTTTGCAGAGGGAAATAAATGGAACAACTCCTAATTGAGAGAAATGGGAAAGAATGCCAAAGTGGATAACTTGCATTACTGATCTGACTAGATGGATCTGTTTGGCTTTGCAACGGTGCTTGTTGACTTTCGACAGGGAGCTTTTCTGGCGAAGTGTGTTCTGCAGGCTCCTCCTGCAAAACCCATAGGGAGAAATAAAAAAAGAAGGATAAAGTGGGTGGAATGGAAGAGGCAACCAAGTTATTTCACAATGCATAGTTAGGTAATTAGTTACTGCTTACTGTGTCTCCTTTCAGCGATGAATGAACGTCTTCCAGTTTGGCAATTTTGGTCGAAAAGTCAGCGATTTGCTGGATGAGAACATCAACGTTGTCGAACTTGAGGTCAGTGTCTGGCTGCAGCCTCGTCGTGGTGGCATTAAGCACTTTGCTCGCAGCGGCATGCAGTTCCCCCACCGCGCTCCCCGGGACACCAACCACCTCGTTTCTTGCATTCTGATCTGACCTCACCTCAGAGGAAATCGACACATTTGACTGCTCTGCAGATGGCCTTGAATTCCCCTCCGCATGGACCGATGCCTGTTCTCCAATCACTTTCGCATTCTCCGCCTGTTGATGCTGTTCTTGCTGCTGTTCTTGCTGCTGTCCTTCCTTACTTCTCCCGCTCTCTTCACAAATGGAATTGGTGCTCGTTGATGCCATCGCTTCTTCGCACCTTTCTCCATCGAGTGACGAGGAGTCTGTCACATCAGGCAGTGATTCCTACTTGCAACCACTGTTAGCATTTTCATTGGTCAATCAGGAAGATGTGCTGCTCAAGGTCAGGCAGCATTACGTGCTCGCGTGGTTGTAGCTGCTCACGACACATCGCGTGGGACGAACGCTTGCATTGCCAGTTGACAACCTGAGTGGATTGAGCTGCACATCTGAGTGCGTTCTGCGTCTGCTTCGACACGAGCTGCACGTTAGCATGTAGTTGTGCATTCCACTAGAAAGCACTCAGAAGTACTCATTTAAATTGCAATCCAAACTAAGTGCACAATCACGCATAATTACTTCCTTTCACCCCTTTCCCTCCCTCCCTCCCTCTCCTCCCCGCTCTCATGCAAGGCCACACGCAGACCTCACAAGTGATGACGGTGTAGTGTGCACACCGCCCTAACCCCTTTTGGGAATGAGCACTCCAATTTACAGTCGGAAAGCCAAAGCTTACTGGTTAAGGAAGCCTCTTCAATAAGGCAAGACCAATTGGCTGCAATACACTTGGAGTGACGCATGATCTCGCTACATTTACACATTCCTGCCAAAAAGCCACCACGGCTTCATAATCCCCCTGCAGCACGCAGAGCTGTTGACTTAGAGGTACAGTGAGTTGGCAAGTTGCATGTAATACTGTGTAGTTAGAAAATAGCCTCTCTGTTTGCTAGAGACGGGAACTCTTTCTGCTGATTTCACAAGTCTGTCCACGTGAGCGAACGTGCTGCCCACTTTTGTGTAGTTCGCCCAATGCATAGACACGGGGCGAGTGCTTGCAGCAGTTGCGGCTAAGCACGAAAGCGTGGTAGAAAGGCAGGTGGGCAGAGCTACGTTCCATTGTTTTCTTGTGGTAGCGAAATATGAGACGAACTTTGAAGTCATAACCACCTTCCCTCTTGATGGGGGAGATGTTTCATATCAGGAATAGTGGAGCAATATGCTTCTACGAGAGGAATGTGTTGGACGGCATGTCGCTTCAACGCCTCCAACTAGCGTTTGGAGACGGCTTGCTGAATAGAGACATTTTGATTTTACAACTAGCATAACGAAGAGAGCACCATTTTACTGCATTGTAATTAGTCACAATAGGCGCCACATGCATGGAGAATCGTGCGCTGAACTGGAGTATCATCTAGTGTGCAGGGCATTGGTAGCCCGAGCAGCGACATGCAAGAGGCGATTCTGGACAGACTAGACTGTGTTATGCTGTCCAGGGATGAGAAGTAAAATAATCACACTTATCCATGCAAAGCACGCCAAGAAAAGTCCGTGTCGACATGTTGGACGACGAAGGAATGCTTGAATGCGCCTACTTTGTCTATGAAATATCGGCAGCGACGTGGAAGTGAGGATCAAGAGCTGAAATTTTGGTGCAGCAGAAGTGCACAATTATATCAGAAAGCGCTGGATTTTGGATGCAAGAGTGGGTCAAATGTGTACTTGTGAGGCAGTTGAGGAAACCTTACGGATTCTCCACATTAAGGATGCGCTCCTCCACTCCTGCGTGCAATCACGCCCACCGGTAGAGGCTACTTTGGCTGCATTTGCAGCACAAAGGATACGCTAGAATAGTGCTTGAGAGTTCTATTTCTGTGGTGAGGTGGCTTGCACTGTCCGACATTCACGCTCTCTCCTATTCCACTCTATTTCGCTTAAGGCAGTGACTCTGGGTTGTTTGGTTACCGTTGGGTAATCGCACACGCCAAGGCGGTTGAGTCAAATGCTCTTGCCTCGAGGCAGCTACTGCGAGCGTTGTTATATAAAACCCCATTTCAAAGGCGATTACTGCAACAAAAGCTCTTGCCAGTTGGGAATGTTTTGCATTTTTATCAGGCTGTGAATAACTTGCCCATTGAAACAAGCGTGTTTCTTCATTGGAGACTTTAAGCAACACATTTCATTGGTGCAATTGATGAGCACGGACGTGAATTCCCATTCCTTGATGGAAGTGGTGTGATGAGGGAGATGTCGGGTGAGAAGTTGGTTTCGGTTGTGAAGACTTAGATGCCGCACAGAGAAGCCACCATCATGCAAAGTTCCTCAGCTAGTGAAGGTGGGTGTTGGCAAGGTTGAGGCTGTCACAGCTAAGCAGACGCAGTGGCATTAATCAGTCTGGTTGACGGTAGCCGCCTGCAACTCGGACTGGGAGAGTGTCAGAGGCGTGAAGAAGTGGAAAGTGGATGTGAGTGCGTGTGGCCCAGTATGCATTGTTAGGCACACCAGGGGCTGCTAGGCGGCGTCACAGTTTTATGCCAAACGTCTCTTTCATTTCCTTTGCCTATCATCATGACTTCTTCATGATTGTGTGCTTATCCTGCAAACACCCTACAGCTACGAGGCAACCACCTCAATCTCGTAGAATCATTGTCAACTAAATCACGTAGCGCACTCAGACGGCGCCGTGGCATCATCGTGCTCGTGCTGTTTCCATGTCCTCCATTCCTTTCACATCAAAAGTTGCATGGTTGCTGTAATAAGCAGTGTCGAATATAGCTGACGTGAAGTTGGGCCAAACAGGCTCTGTGGTATTGGAATTGGAAAAGACGTAGCTAAGAACAGCAGAACCATGTCAAGTAATTTCCAAGGTAGATCAGGTCTATTGCGTGTTAGCCGTGATTAAAAGGTGTTGCCGAAGTTCAACCTACTTATTGTGGTTGAGTAGAAGCGCCGGCGCTGTTGTGCAGAGAAGGCACGAACTTCGAGACGGTAATTAGCCTCTCATGGTCCAGTTCATGGAGAGGCTACGAGTGGTTGAGCTTTAGCAGGCTGTGTGCACCAGGACAATAAAACAGGAAGCTGCGATGCCTTTACGTCGGCAAATCATGTAAATCCTCCTTCGAGAGAATGCATTGCTGCCAACTTAATCCGGCCCAAGTTTTGGTCTCTCTGTGTGAACCATTCCAATCGTCAGCACAGCCTCCGTCAATGCTTGCAGTGGCTGCTGAGGCAAACCACTATTAATGGCAATGGGCAATTTGCCTGCAGTCTGCAATTAACTGCTACAAATTTGCGCGCAGCTACCATGCACTAGATGAAGTAGTGACAACACGAGGCAACGAGCCGGACAGGAACAATGTGCTGACAAACACCGCATTCAGAGCGTGGGCAATTCGTGTCACCGAGGAAGTGATGGTAGTAGCTGATGACGGATAGGTGGAATGTTCAGGTTGGAGGAGAACTTTCGTCTCATCATTGCCTCAATACTTGCAGAGGAAGTTGAGGTTGCACATCTTGTCCATGACTGATACCATTCTCTCGCCTGCTTCAGTACTACCCACGACAAGTTTACTTGTGTCAGCAGTTCGGTACGAAAGTGCACCCCACCTCCGGCATTGCCAACTGGAGCATGAAACTGGTAGGAATGCTCGTTCATTTCACACCACAATATCTGGTGCACTAAGACACTGCCTTGCAATTTGTGTTGCAAAGCACAAAGCTTTGATGGGGAGTCCATGCGTTGGCAGATTTTCACTGCAATCTCATTCTCAAAGTTGCCTGTCAGGTGTTACGAGCACTTCTGTCATGGGATATGACCAGTGTCGCATGGGATTGCCTTGGAGGAATATGCACATAAAAAGTTGTGCAAGTGCATCTCTGGTGTAGAGCTGTTTGCACAGTCTGCACAAACAGTAGTTGATCTGCCCACAGAACTCGTGATAAAGGTGAGGTGAAACATTGCGTTCAACCTGCAGTAAGACGTGTAGTGGCAGCTTGTTTGGCCAGGTGGAGAACTCAGTCGCCACCGTGGTCTGCTAATATGGGTTCTGTAGAAGTTTGGCATGGCTGTGACATGTCTGCATCAATGCTTAGAAGGAAGGAGCTTGAAGACTACTTTGATAGCTTGATTGGAATCACCTGAATGTGATCTGACATGTGACACACAATTTTGGAATAGCAAAGACAGAATACGATGTTCTGCGATGAGTAGGTTTCCATTGTTTACAAAGCATTATGCTGCGGTTTGATTGCACAACTACGTGGGCCGTAAAGTGGTGAGATGCCTTTGCTGATTAGCCTACGTGTAGAGGTAAACATAACGGTTAAATGATAAACAGAACTAAGGAGACGCTTATAAGAGCTCTGCAGAAGGCACGCAAAGCACTCCTCACAGACAGTATCAGTCCTGCACTCACTCAGCATGCGATCCTTTCCATCCCTTATGAGCCTCTTTCTTCTCCTCACATTCGCCTCACACGCCACCCTTACCACTGCGGTGGTGGGTGGCGAGGCTACGGCGAGACTGAAGGCGGAGCCGGCCGACGTACTTGATCCTCTGGGGGATGAGGAAGCGCTGCAGGTAGTGGGTGAGCAGGAGGCATTCGATGAATCCGATGAAGGCGACGCGATAGAGGGTGTTCTCATGCCGGCTAGGTTGCGTTGTCTGCCAAAGTGGTGTAGATATGGGCATCGATCTAGAAGAGTCATCTGCCTTTTACCCACAAAGAAACCTCGTCGTCCTCGTAGACCGCTTGTACTTGCTTAATTTCTGCTTACACAGTTAACGAAATCTCTGAACTGCTATGCTTTGTCTTATTTTCCTTTTTAAAAACGCTGAGAATGCCCTAATAAAGTTGCAGTTGTGCATCTCACTGTAGTGCTTTCTTCAAGACACCTGATCTTGCATGTCTTCTTGGTTTGATTACGCGACTCAAGACGCAGGAAGATGATAAGGTCTTGAGCTGAAGGAGAACTCCTCAAGAGTGTGATTTCGCATGGAACAAAAGTGACAGGAATGGAATGGTGAATAAGGGGAGGGAGGGAGGAAGGTGGGGTCATGGGGCAACTGGGGCAGAGTGAAGCATCATTGATCTGAAAGTGAATAGTGCAAGAATGGGAAGATTGACCAGTTGAAGCACTTGAAAGAGGAGCAATGAAGCATGCACTGCAGGATGATGCTGGCTGAGAGCGGATTAGATGCATGCGCACACTCTGTAAATAAAAGTGGGATGACTTGAATGCCGCCGTCTCCGGTTTGTGTGAAAATATGTGCATTTCGTAAGTGTCAAGTGCAAGTGCTTTTTAATGCATCGCGGGCGTGAAGAAAAATCAACGTCTGAGGGTGGAAGGAAGTGTGGATTAGCAGGGTTAGGGCGGACCAATCTGTTAACACGTCAGAAGCTGAAACGAATACTGGTTTGGAGGAGAGTTGTGACCTCGGTTAACTACGCATATTCGTTGAGGAAAGTAGCACAGTATGAAGGCCTTTGCAACAATACCTGTGGGAGGACAAATGAAAGAGCAGGCTATAAGTTGATTCAGTGGAAGCTGTTGTTGGAGGCTTAGCAGAGGCTGCTGAAGAAGGAACTAGGAATGGTTTGGTGGCAGAAGGGTAGAAGCCAGACTTGGAAGATGCTAAGGGTTCTCAAATGCCTCGCATAGAAGTCCAGTAGTTAACTGTAAGGAGTGATGTGACTCAGCCAGAGTTAGAGCATTCTCTTTGCCGCCACATCCTTCATGCTTATTAAGTGCTCCCTTCTTATCTTCTCTAGGAAGTTGGGCGGGAAGCTGGCATCCGTCTTGTATTTCCTCGACGCCTCGACATTTGCTGCGATAGTAGTAAAGACGAGTGCGAGGAGAAGATGAGGAAGAAGAAGAAGAAGGCAAACCAGAGTTGGTAATGGCCACATTTTGCATGTCCACGGAGATGGTACGATTGTGCTGGCAATGATTCAGGAACTCCTCAAGTTCCCTCACACCTATCTTAGAAGATTAACCTCGTCCCTAACCACTATACTCACCACTACAGTGGGTTGAATGGGTAATTGAAGTATTTTCCATAGACCTTTTGAAATTCTGCATAAAAGTTGATCCTAATAATTCGCCTCTACTAGACCACGCCACCTCAGAGGCAGAGACATACCGAATATTTTGCCTACGTGTCCATAATAGAACTAATGTCTGACGCAAATTATTCCATTGAGCGCGTCTGAGTGCAATGGAAGCGCCTGTGAGAGAGGAAATGCAGGAGAGGTTTTGAAGGAAAAGAGGACAAACACTCATTGGGTTGACCAAAATCATTGCAACGAATGGTGGAACAATTGCCCCGGCTACTGCAGAAGAGAGCTATGGAATGGCCTCAGGGAAGTGTAAAATTGCAGCTCTAGCCTAATCCAAATCCAGCAATAGCAAAAGCTTTCTTCTGAGCTAAGACGTAAAGTGATGAGCACAGGTTAGGGAATGTAACATTGCGAAGGAAACGAAGGATGGGCGCGAGGATCGACTGTGAGTACACGGAAACTGTTTTTGGCTTGTGATGCACGACACTTCGCCTTCTCCGCCTTCACTGCCATGTAGGTTCTTGGGTGAGTTACTTCTCTCCAATGTGGTGGGATCACTTGATCATGGTGAGGACGCGAAGTCATGCCAACTTGGCAAATGCCCTGAGTTGAGCATTTAGAATTGTGAATTCTTGTGTCAGCCAAGATGCAATTTAAGGGGAAGTTGCGTGAGTTACGACGGCTTGCTCTAAGCACATGGCTTTCTTAGGGTTTGTGGAAGGCCACTTCAGCCACTTCTGCCTCGACGAAAGAGGCGTTAAAGTGGTCTAGATAGGGGCCAGCATTGTGACAATTTGTGGAGTGGAGTGCCTTTCCCTTCTCGACTGTGCTTCACAGGTGGGCCAGAATCAGAGAATAACAGTGAACATCACAGCCGGTATGCACGCTGCAATGCTCTGTTGTGACAATGGCCTTTCCTGCTTTCTCCAGGTCTCAGTCATAGCATGAAGCATGAGTAAGGCAAGTAGAGCTGCGCAGTGACAAACCTACGCAATGCGTAGAATTGAATGGATTTCTAATTCAATAAGTGGAAGTAGATGTGGGTGTGAGGGCATTGAAGAGCGAGACGAGTGAACGGGTTTTTGTCTATTGAAATGGGCTTTGAGACGTTTATACATGCAGGTATGCGCACATTGGGGGACCAACTAATTTACCGTGCATTTGTGGTTGAAGATGCGCCAGCTTACTCGAGGGTACCGAGAAGAGGATGGAGGGAACCATCATTGTGATGCTTTCGGCCAAAAATCTGATGCACAGAGACAGTCCTTTAATCTGATCATTGCGAGATCTCGGTACTTCAAACATGCTGGTCTTTCGATACCTACGTAAAATGGAGTGTGTGAAATGCATTGTCAGCAATTGCATGGCCATGAATTTTATGCTGGGGGACATGGGAACCTGATCGCAAGGCGAATGTGATGGAGGGGTTGGGGGGTAATTTGGCATTCCCAAACTGATCTTAGGGATAGCGACAAGACATTGCAGTTCACATGGAGTGTTTGGAAGGTTGACAATGGAATTCAAATGACATGCCGGAGGGGCAAGGCATGAAAACAGTAAGTTGAATGTCATCGTGCACAACGAACTGGTTGCCAAACTAATGCTTGGAATGCGCGCTTCAGCATTCTGGGGCTATCAGGCACCCTGGAACCCATTATGAGGGGCTCACGATCCTTAGTGATCGCATGAGGGAAGTGCGAGTGCTTGTGAAACTATTAGCTGCACCAAATTGTCAGTCCCTTCGCTGGGTTAACCAAACAGTGGACAAGTAAACTGACTCTCTGGTACCGCCCACGCTCGAGTGCAAGCATTGACGTTAAATAATAAACAGAATGGTCTAAATGAATCGCTTTGAATAAACACAAAGCGCTCCTCACCTGATCACTACAACCTGCGCTACCACACAGGATGTTTCCATGATTGACCCAAATCTGTGCCTTTCTTCCCCTCACCTTCAACTTGCAATCCATCGTTACCTCTGCTTTGGCGAATGTCGAGGCTGTGGCAAAATTGAAGACAGACTTCTCCAACGTGCCTAAAAATGTTTGGAGGATGAATGGGTGTATGCAGTGGTTGGACGCTTTAAAAAACACTAAAATGATGGCAAGGAAGCTTGTTGTGAGGAGGGATTATCAGGCACTCATTTGGTTGCGAACGATACGAGCAATGACCGTTTAGGTGCACGCTGATATGAAGAGCTGGAACGGGCCGAATTTGCGGTGCAGTGCGGTGAAGGAAAGCCTATAGCAATGCAGGTGATTTAGCTGGCAGGGCGTTAGCGGTTGGCGCAGGCAATGCTGCCGCTTGTGCAATGTTTTGAGCTGGAATGGTGAATGCGACTGCAGAGGAACACACAATACAGGCATTGGTGCGGCTCTGATGAGTGAAGAATTCTATCATATCTTCTCTGAATTCGCGGTGGAAAGGGTGACCCTGTCTAACAATTCGATTAGACAAATGTGGCAAGAATAGTCGAAAGGGTCTTCAGAGGGAAGGGCTTTATGGCTGCAAAAGGACATCGGGCAGCCAAATCTCCCAGTGGTTTCTCTTTCACCAGCATAAACAACTTTTCACGAGTTGCACGGGTGGTGGGCCGCGTGAATGCGAAGAAGGTGCTTGATGTCTCGAGCAAAGGGCATTGGTGGTCTTCACCTACCCAAGAGCACTAGGTTTCTGCCGATCTTTTGTCACTTGCAGTAGTTTTAAGAGACCTCTAACTAGAGTCCCCAACCAGTGCTGGAGTAGTCTTAGGGGAGCGAGTTGACACAGACATGGTGCGCCCTTAATCACCGGTATAATCTGGTCATAGCAGAGTGGTTCACAACATATCAGTGGCAGAATCCATGAAGACGCAAGACGCTGATTCGGCTGCTTCAGTGATTTCCAACAGTGGATTTGTTGACAGGGAGCGTGTGAATCAGGCGCTAGCAACCAGGGCCCCAATTTGAAAAATCAACAAGTCACTGAACTATGCGAGGCCTTTATCATTGCAAAGAAATGCACAACACCTGGCAATCAGAAATGCAGCATTGGGTAGAATGAATGAACTACGCCTTGATCAGACTGTCAAAGGCTTTCAGTGGGGATGCAAAACCTAGAGGTTGCAGTGCATAGATGAAGCAGTATTTTACAGTTCAGGATGCTCAGAGGATGTGAGATGGGAGTGCGTTCTGCTACTGATTGTGCAACAGAATTCCCATCTCGCTTGCAAAGCATTCGTTGCAGGTCTGTCCAATTTGCGGATATACAAAGCCATCGCCAATGTCGACGACGCCATAATCTGCATTGTAGACAGTGGTAGCGTCAACCAGACTGCGACAATGAGTTGGTGTGTGAACATAAAGACTGTACCAGTCCACCCATCGTACACCTTGGCATGGTGAACACTACACTGTGCAGCCTTATGGTGATTAGACGAGGCAAGGGAAAAGACTGAGGCAAACCAACCGAACGATCAACTGCAATTGGTCGCATGGGAAGGCGAATGTGGCCTCAGATTGCGAAGAAAAGATGGGACAACGAGGATTGCGGGCCCACAAAGTGAGGACAAGCCTGTCCCATTGCTTGTTTCTCACCTCTTTGAATACGATGAGTATCGAGACTGGCAAATAAACTGACTTTCTAGTATTGTCCCATAGATGAACGTAGTCTATGATCCCTGCCATTGCTGTGGCATTGCGTCCGTTGCGAGGAGCACAGTCTTCGACTTCACAGGCCAACTTGGGAGATGGGTGCTTGGTTCATGTCTCTAGAACTTATTCACTAGTGTTTCAAGGTAACCTTTCACCTACTTCAATAATAACCAAACTGGACTGCTTTGAAGGTATACCACAGATGACGACAAGGTGAGTTGATTTAAGATTCACAAAATCAGAAAAGCCTTTTGACTGTCAGCGCACACTTTCTGACAAAGTGTACTGCGTACGCACAAGCACCCACCGACAGCCAAACAGTGACGCATTTTACAAGCTCACCAAGTGAGGCGAATTTGGAATGTGCAATATTCTTCCCATCGTAGTTGTGTACAGCGACGGAATGTGTCCTCCTGGCTGCTGTTTAGTGCGACGTTTGACAGGTGAAGGGCAAGTAGTTTCGGACGGGCATTCTGTCTGCGCATGTGAAGAGGTACTGGTTGTTAACACACATGGAGTGTGCAGACAAAGTCATCGCGGAGTAGGAGGAGGATTCAACCTTTGTCACTATCAGCAATCGCAGTGATGGTGTCGGTGGTGTGAAGTTTAGCGGAAATCGAGGTCAACAAGGACGTTGGAAATCGTTGGTGTTCCCCATTTTCAGCAGCCACCGATCGTATAGCTTTCTTGGTCGAGTCGTTTCAAACAGTTTCTACTCCTCACTTAATTCCTTGACTCATCTTTCCGCCGACGCTTTGGGATTGTAATGTGCAAATTGGAGTGCATTTACGTGCCATCGCCTTGTCTGCATTGCCGAGAAATTTGTGACCAAAGCCTATTGAACGAAGTTACCAGCAGGAGTTGTTTATCTCTTCCTCCTTTCGTCTCACTTGGCAGCACTTTTGACCAAAGGCAAGTCTCATTTTCGGCAGAATCAACATCTCTCTCTCGGTAAGTGCGTGCAAAGTATTTGCTTCCTGCTACCGTAACACCCGCTTCTCCGGACACCTGCTTCACCAATCCCCTAAATACTTCGCTACAATTAACTCGGACCCTAGTTATCTAACCACCGACCTGCGTTACTTCAACCACTCCCGATCCTGCAACTACTAGAGACGTGAACCATTGGTGACAGTCAGCACAACGCAGGAACGACTCACATTTGTCGGCTCACGTACTGCCACTTCCCATTTTGGGGGCTTTCGTTCACTTTCTCACGCACCAAAAATGTTGACAATTTACTTCTGATCTATTGCTGACCTTTAGTTTGACACAAACTTTAGGCCTAATGGACTGCAAGGTATACGTGCAATTGCTTTCCAATCCTTTGATTTTGCCCCTAACTATGTGCGCTTGCTGTGGGTTATTTGCAATCAGCTCTCTTCGCTGCAATAAGCGCATGGATAAGCAGTTCAAAATGCCATTTGCGCCCATCGCCCTCCTATGCTCTGTCAGCGGAGTCCTTCAATCCTCTCCTCGCATGTCCAACACCAGTTTTCCATTATCTAGATGTCTTTGGCAGATCCACCACACCTCACCTTGCCTTATCTCTCCTCCTCCTCCTCCTTCTTCTTCTTCTTCTTCTTCTCCTCGCCATGCGTGGCACACACGGCTCTCTGGAGATGAGCTTTGCCGAAGTTGTTGTTATACCTTACTGGCACGACAAGAGGTTTGCGCCTTTGTGGGCAGCGTTGTGTCCTACGGCTGTCGCAGTAGCATTCCATGCTTGTGACAAGGTGCATTTTGTAGAACCTGGAGTCTTTGATAACCCCGCAGAAGATCGATAGCACAGGCATTCCCATTCCTCACAACACTGCCTCTCATTTTCACGGTTTGCCAGTAAAGCAACACTGCCCCACACGCCGTCGCCGGCAAGCACCTCAAGTGTTGCTGTTGAAGTGATTAACTACTACTTTTTCCACTTTGTCTTGCACACACAAATGTGCATGTGCATACGTAGTGTGAGGGCTGCACAAATGCTGAAAGGGGCAAATCACAACTGTGAGGAGGGCACATGAGGCACCAGTGCGCTTTGCTTGCACGAAGGCATGCCAAGGCAAACAGCCATTGCATTGAGGACTGTGTTGGATTGGCATACACCTGAGCAGTCCAGTCTAGAAATACTCAGAGAAGCGCCTTGGACGTCTACTTCGGATCGGAGAACAACATGGAGGGCAGGATTGCGCCTAACGACGATTAGTGATTCGATGTTGCAAGGCTCTCCTGTTAAGGAGTGTGGATGCAGAAGGCACATGTCCTTCGTTTCTGTGCTAGAAAGTGCGTGAGCTGCTTTGCTTTCACTCTTACCGTTACTCATCCAATGTGGTTAGACTCAACTCACCTCTTAACAGTCTTCTTGTGTGATTTGTTTTTCCCTAAAAATAGGGTGTGAATTACAGCCAACAACAAGTTTATGGCTGAGATACTTGAACTTCATGGAATGCCACTGCCTCTTGTCCTTCACTCAATTCACCCATTTTCTGCTCCAATTTTCATTTGGTCTCGACATGTGCCATCTAGTCGACCAGTCTGGCCATTTGTTTTTCGGTGGTCTGGTGAATGTGTGGATGGTTTCACACGTTGACAATATCGACTTAGCATCTTTGCAGTGATTCTGGCCAATGATTCCATTCGAACGGCTGTCGTTGTAAAGACAAGTAATTTATGAGCGGTAACTTATGAGATGTTTGACGTCATTTGCATGCATTTGTTGAAGTTGTGAGGCACAATCGCTCGGCAAATTCGGCCTATTTCCTAAGTCATGCTATCTTTGCTAGCAGTAACTTCATTTGTCTTGCGTCATTGTGTGTCCACTTCCTCACTTTTTCCTTGCTACCGTCGTCAGGACAATTGACGCCTCCACTGCTGATGCCTCCACTGCACCTGCAACGCCATCTTTCCTCACACTCTGGTTGATGGGGTGGCGCTCGCCTCGCCAATGTGGATGTTGTCATTGCTGCTAGGTTAGGCTGTTTGCTCACCTGCCTGGAAGTTTGCCATTTCCTTGTGGTCCTTAGGTACTTGAAGTTGTGGATTTGAGCTTGGGGGGATTAGGGTGGTGCTACTAAATGAGGGAGTTTAGTTTGTACCAGTAAGCAACCATTTCTTCTTCAGATTTGCGGGACTCATGCTTTGTTAGGCGTTGTGGATTGCGATTGCTGGACAGACGAACATTGTTATTGGTAAGTGTTACAAATTACACACGCCAAATTCATGTTAAGTGTTTCCTCGTGTTTGTCACACACGCTTTTAAAGGACCCGCGAAATGTTGGAGGACGGCCAATTCGACCTCCTCATCATCATGGCAATGCCTGAGTTTATAGAAGGATTTCATTTAGATGCAACAAAGGCTTATTATGCGGCGTTATAATGAGGATGGCATTTTACGAGACTAAACTTAAAGTTAATATGCATAAGATTCAGGTTCAGTTGTCAAGATTTTTAGACAAGATCCTTTAAAGTGTATGCAGTCACAAGATACGGAATGTCCTGGCTAATTATTGTAAGAAGGAGCTTGGCTTGTTGATGGTTGGTGGTGGGACACGTGCGGAGAACAACGAAAGGTGACGGAGGAAGTTTTTTTGATCCTGTAACTCCCTGTTTATTTATAAGGAAACAGTTTTAGGGGCTTGACAGGTGCACTTCGGATGGAGCGAAGTAGCACTTCGTCTGCCATTGGCAGTTCGTGTGTGCATCGAAAGTTGACCTGTCTGTGTTCTCCTTACTACTGCCACTGCTGCTGCTGCTGCTGCATTTTTTGGCACTGAAATCGGATAGTGAATTGAGGGGTTATGGAGAAGATGCAGAGTGTGTACACATCTAAGTAAAATTTGTTTGGATATAGTGGTTTATCTTTTAACATGCCAATTAATCATTTATTGTAGGAGGATAACTAGGACGCATGTGAAACAATGGACTGGGGACTGTTTCAGCCACAATAGAGATGCAAAATTTGTCTATTCGTTAGTGCGAAATGATACTGAATATGCTAATTCTAATAAAAGGAAGTTCAAACATTGCTTTCGATTCAATCAGTTGACTTTGGTGGATTTATTTGTAGCCAATACTACTAATGTAGGTGCTGACAGATGTAAGTAATATAAGAGGAATTTATAAATGAACATAACGATCCTTCGTTTGGCAGACCACTATGACTGCAACATTTTCTTGTTTTTTTTATGGATACAAGCAATTGTAGCACATGACATCGCAGGATGTAGAAAACAGAAAAATCAGAAGTTATATTTCTACTTTACACGAATCCGACATGCAATAGAAAGAGCTTATCCCGTCTTCGCTGTAACTACTAGCGCTAACGAAGAAAGCCAAGCCCGTCGCACCCTCACTCAGTGTCCATCCCCCTTCAAATCACCTCTTCTGTTTTGGCTTTAGATAAATTGGAAAGCGCCTTGGTACCACAAAGAGTAGGTGCAAATTGTCTGTCTTTGTCGACAACGGTGGAGTATTCCTGCTAGCGAAACCAATTCAGTGCCAAAGGACGTTGATGCTTGTTTCTATAAAATGCAAATTAAAATAAGCGCCACAATGCTCTGCTTTAAAGCCTGACTTGACAGCGGATCGTGTCAAAACTACTAAGGCTCTGTGATACCTTTTTCCTTAAAAAGTCGTATGATGTGAACTAAAGGCAGAAGCACTGACGTTTACTAATTCAAACTCAGTGCTTTAAAGCAGTACATTTAGGTGCATTTTTAGGAGTCTATTTAGAGGCAGCAACCTATGCAGCAGTCTTGGTGGTTTACCGAAGAGCGTCTTGTTACTTCGATGGTACGAACGTTTATAAGTCAAGTATTTTTATATCCAAAACCTGTTTCCTTGTCTCTCCTTTCCATCTATACATGTTATGCAGTCGATACTGTTAGAAGATTTAGCTTAGGCGATAACTACAGTATCTGAGTTCCTGAGAGTAAAGACAGTGGCTGCGTACTATGCATACAAAATGCAAATAAGAAAAAATTAAAGGAGATATTAAAAAAGCCATTACCTTGCAGACGTTGGTTAGAAAACTGGCTTAGCCTAACATTTGCTAAGGCTTCAAATTAATCATTGGATTTGTCCCACAGGGTTATTTTTTGGGTGGAGAATGAATCCCATAACTCCTAACAAGTCTCAAAAACGCGTCTGTTTTAGGCAAAAATGTATTGAAAAAGAGATCAAAGTGGACATCAAACACCCTTACACTGCACATCTGTCAGCACCCAAGCTCTTTTAATTTGGATGTTTCTTAGGTCCTCTTTATTACGTAGTCATTGCATTTCTGGCACAAATCGCTTTCGGCTTTCCAAATGGGAGATGACGCAAAGAGAATGCTTTGTAGGAGCGCCTAATAAGTGTGTAAATGGGTGGTGTGTTTTGGGATTTATCCGCTTCATAAACTAACATTAGCACACCAGTGAATAACAGATGCATTTTGGGAGTGTTGGTGAGCGCATTGCGTACAGCACCAGCGTCTTCCTCTCTATAATCCAAATCGGTTACCTCATCCAAATGAGTCGCTATGGCAAAATCTAATGTAATTTGCCCGATCTTCGATGTCCATCAAGAATCGCCTCTTACTACCGCATTCCCAAGTGCCACCTCTATGCATGACACTAAATTATTTGAAGAAGAAATGAATGCATTTCAATTACTGCAGAAAATAAAAAGACTAGAAAGTGGGAAATTGCAAAGTAGAAGAGGTGCAGTAATTTCATTTATGCCAAATTTTGACTAAAAAACAATAAAAGTTTTAAGGCGGAAATGGTCCAGTTTTGCAGCTAATCGAACTACGCAAGCCATCGTTGGTTTAGATGCTCAAAATAGTCGACCAATGAACAGAAGGCAACTGTTGCATTATTTGCGGATGACTGGCTTTAGCACGGTTAATGCTAGACACCCTTTCATTGCCAAGCCGTGGCATGAATTGAAGCACCTGGAAAACAGCCACGGAAATCGACACCACTACGTTTAACATCGCAGTGCCATTGGTTTCACCGCAAAGTAGTTAAAATTCATCTCCACTTTGGCAAGCAGAATTTACGAAACCAAGCACCAGCTGAATGCCTTTTTAACCTTCAGTATCTTATTCAAGTCAAACCCGAGATGGATGGAAGTCGAATCTGTGAAATTGGTACCAAAGCATGCCTTTGCCTTGGTGTCCTGTGAACCCTCAACACGATGCAGACCGTAAGTGACCTACACTAATGGGATTACGGAGGAAGTAATGGGCTGTGGATTGTACGGTACAGAACTGTGTGAGATGTCATGTTGGCAAAGCAAAGGAATTGTCTAAAATTAGCTCTCCTCGAAGAAGAAGTTGACTTTAGTCTCTAGGATTTGTCTGATCAAATGCACCGAAAAGTACAACATTAAGTTGGGTTTAATGATACCATTGAAAAACGTTGTGAGAGATTCTACTTATCCGGTTTTCATTTACAGACTTACCAATTAGTAAACAAATTTGTAGGGAACGGGCAAAATCGGATTGAAAGCATTTTGCTTAGTTTGGTATCTATTTCTTCAACTTTAGGCAACATTTGACACCGTTCCAAAGTTGCACTGTGGAACCTCTTTGTTTGTTAAATGCTCAAACCAGCACAATATGATTAGAAAAAACAACATTTCCTAACTTTTCTTGCATTTCAAAAGCCCAAAATTTCAAATTTATTCGAATAGCAGATGTAAATATGCTAATTGGAATGAGGGAAAGTAGAAAATAAATGCACGAATTGCAGCTGGATGAGAAGACCCTACGGTTCCAACCTTGCCAGTAGAACCGTGAATTACTACGGATGAATGTAAAAAAGTGGGCACATGAAGGTGACTGTTTGTAGCTCCTCTTCAAGACAGAAGGGTTAATTATCAGGGCAGCATTCAAGACGAAGGTCTAGAGAGCCATGAGCAATAGCCCGCCATTTGTTTAAAAAATTTAATGGATGATGAATAAATGAAATGCACTTAAATGGCATAGAGACAACCCGTCAATGGATATGACTTGTGTAGCTGAGGGCAAAGTGAGACAAGCAGAGAAATTAGCGACAAAGGAGGGGAAAAGGCCACTCACTCGGAACCAAATCCTTTTCTTTAGCCGTCTCATAAGCTCTTATGATTTCCTCTTCCCCGAGAAAACACTTGGTCAAAATTCCTTCTTGATATCCTCCCTTTCGACGATCTAGAGGTTGTGTTAAATATGCAAGTAATGATTAAGTAGAAGAGCTATACAACAAAGGTAGAAGAGGAATGCGATCGAGTGCCTGAACAAAATAATTGCTACAATGACAAGTAGGAAGAGGACAGACAGGAAGGAGAAGACCTGCATCTCGACTATGCGCCAGAACATGAGAACAAAAATAACTAAATCTGCACCTCACTGTGTGTCTTCTGGTTTGCGATTTACAATTCAGGTGCCTGTGACAAGCGCGAGTCCACGTGTCAACTGCGAGAGGCATCGAAGGCCTCCTCTCCGCATTGTAATATGCAGAATAGAGCAGAGCAGAGCAGAGCAGAGCAGAGCGGACGCCTGTTTCACAACCGACACATGCATCACAGCGTGTGCTTCATGCGGTTGCCTTCGTGCATCCGAGTGTGCATAGAATCGAGGCCTTCGGACCGCATTCACTGGTGACTGACGTAGTTAATTTGGACGCAGCTAAAATGCGTCTCTCTCAACCGGGTTTCTGTGAAGTGACAAGGGTGAGGGGTATCGTGTGGATTAATGACCGCCACATTTGGTGCTTCGCCTCGAGCATGGTATGAGTGATGGTGCTCAGATGTCCTCTTTACTTGTGGATGGATGTAGCCAAAGGGGAAGAGGCATGCGGCGTCATAGCTTCCAACATGCTGAGATGCTTAGCAGGAACACAGAGACCTTTGAGAACAAGTACAATCAAATGCTCTGGCAGTTGGGCTGAGTTTGGTGTCTCTTCTCTGATCGGTGCTGGTGTTTACGATCATGAACTCGGTGATCGCTATAAGAGGGGAGGAAGCGCTCGACGCGGAAGGTCAGTTTGCGTTGGGATGTGTAATCTTGCCACAAAAATGGCCAATTCTGTGCCTATGAGGTGGTTTAATGAGTCCTGTCATTGGGGAGAATGTCAGTGTGTGGGAGCACCTGGTGCGGCACCTTGTGGACATTAATGTCGCAGTTCCCTTCATTCGCCTTCTCCAATTTTGCATCTGCCCATAGAACCACACCTTTAGGACCACATTCGTCTGCAGTTCCTGTGTCTAGTCTGTGTTCACTCTTTCATCATTACCACTGTGTCTCCTTGTGCCAAGTTCACTGTCACATTCCACTGTATCTCTCTGTTCCATCCTCCCTCAACCCACACCTGGGGCTTTCTAATCTCCATTGCTGGCAACTCTAGACAAAGGAATGGAACAAATCGAATCGCTACAAATCAACTAATGCCTTAGGGTGAGCGTGTGTGTGGCTGTGAAACACTGGATCAACTGAAGGCCTCCTTGATACGCTGTTGTTGAGCTTTTTTAAGGCCTCCGGGTGAAGGACAGAAGGAAAGTGGTCTGATGACTGCACCCTAAAATAGCAGTTAACCTTACTGTATTGTCTTAGCAATGCGGTGCCAAGGGTGCAAAGGGTGCAATTATGCATCTGTGTATGCTCACATTGTCACCACATTTACAAAATTTGTTAACATATTTTGCTCTCATTTTAAGATAGACGAAGCTCAAATTAGAACTGTATTTTTGTGATGCGTTTGCTGGTTATATTTTACAAAAAAACTGAGGAAAGCAGAAGGAAGGCGTCTTGCTACTTTCTTTTGGCCAACCTTTTGAATTCGCTTGGTAGCATTTGCCCCTCCCATTTATCGCGCAGAACAGTTTCCAACAGGCAAACTGGGCCAAAACATCCAAAAATTAAATGAGGTGGTAACAGTCCTGCAGTTATTAACAAACTCTGCAAAAATGCCCTTAAATTGTCAAATTAAATGATAACGCTGTAGCTTAATAACTTGGTTTTTATGCTTCGAGAAATGCACTTCTGCGAGACACCATGTTAATTTTCATAAGGCAAACGAAAAATGCGAGTAAAGATTTCAATGCAGAAAAGCAATGAGCGTACGATGGGGTAAGGAAACGATATTGAAGCATAGTGCTGCTGCTGCGCCTATAGCCATACTTCCACTTCATTTATGATGGACAATTTAACAGTCGAGCGGCCTCTGATAGGCATGGATACAACTGCCTTTACTCGAAATCCTTCTTCCAAAGCGCACGTAAAAGGCGTGAGCCATAAATCCAGTTATGGGTCACTTACCAGCGTTTTGATAAACAGATCGTAGTTTAGGTGCATTTTAATGATCAGCGTCGGTGTTTATTATATATTTAAATAAACGTAATGCAGTAGTACAACCTTTTTCGATTTGGCAAGGTTACACCCTCTAGAGGAGGGACAGGGCACTTCCACCCTCGACTCTCACTTTGGACATTAAAGCCAATCATCCACATCGGCGTTACCGTAGTAAAGCAGTACACAATCGCTGCACTGTTAGTCATTTACTAGGAATAGCTAAATGCATTTGAGCATTGAAGAGGAAAGATAAGGATTTGTTAGCTTTCAATTAGGTGGCTATCTTACCGACGCGTATCCACCATGGATGCAATTGCAGGCATTTTCCCTCTAAGTGTGACTTTAACGCACCGCACTAGAACATTGAAATTAAGAATAGAGTTTCAAACCCTTAGGATGTTGTGGAGTAAGCAGATGAGGAAGGCCTTTTCCGATGCTGATCAGTTAGTGATATCAGCGGCAATTATTTGTGAAGCATAATTATTGGGTAGCCCAAAGTAGTCAAATCATAACTTTTCACTGTATGCCCATGGTTTGCGGATTAGGAAAGCACCACTTTCTCATTGCTGGTACAAGGGGACAAAGCATTGTTTTAAGCATTCTGAAATGAAGTTTTCCGCAACGCTCAATTCATTACACAGCCCTTTTTGGTCAAATGACTTCTTGTCCTGTATAGGAACGACTAAATTCGAAGAATGCACCAACGTAAAGGAGAGGGCAGTGAGGTGTGATAATTTTATCACATATACGCATTGGCCAAAGTGTATGGCCAAATTCGCAATTGCCGCTTCTCGAAATTGTAATTTGCCGTAAGCTTGAGGCTCTGTTTCAGGCAGCGACAAAATGCAATGATCTTAACTGATCGGCTCAAATAGTTTGAATTTGAGCGCTAAGTCATTCAAAGTACGTTGTGTTTGAGAGGACCGCTTTTGGTCGGTCACATTCGAGAGTAATGAGTCAAGAGCAGGTAGCGGCAAATGGTTCATTTCAAAACTAGCATCAAAATGACTGTTTCGGTGGAGGCTAAGCACATGACTGTCGTTTACTTGCCAGACAGACCACACATTAGTTGCTGCTGCACCTCCTTTACGTCAGTGTAGGCTGGTTCTTTGACCTAATGACTGACATGGAGAGTGACTCATGACCAGGAATGGCTTTTGCCACCACGATTGCTTGAAGATCGAATACATGTTACTGTGTTCTTCCAAACCATTCCCTCACAGAGCTGGAATGCACAATCCTCTGTGCCCAAAAGACCATGCGTGGTTTGTGCCTGTGATGGAAGGCAGATGGAGTTGCTCAAAGTGAATCATTCGTCTACAAAGACTGAATGTTGCTAATGTCTGTGATTCGTCCACTCGATAGGAGATTCTTCTTGAAAACAGAAAGATCAGTCGAAGGGAAGGACTACGCCGAGAAGGTATTACTGCATTACCTGCTCACGAAAAGGTATCCCATTTATCCAGTCATAGTACTGAATGATTAGATCAATTCAGACCAATTCATTCCATGCCAACATAGTCTTTGATAGTTTTTTTCTTTGTTGTCTTATTTTCTTTGTGTACAAGTTTTTGCAATTGTACATAAATTGCGGCTTCAAACGTCATTTCGGCATCTCGATGTTGCATTGATTCTTCGGACAACACTATCAAATTGGTTGCGCAGTTTGAGGGTGTCTTAAGCAAAGTTTACATTATCTAAATGCTACAGCACTCATGTACACAGCGTCTCCACTAGGCAGACACGCGGATCAAGTGTTGAGTTGTTTATATTTTGAGGTCAGAAGGGAGTTGATCTGTTCTGAGTGTGCGTAACTACTAGAAAGTTAGTGGAATTCGATTTAGTCGCCTAGTGCCTTAGAAGTGCAAATAACTTGGTCCTATGTATTAGCAGGGTTAACTACCGCTACTGGACGTCCGCCTGGCTGGTCAGCAGATCTAGAACAGTCAAGAGAAATTCTTTGCTCTTCTGCAGTATGCTCACCACTTTTGAGATTGTTTTGGGTAAAAAAGCCAAGGACAATGAGTTTTATGTGGAGAGGGTGCAAAGGTGAGTGCATGCAACACTCTCCTCCTCCCATATGCGCACAGAATGAGAAGAGAAGTGTTGCAGCAGAAGCACTTTAACGTCCTTCAAGTAAAATGAACTGAAGCTTAAAACTGATAAAGTAAGCATTTTAACCCATTTGCGTCAAATTCTAGCAGTGTAGGAGTGTTTTTAATTGACACTACAAATTCACCATCTCACTTTGTCCTCCTCACCTCAATATTATGCTTTCCGTTCATTGTGCATTGGTGGCTCACGAAAGGCTTGTTCTTACCATGATACACCTACGGTTTGGGTATATGTTGAAGGACTTGCGCATTGCATTCTCTAAAATAAATTTCAGTCGTTGGCTTCCAATGGTCTTGCATTAAAGATTTGTCACTGCCGTGCTTGCCGAGTTTACCTTGTTCCAGTTTTAATTTTTTATTTGAAACCGTCTGTCAAGGCCACGGTGTTGTCGCTGTCTATAACGAAGTAGTCATCGGCATTTATTATGGGTCATTGGAGGTAAGCTCTGTGTTAACCTTGGCCTCATCTAGTAGTCGTAGTGGTCACAAAAACGAATCTCCAAATGTCATTTATTCAGGACGTGCAACCCACTTCCCCTAAAACTATGTACACATTTGCTCGTCCATGAGTGCCCAAGCTGCATATTTGCATCCCCCTTCGTTCTTTCTCTTTAAGCACCCACAATCATACATTTATTTAGCACTGGTACACCTTTACTAGCCGACTTGACATTTTACTCCTGCTTGACACTACCCCCTTCGTCCTACTGGAAGGCTTCTCAAATCTGCTAGAAGGCGGCCATAACCAGAAGAGCATGGAGCATGATTAACGTTGAAGCAGGCGCTGGCCAAAAATAATTTCGATGCACGCCTTGTGGAAGGTGTATTGCAGAATTGACAATGTTGGTAACAGTGATGGTGGTGAGGGCAGTGTCATTTTATTTAGTGGCGGATACCATATTTCTGCATTTTCTGGTTCTGCCCTTGTCAATGCTCCTATGCATGCTTCTCTCATGTTACTCTCCAAAATGCACCCTTTTAAAGTGTATTTTATAAAATACAAGGTTGGAATAAATAAATAGCTTTAAAAAAGGCATCGGTGCCAGGATTGGCTTTCGCATTCATAGGTACAGAGTCGAAGGCGTCAACACTCATCACATATTCTGGAGGTCCTTTATTCCTACTGAGTTTGTTCTTCAACATTATGTGTGAAGTTCTTGTGGGTGGTATAGATCGCGTCGTCACGAATGTGAATTGGCAAAGTGGGTTAAGGTGAAACGAAATCCGCTTCGGCCGTCAGTAAACTGGGTTCGTCGTTGAAAAACATCAAAGCAAAGGTGCGCCAAATCTTTATCGGTTTGGACTTTGGCTGCAGCGTGATCACACAAAAGCTCTTAAATTGTTCTGCCATAGCTTTAATTGTTTTAGATCACCAATAAACCCGATTCCATCAAAATTGTCTTCTTTGTCTTCCTCTTGTTTCTATCAACGTATTTAATCTATCTCTTTCGACCATTTATATTACTGGATGAATACTTGGATCTTCAATGCAATGGAAAGTGAAACATGGTGTCTCCATGTCCTATATCAGACCGCCATTGTATTTACCAGCACTTCCTTTTTTTCGTAGCACCGGTAGCAAAAGAAGGCCAAATATGCTTTCCTTTCTTTCCATAGTCATATCAACCAATGGTCCCTTATCTTCATAGCTAGTTTAATCGAATATTGCATCACTTTTAGTGAATAACAATGCGACTGCGCTCTCTAGACATGGCAGTCAAGGGAAACGGGCGAGGAGTGAGAAGAGAGAGGATGCACTGCCCTTATTTTTCCAGCGTCGTGTACATCTATATCCTGTGATTTTTGGGTACCCTCTATCTCCTGGAACGAGCATGCGCGTGTGCGCACATGGGCACCGACTTTATATTTCGTACCTGAACTCAGTGCAGATGTCTTGTTGCAGATTTGCAGGGTCTTATCGGCGAAGGCAAGGAGAGATAAGAGCTTATGCATTTATCGTAGAGGTTGCCGGTCTTGATCCTGAGATTTTTCTGCAATGCTTGCTTGAAAATCTGCACCCATTTCAACTTTCTTTGTTATTAGCTAGGAGTTAGGAAGAAGGATTCCGTATATATTGAGCCATGACGGGCAGGCTTGAAAGGGTGAAGGCTGTGCAAGTAGAGGGCGCCAATAGTTGAAGCCTCTAAAGAAGCTCCTTTCCGATTATTTGTACCTGCACAAGTTTGCAAGCGTGGTGAACCCATTGAAATGTTTGCCGTTTGGGTAGAGATTACGTTACTTGCTTTTTACACAGCGAAATGCCATGGTTGGCCATTTTTTATTCCACTGGTCAAACTTGGCTGCATATTGCTCACTTTAAACATTGGAGAATAAAGCTTTCACGCTGATTAGCATGCTTGGGCGAATGAGGAGCTCTTTTGGAGGTAGACCTCTCTCTAGAAATGGCTTTTCTTTGAGTTCTACGGAAGAATTAGTTTTTCTCCTTTGTTTATCACTTTGGACCTTTTTGAACTCTTTCATTCCTCCATCCAGTCATATTTGATGCCACATACAACAGCACGAAGAAAAACGTTGTAGAGTATGCTAGCACGGGATAGATAGAGAACAACATAGATAGATATGACACAACGTTGGTGTTGGCAACTAATCTAATCACTGATGAATATTCGACGTAGTCTTTATTTTTGCTTATGCGATTAAATGTCAACTGAAACTCGAAAAGGGTAAAAAAGTGCCATTAATCTTCCGTTTAACATAAAGCCTACATGCTGGTTGACATATTTAGCTTAGCACGTAAATGGGTCCGTTAATGTAGCCAACGCTGGTTCTCCCACAAAAATTGCTTTGAATCAAGCTATCCCCGGCCGGCACCTCAAAGGGTGGCATCACACCAAACGATTATCTCAACCTCTGTATGACCGCGTAATGACGAATTGTCCCTTGACTACATTCAAGACGAGTGGATACTCGCGTTTCATAGTTTTCATAATAGACTACTTATGTAGATCACCTAAAAGGGCAAAGGATGGACACAGGCAATGCAGTAACTTAGAGATCGACTGAAATACAAAACCGGAACTCATAACAGATCGACGTACTTACCTTCATTCTGGAGAGTTCAATGGGGAGGAGACTTAGTAGGCAGGGCCTACAATAAGCTGAAGCAGGAAAGGGTAAAAGGAAACATGAGCAGTTGCATAGAATGAGGCGAGAAGCAGTATGATCAGATTTGATTACCAGTAAGGTTTAATGCGATATGATTGGCTTTTAGTCTTACCAATAGCGAAAATTGCGACTAATAAAGTTCAAGCGTTTAATAGGGGTAGATGTGGAAAGTCAAGAATGAGTAGAACCCACCATAATAGTGGCGGCAAAAATAAACCCGAGAGGAGAAAGATGCAGAAGTGTGAATTTCACATCGAAGAACGTCAAGGTGAGAAACCAAAACGGGAGACAGGAGGGGAACTAGTTCTAGTCTCACTAAAAGCAATGAAGAAATGAGGGTGTATGAATGCATATCTGAAAGTTTGTTAACGGTTAGGCAAAGAATATAAACAGAAAGTTAGAGCAAAATCACATATTCCGTAGGGCACCACTGTTTAGTAGTGATAGGAAAATGAGATACTTACAGTTGTGGCGCAGTTGTGGAACTTGGAAAAATATCAAAAGACACGAAGATCCCGGTCCAATGATGTCAATGACTTGTACGTGTTTCCGATGAAACCTAGTTTCTAAGGGACGAAATTAATAGTACAATTAACCTCTAAGTCTTTTCTGTGGGTTCAGAGAGACAAAACGATCGCTACTAAAACGCTTACTATGGTTTGTTTATAGTAAACAAGCAACCGTAAGTCCGCAAATTATAAGGTACCTTTAACATGAAATTTGAAGGAGCATAAGGATGATCGACGCATGAGTGTGGCGAGGGACTCCGCGACACAGTCCTGACCACAAGCATGAAATCACGCAAGCACGTTGTAGGTGGATGCATCTGACTTCGCGCTTTTGAATAGAATTGGGGTGGCTCGATCTCTCCGGCGCAATCGAAGAGAGCTAGTTGTTCTGCTAAAGCGATAAAAGCGTGAAATAATGTAGACGATGAGAATGAAACAGAAGCAAAAGAGATCAATGGGGCGGGCGAATGGAACAAGAAAATGCTATTAAGCATTAATGCCAGCGCCTAGTTTGTGGATTAATTTGAAATACTCTGTAGCGCAATTCGACTTTCTTAACTTTATTAATGCTTCTAATGAATCATTTATTTATGCATTCGTTTATCCATTTTTGCGCAAATGCTGTACAAATTAGATAAACAAATTGTTGAGTTTGAATGGGAAATAATCCGAAGCTGAGACGACTGCTATCGGCACATCGGCCCTAATATTAAATTTCCGAATCCAAATGTCCTTTCTCATTCTGCGGGTGGTGATGATACTAAAGCCCTAACGTACTAACATATTTTAATGTGATTTATTGCACTCCTTCGTATATTAAATGAAGCTTTGGACATGAAACATCACCTCAATCGCTGAGTCTTCGAGGCTTCTCTAAAATCCACTTTATCTCATTAAAGATGGAGTGATGGCACTCATGTTTGCCAGGGCTTTCTGCTCTGCAAAAAGAAGGAAAAAAGCCACTGTTTTACTTTTACCTTGTTGCTGCTTCACGACTACCGAATCCTACAGATTTTGGCAGCTGGAACTGTTTGAAAGAATCCAACTTTATTTGTTTATGGCATGCATCGACACTTTGTCCTCCATAGTACAACAAAGAATGCTGGTATCACGGCTGTTGATGCATTACAACGGAGTCACGAAATTATATTGGAACTGCGGTGACATCAGCTTAAATCATGGAGTCCCACACCACATTAGTTGTAAAAAGCAATTAAAAACGCCCCAAATTTCAGAGTCGATCCCTTATAGTTACAGCATGCGAAACTATATGCCTGCTATTAAGAAGTTTTCAGTCACTTGCGCTTTCCGCACTCTAGCAGACGGGAAATGCGAGTGGATCTTGCTTCTAATGTCTCCTGTCTGTAAGGCTTCCTCTCTTTAAAATACGTGTTAATTAAAGTGCATACAATTTTAACGTTTTCGGTTAAAATATAATGGCTTTTACCTAATTTGAACTTGGCTCATTGATCTGCAGATCCCTATGACAGCTATGGTACCACTTTACTACCACTCAAGCATTGTAACCCCAAAAATCCTTTGCACAGTACCATGAGCTGCATTACAATGACCAATCCTCGATTGCAAATAGTAGAGCGTGGATTCGTGCCTGTCTGACAGCTTAGAGTCGCGCCACCAGCGCCGACCACTGGTACTCACTTATGTTTTGTGCTTGCTGAAATTGTCCTGCACTTAAAAGCAGAACTTCTTTTGGTACTACATAGGGCTGCAGAACATGGGAATATTAATGAACAATTAAAGCCAGAATGGAGAACCAAACCCACTCATGCAGTGGATAGATAAATAGGAAAGGCGGCATTTCTCCGCACAACTCAATTACATAACGTGGTAAATCCTCCGCAGATAGTTATGTGCAATCGGATTAGATAAGGGGAAAACACTGAGTACAACACGACGAAGAAGAATACGAGGAAGTTGGATTACTTTACAGAGCCCTAGAGGTGGGAATGGCGTTCCACCCCAAATATCCTATATGTTAATTTGACAACCTTAAGGAGAGTGTAGTGCTTCTGCACCATTTTCTTGGTCACCATATTTTGCGGAGTGGAATAAGTCGTGAACACGTTGGATACGTTATTTCTCACTGTCCTTTAACTCTCTCTGCTCAAAGTTAGCGCTTACCTTAGCTTACATTCCTAAATAGACCTTGAAGAAGTACTCTAATTCTGAAGACCTAGAAGATTGCCTAGCAATGACTTCAGCTTTACAGAGAGACAGAACATATGCTCAGCGCTTACATCAAGTGAGGTGTGCAGACGGAATGAGTGCATTAGCGGTCCTAAAAATCGAAGGAGCCGAACCTGATTCAACTGGATTAGTTGTACTTACTCGGGTATGGAACACAATCTCCCGCAAACCCAATGAAGTCACAATGATTGTCAACAAATCAAAATTTGATCGCAAATAATTGAATTTACGAGCATTTTTAACTGAGGTGATATTAAATACGCGACTAGACTAACATTTTAGCCTGAAAATTCAAAAAAATCCACAAACTTAACAATTGGGAAAGTGAGACGTAACACTGAGTCGAGTTGGGCTGACGCTGGAGTCTGTGCTTATTGCAATCACGTGTTGCAACAAACAAACTAAGCAAAGAACAAGAAAGTACAACTGGATGGACGGATTGATGAACGTTGCCTGATTGGACGCAAAACGGATGTATAAGGGACGGTCAAACGCCAAGTTCGATAGTTTGGTAGTTAGAATGAAGATAAAAGCAGACACAAGTAAAGGAAAAAGGACGGCGGCCTGTACCTGTCGCTTGGCCATCCTTGCCTAGAGTCCCTCGGCTTCGACTTGCACTTACCGGTGATCCCTTTACAATTCACAACCTTCGAGAAAGCAGCCTGTAGGGCAGCAACCGAGTTAGCAGGATTACAGTGGAATGTCTCTAGCATCTCTACAATTTTCATAAAGCCGTCCTCCGTGCTGTCAGTAAACACAAGCTACTTCTAATGTGCAGTGTATTACACCACCTCCAGCCTCGACGTGAATATAGAACGTGTGGCCTCACCGTAACAGCTACTATACGCGAGGAATAAGTAGTTTTAGCAGATAAGGAGGCGTCAATAAAAGTAAATACATTCTAAAAGCAAAAGAAATTCCTGCCATTTGCATGGCCTTATTGCCAATGCTCTACATGTGCATTGGTAACAGAGATTAGCAGTTTAGGAAGAGGAGCTAAACTCCTCACTAAGTATACCGCATTCCACCCTTTAACTAATAGAGATGGTTTTCTTAAGCCTTTGTTCGTACGTTTCAGCCGAATATTGCCAATGGCATATTTAACCACTTGAAGCAATTGCGGCATCGAGAATTCTAGCTCAAAAGAAAGCAGAGAATACATCCTTTTGCTTCCACAAAAGGACGTGGCACTGAGTCGATGTTAACAACTGATCTGCGTTCTAACAAAGAGAGGCAAATTACGCATTGCAAATGAGATTCGCAAGAGGTGGAAATTTCGTTCTGTTTCTTCTTTCCTCGAAACGCCTGAATATCAGGCATTGTAGGTGGACAATTTTGGTTAGTGGGGTGTACCTGGCACTCCAATGGGTCCCCGTTCCAGCCGTTACGTTTTACTTGCCAATGCGCAATCTAAACAAACAAACGTCTTTTGTTCCGCCATTAGTGCAGCTGTTTGGTGTTTTAACAGGTAACATCATTCCACTTAATTTTCTCAATCCTCGCACGTCGTGAGGAGCGTCATTCCTCCTATGAGACGGATGCACATTTGTGTTCTTCAGTGAATTTGCAATAATGAATGGCTTAAAGGCACGCATTCCTACTCGTTCCCATAATGAGTTAGACATGGAGTTGGTCTAGAAGGACGAGGGATGGACCCAGGCAATGCGACAAGACAACAAATGGCTGCAAAACCAATTGCGAATAAGCAACAGATGCACCCGGTCACCTTCATATTCGAGCATGCAATGAGATGACGGACGAAATAGGCAGGGCCTAGGGAGGGCTGAAGTAGTAGAAGGAAGTAGGTGATATGAGCACTGATGTAGAACGGGACGAGCCGTAGTAAGAGGTTTGATATTGTCATCGGCAAAGTGCAATACGATCTGATGTTGCTCATCACAAAAGCCATGACTAATGGATGCGATACCGTAAAAGTGCAAGCAGATAATTAACAGTTGAACTTTGCAAACAGCAATGAATGGAACTCGTCAAAATGGCATCGATAATAAAAAAGGTTCTAAAGGAGATAGGAGATAGAAGGGAAGTGGATTTGGATCTACAGGGCGTCAAGGGAAAACGGAGAAACTGGTTCTGGTCAACCAATTATTTGTTTATTGAATAAAAAACGATGCTTGACTAGCTATGATTACGATCTGCGCAAGATAAGATGCTTTAGAGAACCGTTAGAAATTGTGAAAAAGTAGTGAAGCAATCACTAAAGTGACGCTTGAGTAGAAGTTGAGGTAGAGACTTGAGAGCCGCATCTGGTTTTCTGGTTAAGTGTAAGGTGTTGATAGCTTTTGCGTGTCTACGATTATCTCAAATGCCTAGGTTCAAAAGTATCATTGACCTATAAAGACTTTTCTTAGGCTTAAAGAGGCAGCTAAAGGTGACTACTAAAAGCCTCTTGAATGTCTCTGGTCACATGTCTTTAAAATCAGACCATAATCAAATCTTATTCAGGTCTGATTACTTTGATGCCCAAGGCACAATTAGCAATTGCCCTTTAGACAGATTTGAGTGCATTTTGCACACACATCCTGTAACATACAGATTCTGCAATATAGGAAGGAACGATGTCAAGGTTTATAAGGTCTGTGGTCTTATTCTAGTCCTGAATAAGCAAAGACTTTCTTACTTTTGAGAAGAACCTCATGAAGGCTGTGGTCGGAGTAGCTGGTGAAGAGGCCTGTCCAGCCACGTGCATGGCTCGATGCGTTGACATATTGTACTGAAAACGCGCTATAGTATTTAGTTAAGACAATACACGCCAAAAGTCCCTCATGGTTTGTATAGCACATCACAGCGTATCCCAACTGCACGTTTTTTACTGCCCTGCCATCTGCTACTGTTTTAAATGCTGTAACAGCTTTTTGTATAAGAGAAATGCATCGTCTTAATGCCTGCAGTTGCCAACCGATTGAAGCCTGTCTTGTCTTTTTGAATAGCAGCAAGAACTTTGGGGTATCGTGGGTCACCGATTCCATTTCGGGCAAGGGAGCATCTGTTGGTACCCTTGCTTTACGTTCAATGAGTATCTCAAGCGCTGATATGCTGACCAAAGGGTGTCGAGAACAAAATGCTTGCAGTGCCCTCACTCTTAGCTATATGATGGGTTCGAACGAAACACGCTGGCCAAGTGAAGCAGGACATCGTATGTTGCATATAAGTAAAGTATTTCTTAAAAGTATCCCAAATTTGTGATAAGCTAGCTCTTGTTCCATTCTTGTATTTCACGATGGGGTGATTGTAGCGGATTCGGTTGTCACTAAAATGCCATGCTCAAATTTGCATATCCTCAAGCATTTTATTGCTGTCTGAGTCGCAGTCACATTTGAAAGGGATAATTAAAACAAACACCAGATTGCAGAGCATTTCTTTCTGTAAGGTCAGTGTTTCACCGATTTTTTCTATCACAAATGTATCTTGTTGAAAAATACGGACAACCACTATGATGATGAATGTTGTGTTGCTGTTTCCATCTCTCCGCTTTTCATGAAATTTAAAACGGAACAACCATTTAGAGGTTCAAATTATGTTTGGCAGAATTTGTTCTGCAGATTTTACGAGTGAAATGGAGTGGTGGTTTAAGAGTGCTTGCATTGCAGAATTGGTTTTTCTTTTACGAGAATCAAGGGCCTCGCGATCATGTGGCAAGTAAAAAGGATAAAGAACAACAGACTCACTTATGAGGCTTCTATTTTCAGCACAGAAGAACAAATACTCATCAGAGGAAAGTGTCATTCCGGAAATCAAACCTCTATTTGCCCCTTGCCATCTGTTATTTGTGGTAGCTAAATACGAAAAGTGCACCGGTTGGTGGTTATCACGAAAACGTTAAGCAACGTTCCTTGATTTAGTAGCTGTGCAATTTTCTTTTCGAGAGTGACTTGCAGACCTACTTTTACAAGGCAAAAAGCTCGGGAATTTATGCAGCTCTAGACATCCTCGCTTTGTCGGAAGGCTAGTAGGCACTTACATGTCACCGTTTCTCTTCACCACTCAAACATGTGCAGAGAATTTCGACCCAGAACCACAGACTACCCTTTGGCTGTCAAACTGGCGTGCAAATTGGAAAGGAATTTAAACGGAATGTCTGTCTGCTAGTGATTATTTTGTCACCATGATTGACACTAAGTAATACCTTACTGGCAGGCAATTTTATTTCTCATTGAAGGTGTCAGACGGTTGATCCTCAATTTTATCCTAGGAGAATTGAAACTAAATATAGAAAAACTCCAGTTTATAGTTGACTTTTACTTGTCTTAAAGTGAATTAGCCACTGGACTTGTTAACTTTTCCTACCTAATTTACTTCAACAACTGAAAAGTTGCCTTAGCGGCATGAGAGGAGAGGTTGATGCGGGTGTGCCATTAAAAGGCGATCTGCTTTGCTTTGTCGGTATGGCCTGGCATGAGCTACCTTCCAATGAAGCTGTTGCATCTTCCTGGCTGATTCCCCACTGTCAGCAACAAACTTTGCGTAAGGCATACACTCACATAAAGAAATCAGTAAATGTGCCACCTTGTGTAGTGGACATTTCTGGGCACATATGTTGTCCTTCTCCAAGCGTTAGCTTTCTTAATGTTATCTGATTAAGTTGACAACACAATCCCCACAGTCTCAAGTTTGTTACATGCGATGTGCATGCCATTGTCAGCGTGACACAAAGTGTGTCTGCCAATACTGGGAGTTGAGGCCATACCTAAGGCTACTGGTGCATGCAAACACACAAGTTGGTGAAGAAACTTCTACCCTTACATTTCTAATAAAATAGCGAGTCCAAGCACTTTCATCTACCATAATCTGAAAATGGATGTAATTTGTCGCATTATGGACGATCGTCATTTATTATGGAATGCTACAAAATACTATTTCGGAAGAATGCAAGTTTGCGTGCGTTGCAAGCATCCTGTTTTTCGAGAAATTCAGTACGCTGTTATGGTCATCTTGGACGATTTCAAGGTGTGCCTCCTGGAACGTGGCTTCCACTCAAAGTTAGAAGATTTGCATTTCGCTTAATGTCACAAGATCACTTCCTCTGGTGCCTACTTAGCAGCGGTTTCCGAGGACAGTCCTCGTTTGGCGTCTTGAAATGAAAGTCTCTGTTACCTCCAAGTCGATGCATGTCACACAATATACCTGTGTTAAGCAATATATCTTGTGAGCGTTGTTGTCAAATTTTACAAATTATTTTGTCATTTGTCAGGAATATTGCTGTTATGTGTTCATCGATCGTGAAAACAAAATATGGTCTGTCTGTTTGGAAAATTTATTACCAACCTGTATCATCTACGTTGAGCTAATTGAAGTCCTATTAAATTCCATTCAACAATGTCTGCTATTGCTATTCTCATTAGTTCTTGGCTTTTTAAAATGGGGCAAGTAAACATGCTTTAAAGCGCCATTCAAAGGCTTTTTCCAAATCGGAGTACAAAATGCCTTGTCAATGCAGCAGTAGTGGCATAAATGGTTCACAATTGCAGCTGGATTACGAAGTATGCAACCTGATATACTTAAGCGTCCAAAAGAGCGGATATCAAGTGATTGTAGTACTTCCAAGTTGTACCTTTAGATTAGACTATGATGCATTAAGATTTTGCTTGCGCAAATAAAAATTTTTTTTGCTAAGATTGAAATGGCACTCTTTACTTGTTGTAATACTTCTGCACTCAACGCATTACGGCATTTCTTCTCTGGGTGTTACTACACACCTCCATTAAACATGCGAGAAGAAGATGTCGCTAAATAATTTTAGATTAAATTCTATGTAAGGCAGTCGGAAATCACAGACATTTTTACCAGAAGTCTTCCAAGGCGTTTGAGTTTGCAAATTATGGCTAACGTCTAAGTTTGCTAAGGGAACATATTTGATGATTGCACCGATGTGTGTGCAACATACGCAATGCTCGAGTTGGGTAGGCTAGTCTCTGCATTACTTCCTGCGATCACCTCAACAGTGTTTCAACAATTTTAGAAACAAAGCATGAGTATGATCCTTTTCGCAGCATTAGTAAGTGCTGTAGCCAGAATGACGTTTGATTAATAAATTACTTGTGATGCCATACCTTTAAAAGATAACCAGTGACCAGAAATACACCGCTACCTTTCGTTAACAAAAGCTCAGTGGCACACGCAACGATGAACTTTAGTGCATACTAAAGCAGATCAGAGGAGAGCCGAAAGAACCTCGTTAATTTTACAAATCATGGCAACGTAAAAAGACAAAAAGTATTTATAATTATCGCTAAAGGAGCAGATATTGCTGCATTGAAATGGGATTACAAGGAAAGAGCCAAATGCATCTTTTGTGCCTCTAGGTAAATATAGTACACGTTCGACCGCACGCCGCTGTCTTATCAGCCAATCATATTCCTCTCTGTCTGGTGTACTTGCGTAACTGGATCGAAAATCGCCACCTCTCCTGCTTGGGTCAATTAGATTTGTCAACTGGCTGCTACTTATGCATTTGGCAAATGTGACAAAGAGGAAGACTAATGCCAACCGCATGTTACGCATTTTTCAGGAAGCAAAAATGTCAAAAAGGAAGAAGAAGAGACAGGTCCATTTCCTACCCTTGTGGCAAAGTAAGCACCGATACAATAACGCTGCCAAACTTGTAAAGACAAGCACTCAATTGCCTCTCAAGCAGGCTAAAGCAAGTATTGCTGAATAGCAGAACAACTTCTTGCAGGCTAAGGCCAAAATCTTATCCCTGTGATTTGACATGCGCAGGGTATCACACGATAAGAATTCCCACACTTAAAAGTTGCAAGTTTAGATGTGACAAGGAAAAGAGAAACCCGAATCCCTATAAGGAATGCAATAAACAATTCTGCGTTCGAAATAATTTGAAATGGTAATGGCACGTTATTTTCCGCAATCGTTCAAACCTACTTGAATTTATATTACGATCTAACTCTTACGAGGCATGTACCACCACTTCATATATAAAACACCGAATTCACATAATAGTAAAATTCTACTTCACTAAGTACAACTATCAAGCATAGCGTCAGATTAAAAAGCGTTATTTCCATGCAAAAAATTAATCCCAAATAGCAAAAAGTGAAAGCAAGCCAAAGACCGGTTCCCTGTATATCAGATTAGAAAACAGTAGCATGAGCGCATAAATGATACAGTGCACAAAGAAACCCAAGAAAAGTATTTAACAATGCTTTCATTAGTCTACACAATGAACCTATGGCTACAGGGACAAAAATACTCATAATTGGCTAAAACACTCCAAACAACCCTAAAAGGAGAAAAAAGAGATATCGGCGCAGGCAAAAATGTAGATATGTAATGAGGATTTATAGCAAGGGTGACGTGTTGAAAGCAAGGCAGAAGTTGAGGAGAGCCTGAGCACCGTGCACCAGCTGCTCCACCTCCGTGCCATGGGCAGGCTTATTCGCAGGCGTCGGTGTAAGCGCAACCTCGGTCCTGCTTACCGTTCATCACCATTGTTGCTGCGACCATCCCCACGGTTGTCCACACGGCGACCAGCATTGCGGCTTCGGCTCACACGGCCACACACACGGCGTCCAGCATTGCGGCTTCGGCTCACACGGCCACACACACGGTGTCCAGCATTGCGGCTTCTGCACAGACAACAAGGCCCACTTCTGTCCGCATTGCGAACCCTTCGCAACCTCACTCCACGGGTACGAACACGCCCAACTTCCGCTCTCCATTACTTTGGCTGTCTCTGCTTCCTCTCCAACTGACTCGTGTCCTCAGCTCTGCCCCCTTATATACTAGTCGTCTCTCTCTCTCTCTCCCGCTCGCTCGCTCGCTCGTTCTCATTGTTCCGCGTGATGCTCGTGGTCAGTGTACTTTCAGTCGTGCATTCGTGCCTACCGACCCTCAACAATGCACCCGTGACTGCAGTCCTTTCGGGTGATATTGTAAGTGCTATCTGGTCTGCCAATTGCATGCCAACGACTTGGCCTAATGCCTTGCACTCAAGCTTCAATGCCAATCGTAATGCTATTTCATTTGTGATAACCTCAGATGTTCAGCTCTTCTTCGTAGCGCATATTTGGCAGCACAATCATTGACTTGGCGCAAACAATGCGCATGATGTTGCAAGGATGGAATGCAGCAATGTATTGGGAAGGCAGACATTAGCCATTGCGTTTTGAGGCTCGAGATGCAGTGCAAAATGGCATTCGTTGAATGTTAGCTTTAGACGCGAACATTAAACGGTGCAATGCGTGTGTAGGGCTACGTTAGAGAGCAAACCTACTGCCCTCCGAGGCGTCGAGCTAAATGCATGATTTGGCGCTTCGTCCACATGATCGCGGCTAGCTGGCTGGCTGGCTGGCTGGCTGACATCATGTTGGCTTGCTCTCTATGACGTGTAGATAATGAGAAGCATAAAGTGTGCAGCAGCGACGTCGGTGAATGTTAGTTGGGGGTGTGTTTCACGAGTTGTGAGGCAATGTGCTTAGGAAGGTGGACGCAAGCTGCATTTTGGCCTCCGAGCTAAAAGTGGATTTGTATCTAGGCCATATGGCATTTAGGTATGACCTCAATGCAAGGCTTGTCTCTTACCAAATCGACCATGAAAAATGCTGCAAGTGCTACTGTGAAAAGGGAGGAATGCATCATTGGTAAAAGATCGAAGAGATCCTGGTTAGAAGTACACTGAGTGGAAGCAAGTCATCAGCATGAAAGGCTTTCTCGCCTCTCCATAGCACGCACTGTGTGGCGTTGTGATGAACAGTGAAATCCAATCCTACCATCATCAAAGCGGTTGCGATTGTCGTTTTGGCTGCATTTCGTGTTGAGCATACACATGGCCACTTCGATGTCTTTCCCCAATGGAGCATTCCTCCTTTTTCACAGCAGCACTTACAGCTAGCCTTGCACTGAGGTCACGCCTAAATGCCATGTGGCTCACATCGGAATACACCTTTGCAAGTAACTATCAGCCTCATCATCACCCTAGCATGAAGTAGACTTAAAATGCCACAGCCTAGTGCACTGGGCCTTCTACAGTGCTGCGACGAAGAATCACATTACAAATAGCAAAATTCATACACCTGACAACTGGCTGTGGAGCTGATCGATGAGCGGAAGGAAGACATGCCGATTGGCAAAGAAGCCAGTGAAGATGCTCAGTTGCGAGACCTGTCATCCTTTCCCAGCACGAGGTCAGGCTTCTCGAAGGAACGCCATGGGCAGCAGTGAAGATTTGATAGATAATTGTGGTGGTCTAGACGGTGTCGGATGCAACTTTAATTGAGTTGCGCTAAGTTCTTAGTGCATTGACCATCTCCCCTCGTAGCAGAGCTACGCTCAACAAACCACTTCCGATAATGCGCTGGTCTGCCATAATATCAGCTGGCATGCCAATGGTCTTCCCCATTGTTCCCAACATGAACAACGCTCTGCATGGAAAGCCAGCAACAACAGTGATTGCAAGGAAGCGCCGAGAGCATAGAGCAGACACGCTTGACATGAATTAATGGAAATGCAATTGTGCGTAGAGCACACGCAAATGTGTGTCTGGATGGGGAGTGCATAAGAGCGATCGGTTAGGTAGGCTCTAAAGTCGCCTGCAGACAAGGTCCTGTAACTCGCAAGCTGATGTAGTAGAGCAGTCGGTTGGTCATCCGTTTTGAGTCACCATCTTGCATGAATGTACCATGGCGATAGATGAAATACACATGTCCACTCTCCATAATGTCAGCGAGTGGTTCGCATCAGAGTGCACCTCATCACTTCGTTTACTTCCGGCAAACAAACAATGCATTGCTCGGCAAGCATAGTTGCCTTACACACAAATCGACATATTGGCTGTGAGGCTATGATTTGCAAGGGGAAGAAATGGAACGCTCTTTGCGCTGGCTAATGGGGTGTCCTTCGCGGCTGTTGTATGTGTGCGACAGAGATGTAGGTCGCACGCACATCTCTGACTGGGATGCAGTTTGATCACAAGTGAAGAGCAAACACCTTGTGCGTGCATACATACTGCTGAGCGCCGAGCATTTCTGTGCTTCATGGAGCACAGAAAACGCCCTCTTGCATCTCCGCATGCCTGCGAAGCATGGACTGTTGGTGTGATGAGCACCATGCATGTCAGTGCTCGCATCTTTGCCCATGGGTTGATGTCCGTGCAACGATTTCGTGCATTCAAGAATCGCCTACTAGCAGCTGTGCGCTTTGTGTCTGTGCGTCATAGGCGCGAGCAAATTGGCCCTACTTATCACTCTAGTTTGGTACTGAGATGTTATGCTCTAGGACATGAGACGTTTGGGCCAGTGCACTTTGCTCAATGCATTGTCCAATGCCTTCCTGCTGTTCAATCGCCACATAGCCGCAATCCCTCGCACGAAATTTATGATTAATCAGTCGGAAACACCTGGCGCGTGGGCGCAGCAGCCAATCAGACCAATTGTGTGGGGTGAGGCCATTAATTGTATAGTGGAGGTTATGTTGAGTGAGGCAGGAAGAAAAGGACAAGCACACATCACAACACCCCTTCTTCCTCTCTTTGCCTCCATCCGAATCTAACTTTAGCCCGGAAGCCAAAATGCAACTTGCGTCCACCTTCCTAAGCACATTGTCTCACAACTCGTGAAACACAACCCCAACTAACATTCACCGACGTCGCTGCTGCGCACTTTATGCTTCTCACTATCTACACGTCATAGTAAGCAAGCCTACATGATGTCAGCCAGCCAGCCAGCCAGCCAGCCAGCTAGCCGCGATCATGTGGACGAAGCGCCAAATCATGCATTTAGCTCGACGCCTCGGAGAGCAGTAGGTTTGCTCTCTAACGTAGCCCTACACACGCATTGCACCGTTTAATGTTCGCGTCTAAAGCTAACATTCAACGAATGCCATTTTGCACTGCATCTCGAGCCTCAAAACGCAATGGCTAATGTCTGCCTTCCCAATACATTGCTGCATTCCATCCTTGCAACATCATGCGCATTGTTTGCGCCAAGTCAATGATTGTGCTGCCAAATATGCGCTACGAAGAAGAGCTGAGCATCTGAGGTTATCACAAATGAAATAGCATTACGATTGGCATTGAAGCTTGAGTGCAAGGCATTAGGCCAAGTTGTTGGCATGCAATTGGCAGACCAGATAGCACTTACAATATCACCCGAAAGGACTGCAGTCACGAGTGCATTGTTGAGGGTCGGTAGGCACGAATGCACGACTGAAAGTACACTGACCACGAGCATCACGCGGAACAATGAGAACGAGCGAGCGAGCGAGCGGGAGAGAGAGAGAGAGACGACTAGTATATAAGGGGGCAGAGCTGAGGACACGAGTCAGTTGGAGAGGAAGCAGAGACAGCCAAAGTAATGGAGAGCGGAAGTTGGGCGTGTTCGTACCCGTGGAGTGAGGTTGCGAAGGGTTCGCAATGCGGACAGAAGTGGGCCTTGTTGTCTGTGCAGAAGCCGCAATGCTGGACACCGTGTGTGTGGCCGTGTGAGCCGAAGCCGCAATGCTGGACGCCGTGTGTGTGGCCGTGTGAGCCGAAGCCGCAATGCTGGTCGCCGTGTGGACAACCGTGCGGATGGTCGCAGCAGCAATGGTGGTGAACGGCAAGCAGGACCGAGGTTGCGCTTACACCGACGCCTGCGAATAAGCCTGCCCATGGCACGGAGGTGGAGCAGCTGGTGCACGGTGCTCAGGCTCTTCTCAACTTCTGCCTTGCTTTCAACACGTCACCCTTGCTATGATTCCTCATTACATATCTGCACCTTTACCTACACCGGCCTTCCTTTTGAGTCTCCCCCTTTCCGGGTACACCAGATGCACTAGCTGATAAGCGGACCTCCTAGAGCCTTCTACCAAATGCTCCATTACACATTCTTTCCTTGCTTGCTGCTTTCAGGCCAGAGGCGCCGCCTCTGAGTTACAGCCCTTCTAAAATTCAACCAAACCCACCATGCATGCACCTCGTCATTTTCTTCATTTGTACGTGAGGCTGTGGTAGGCACTGCGACTGGACAAGTTGGGGAAAAGCGATAATTAATTGGACTTGAGAAGTCCTTTTCTTGGAAGGCACTAGCGTTAGGCCCAGATGTTAGAGTAGGATGCGTTCTCCAAGCACATGTGAATGGGGTGTACGTATAAACTGGGGTTTCAACTTCTAGCATAATGAGGCATCGCCGAGCCTGCCATGTGCGGTGGTGCAAGATGCGGTGCGAGTAATGAAGGCTCACACATCTTCAAAGTATTCAGTTTGCAAAACACGATTCTGTGCTTAGCTGGAAGCCTTTTACCAATACGGCATGCATCCGCGCAATACTGCGTCAGCCGCTGACACCAGAGTTGAGCTTTGGGCAACCAGGGAAGAGGAGGTGGTGCCGATGGCAGTACTAGACTTCCTGCGCGCAAAGACGAGGGAGGATGAGGCGCATGTGTCCCAAGGTGTGGGAGCATTCAGTGAGCATGACTGGCATGATGAGTCGTTAGGGGTCAATGCATCAAATGACTGCTGCAGGCAAGCATGCCTATGGCTTCTCTTGCCCCTACCTGTGCCACCATTGGAGGTGCCCTTTCAGGACCACCCAGCTCATTTGAGAGGGTGCAGAAGCCGAGCAGATTACTACAAATGATTAGATATTTGAGTATGCTTTGCAATCAATCAGACGCACTACTAGTGTAAACCAAGTACAATAGCATGCAAAGCGATGCGATGCGATGCGATGCGATGCGATGCGATGCGATACGAGGCAATGCAATGAAGGCGGCAAGCATGCCTACGATGAGGTGCTTTGCTTCAAGTAAACCAAATGCCGTCGCACAAGCGCGTCGACTATTGCAACAGAAGGTGTTCTTCTGCACTGCGGAGAAAGTGGACTTGACAAGTTGACGAAAATCGGCTGTCAGTGAATGTGCGCCAAAGGTCGTGCAGGGCAGTGCAGCACGTTGGGTTGAGAAAAGGTTTGCGCTCCATGTGGGCTAAAGCGGAATGATGGTAGGCCAGTTGCTCTCACATTGCGCACGTTCCAGTTACACATCTCGCCTTTGGTAGCGTACCATGAAGCCCTTCTGCACTTTCGCAGTCTCTTGCTCTGCCCCGACTGCTTAGTTGTGACAGTGCAAAAGGACAACACCCGAGTTTGGGGTGGCCAGTGTGCTCTGAGTGCTACAAAGGTCTACTGAAAGGACTGGTCCTGGCTGGCTGGCTTGAGGAAGTAGGAGTGGTTGCAGGCGGCACACGCCTCTACATTGCAATACACTAGCAGCATCACTCAGCTCCACATTGGCGTGTCACATTGTGCAGGGCAGCAGTACTGCAGCACGCAGTTTGTTGAGGCTAGATTGATGCCAAAGGAAGGCTGATGGAGGACTTTCAGGGCAATGTTCATCACACCATTTTGGGCTAGCTAGTACCACAGTCTCAGTCGATTGGCCGACTTTTGCTTCATTCCATGCTGAATGCTGCTTTGCTGCTTACTTGAAGCACTGATATCATACAAGCGTTGATGAGAGGCAGAGATGCGAGGCAGCCGCTCATGATGGCAATGAATCAGTGCTTGCACGCAGCGCAACCTGCTGTGCGTCAATGCAATGCAAGTGGCGATCAGCCGGTAGACCACAGCACTTCCAAACAGTGCGCAGAGGCTCCATGTGAAAGAGGGGAATCTTAGTACCCACCTTTTCTTCCGCATTACTGCCGTTACAGAATGGAGGGCATATGGAGAAATTTATGAAATCTGCGTTCTCTAAATGCAATGAAGTCAACGCTGTGAGCACGGTTCTGTGGTCACGGCGTTTGCTAATAATGCTTGTCGAAGTAGATGTGTTGTCCGGCAAGGCAAGCTGCACGCCATGTTTGCTACCACTTTTACCATCCATTGAAAGAAAGGAGGCTTTTGCATCAGTGCTGCAAAGCATCGCTTGCGCATGGCGATCGGCTAATCCGCCACGTTGAAGAGGGCCATCCATCAGTGCCCATCAGGCGCATCTACCACCAAGCACACTGCCACTTATCCTTGTATCCTTATCAGGCACTGCTCAATGTCGCACAGTTCCTCACAGCAGAAGCCGTCTAGGCACCAGCAGTGCAAGGTCTGCCTTCTGGGGTCATTTGGACACTAGCATTGCCAGCTTCTTGAGGGGCCATCATTGAAATGCCTGCATTGCAACAAGCCGAGGTGAATCACGCCTCCACATTGTAGCTTTCCATTGCAACCGCTTTTGCACTCATTCATAGGCGTGCTGCGCAATTGATCTTCACAGTTCAGCCGCATGAGTCTGCACAAGGCTCCCTTTTCCCCAACAAAGCATGTATTCCTATCTCCTTTCAGGTCGTTTTCCAATAAACAAAGCACCGTAGCTGACCGAACGCACTTGGTGTTGCACTGGAGTGAGTGAAGCATTCCTCGACCTCTAGTCCATCACAACCTAGGTCATCTACTCGTCGACGCTGCAGTCAATCGGTCGCAAGTGAATGCGCTTGCAGCGCACGCGCTACCAGGTGTCTTGAGAGTGTCTTCGGGAGGGTTGTGTCATTTGTGGAGGAACTTCGGCAATCAGTATTTCGCCACATGCCATCTGACTGGCACCAGTCTTCGACACTTCGCATTTCCTTCTCCTACTCCACCTCCCAGTAAGGCGTCCGCCTCCTCGTCGACTATGCGATCGCTCCTTCTTCAATCAACGCAGCTCAACCCACAGACACACCTCCGTGGCTCATAAGCCTATGTCAACCAATTTTATGCGCTCATTGCTTGCCTCTACCACGGTTATTACAATCCCCTATGCAGCGATGTCGAAGCTGGTTTAATACGCTCTCCTCGTTGTCGGTACCACGACAGGTACTTTGGTTGCCAGTGCGAATTGAGCAGACTTTGCAGCAGCACATGCGAGTCAGTGAATTGTTAAGCGTATGCCTAGCTGTTCTATGTCGACTGTGACTAAAGCACTTTCAGCTCAACTGTTCTGAGCATGGCCTTCCACTGCTACCTGAAAGCTCGTTGTGCCAATCCCTACACTAAGTTCCCAGCAAGCAAACCACTTGACATGGGCACAGGCAATGCTCGTCCTCACGAAGTAGTTACTTCTGTGGCATGAGATGGTAGTAATCAGCTGCGAGCCAGCGGAAGCATGACCATGTTTGGTCGAAGTCTCCCTCCATCCGGCTGCTCCAAGCTGCACTCCGCAGTTGCCCCCTAACCTTCCTTGTTTCTGGCTGGCGTGGCGTCACTTTTCCACTTTGGCTTCCCAGCAACAGCGCAATCCAATGAATGCTTGCTCTTCACCTAATCAGCTCCACCTTGACTTCTACAGTTGATTGCTTCCTCTCCACCTCCCCTTTCCTACATGCTGATGAACTTCAATCTGACGAGTTGTGCAACAGCAACGCTTAGGTGGCTTTGCAACTCCTATGCATGAACACGCACCTGCACCATTGTGTGCTAACTCGGACGCTGAGACGTGGATTGGCATGAAGGCGCAAGGTGAGCAGAAGGAGGAATGGCAGAGGCATTACACGCTTTGCATGATGCAACGAGTCACTGCGAAAGTCCAAGTAATCGCGCAAAACCGTATGCTCGGATTAGTGCCGCCCGCTGACGTCAAGGCTAGGGTCTACGGGATCGCGCCCAATGCTGGCATAAGATGCATTCGACAACTGCGTTCCTCATTATTCCAGCCTGGTTAAGCCCGCGTGAAGCAGTTCTGTACTGGCACAAACCACTGGGTCACCAGAACTGTTGGTCACTTTGCGTGTGGTGTAGTTGCACTGGCATGAGGTTCAACCGCTGGTGCGTGCATGCCTGCATGCCTGCATGCAAATATGGCTACTAGGTGATTCTCTTACGCTCCTGCTGCATCCCCTTGAGGTCGCCTGCTGTGATGCAATCAGGGCCATCAACCGAAAACCTGTCTGGCATGCAGGCAATCAACGCTCTGTCTTTATGCCTTCTGCTTCGTGTTTTAAGCTGAAGTGCAGCTTAGAAGATGCCTAGTAGGAAGAGTGCCACTGTGGACACGTCTGCCCTTACTGTAGACCACGAAGATGCTATTGGGCAGGGATCTCAAGTGCGCGAAAGCCTTTCCTTAGGAAAGCGTGCGTGTCAGCTCTAGCACACTATGATAGGACTCGCCCCATTGCCCCTAGGAGCATTAATGTCCGCCGAGGTGAGGGACGAAGGCAATCGCCTTGACGCACTGGCTTAGTGCAGTTCATCTTGTCACGCAGGAATTGACCTTATACAGTGTCATTCACTGTTCCTCCACTCGGCCAAGACACTCCACAGAGTTGGGGAGTAAGCAAACAGCATGTACCCTATGATCGCGTTACTCTGAGGTTTGCATTTCATCTTGAAACATGGATAACAATCCCTCCGACCCCTTCCTTCACTAGCAAATACATAGGTGCGCAACAACCAATGTGGCAAGTTGCGTCTTCATCTTTGCATGTTTGGAGCAATGAGGTGAAGTACAGATCCCAAGAGCATGTTTGTGACGATTGTTCTCTGCCCTCTGCGAATCTGACCACGCCTTTACGGCCGGATTTGTGCTCACCAAAGGCTGCGCACCTGAGGCAAACACTTGGCAAATGCGAGTACTGCATAGCCACCCTCGCCGCAATGATTCCTCTACTGGGCTATTTTGTCTCTGCCAATGATGACGATGATAGTTCCTCTTTTCTTTCCTCCTTCCCTCCTCCAGCATTGTGCAAGTTTCACCCTCGCGTCTCACCAATCGTGTGTCTTGGTAGGCATGCGTCGTGTTGTGATGAATGGTTATGGTGGTCAAGACACTTTCGATCCCACACAGATGAGCGATTGAAGGCACCATGTCTGATAATGCACCCGTGTCCTTATTATTATTGGGAGGAAGTCTCGTGCCAATCCTCTGTCCTGCGCACATGCCGCTTGGCTCCTCACCAGTGCCTATGTGTTCAATTGCGTACGCTGTTGTAGACTAACTGCTCAGCGTTGCTTCCAACTGGTTGATGTGTTCGCTAGGGGTGTGAGGCTTCTTCCACGCTCTGTTAAAAGCAGACGATGCTGAGTGAAAGAAGCTCAAGAACGCCTAGCTTTGAGCATAACGAGCCGTCTGCGACTCACTGCTAAGCAGAGTCTTTGAGCGCAGAACTGCGCACTTCACGCATGAAGTTGGTTAATTTGTCGCGCGATGCTAGCCTCATCTGCTCCTGCCATTTGGTCTAGTCGATGTGGCGGTGAATGGAGGAGGCGTTGTGAGGTGCCTACGGTTCTGTGCTGCAAATTCATCAACGAGCCATCAACGCAACATCCTGCCGTTAGGGTCTGGCGCGTTGGGCTCTGGGCTAACGCCAGCCTTTCAGTTGCTAGCCCATTTCTTCTCAAACACCTCGCATTTACTCGCGCAAGCCCATGACAAGCTGAAAGGCCTTCCATACAGGCGCCTTTCTCACCTCACCAACACCCTGGCAATATTGAATGCATGCTAATTCGAACACTTGGCAGGCATTTGCAAGACTACTTAGTGTAGAAGGAAAGGGAATGTTGGCAGAGGAACGGAGGTTGTGAAGGCTCAGCATTGACGCATATTGCCTATTGACTGCCCCAGACTGGTTCGAGAGGCCGTATTTGACGCTAAAAATTAAGCGTGATAAGAAAGCCATGCATAACTTGCAAAGGCTATGCTTTCTGCCCATCACGGCAGTGAAACTGATGCAGCTCTATCGCTCACCTCAACCCCTCGTACCTCTCACCACTTCTCCCTGCTCTTTCCCCTTCGAAAGCCACTTATGAGGTAGGTGATGATGAGTAAGTTGTCCACAGTGAAGATCGCCGGCTAAAGCTGGAATCAGAGGAGGCGGAACGCTTGCTTCCCTACCTGAGAGGGAGAGCATGTATGTGCGTTGAGGAGTTGAGACGCAACTCATCTCATCGCATCTCATCTCATCTCACCTCATCTCATCTCATTCAATCTGATCTCATCTGATCAGACCGGATAAAATGGGATCTGATGCGGTCCAATGCGATCCACACGACTAGGGCAGAAGCCGGTTTGGAAGCAGACGCTCCATAGGCTTTCATTGGTAAAAGCAGTCATTCACATGATGGCTTGACTACCATGCATGCAGAAGGGAAAGCAGTGAATTCCACCTATGGTAGATTGCTCCATGTTAGCCATTGAGGCAAGTCAAAGTGCTACACCCATCAATGCTGTTTTCTTTATCCTTAGGATTGCAACGACTCACGCATATATGGAAGTGGGGAAAGCAACACTCCACAGCAAGGTATTGTGCCCATGTGGCAAAGCCTTCACTCATCCAAAGGTCTGTCCACCACAACAGGGTGACGAGGCTGCCGAACCACAAGTGTGACAACTCGTGCGCCACTGTCAACGCAACGCGCTCTTCATCAACAATGCCGTCTCTACGAAAGCACGGCAAATGCACAAATGGAAAGGGAATGCGGTGTGAAGGCGGCGTGAAGGTGGCGTGAAGGTTGTATTACACGAGCTCTTGGAGGCCCGCTGGTGGTGCGCTTCAACGCTGGCGATACACGCTCCATCCTCCATCGAAAAATTCAACCATGTAACCAAGGCATGTGCTAGGGATGCGTGCGCGTATACCAAATGTGTCTTCTAGGTCACTGCTGTAGTTACGAGATAGCAGTGCAGCCGGCACCAGACAAAGGACAAGCTAACGTTTACCACCCCGAGTATGAAGAGCCTGAAGAGCTTGCGCTGATGAATGCAAGTTGATAGCTAAGTTGTTGCCAATGTTACACAGCCTGCAATTGCCCGCAACATCGTGCCACAACACCAGAGGGCTGTAGCAAACCACCTGATGGTCACAACTACGTGACAATCACCTTCGCTCGCTCTCCAGTCACGCCGACCTACGTCGCTGCCATGGTGTTGGGCGACTTTGAGTTAATATCTACCATGACTTCCAACAGCGCGGGCGACAACGTTGCTTCCACTACGGAAGTGCCGCAACATCTTGCAATTCGTGTCTACACAGCCTTGGGGAAAAGCAGCTTTGGGCAGCGTGCGCTGGTGGTGGCAAAGAATTTCTTGCCCACTTCTACGTCCACCTCTTCGGACACCCCTATCCACTGGCCAAACTGGATCTGATCGCCTTTGTCGACTTCGACTGCAACGCTTTGGAGAACTGGGACTTGTTGGCTTTCGGGTGAGTTCTCCCAACCTCGCCGTTGCACCCCTATTCCTGCTGCTTACCCCTCATCCTCCCAATGCAGCAGCTGACTGACTGAGGGACTAGGCCTGTGACTTCCGTTTCTGCCATCCCTCTGTGCTGACACCCTACCAAGCCAGTTTCATGCGTTTCGCCATAAATTTGACTTCTGCCTCCTAATGCACCCCACCTGCCAACTCTTGACGTATGCTGTGAACTCAATTACCAGGTGGCAGCGCATCAGCCTCTCAGCATCGTGGACATGCCTCTGTTGAGGCAGGCTACAGTAGTCAGTCAGTTTTGCATTACCAGCAGAGTCAGAAGGCTGGTGATTGGAGGGCTAGGCGGAGCATGCGAAGCAGGCACCTGAGCGTTCGTTAACTCCCTTCCTCGCATTATGTGCACCTGCGCATCAATGGCAACATCTAGTGAGGTAGGAAGTGCGAAGCATGCCACGGTGCTCAGTTAGTAGACACGGTGTTCCCTCATAAGTCTGCCTTACGCATATGAAGCATGCCATGTTGTGGAAATGCACCGCAGTGTTTGCCCCAACAGAAGCACTTTCTACTATTGGGACACACTTCCTCCTCCTCTCCACTGCCTCCACTGCCTCCACTGCCTCCACAACGCCGGCAGTAATGCCAGCAATGCCAGTTGTGGCAGTCGTGGCACTTGTGACACTTGTGGCACTTGTGGCAGTAGAGCAAGCTGTGCGATGAGTGCGATCTCGGCAGTGCAGTGGGTGGGGAGTCAAGTGAGAAGAATGAGGCACACGGTGTCAGCGCAGCCGCCAGACAGCAGACCGCGAAATTCAGTTGACACAGATTTCTGCTGCTCACAGTTGGGAAGCTGGCGATCCAAGTTGATGGTGATGGAAGTGGTGTGCTCCCTCTGTTCCCTCTGTTGCCACAGCCTTGACAGTGGCCGCGCGCGATTGTTTGGTGATTGCATGCCAGCTCTTCTAATCCCATATCTGTCAAGGCAGCTCATTGTTGAGGTGAGGGTGCCTCTGTCCTCTCAAGGGGCTGGCAGATTGCCACCACCACCGACACGCATTCTCAGGCATTGCAAGGAAGGAGGAGTGTAGGCTCCGGTGCAAGTGGCACCGTGTACCACCGACGCTGAAGTTTAACATCAGTGGACCTGCTAGAGCCTGTGTAATACCACCTACACACCACTTTCACGCCGCATTCTCTTTCCATTTGTTCATTTGTTCATTTGTCCATTTGCCGGTGCATTCAGAGGGAGAGAGAGTAATGTTGGTCGACCCGCAGAACTCCTCCCTTTCCACACAACAGCGCGTTGCATTGATAGTGGCGCACGAGGTGGCGCACAAGTGGCTCGGCAGCCTCGTCACCATGTCGTGGTGGACAGACCTTTGGCTGAATGAAGGCTTTGCCACATGGGTACAATATCTTGCCGAGGATCATCGCTTTCCGCACCACGATGTGTGGCTGAGTCGTTGCAATCCGTGATACCTCTCACAGTGGACATCAGTGAGTTGTTGGAGTGGGTGCCTGTAGGCGAGCTGGTCATCTACAGCTAGCGAATGCAAGCATTACATCACAAGGGCGGATTTGCAAATTACTCATCCCAAACCCATCTATGATTGCATTACCATGGCGGTGCAGCTGCAAATGCATGGCAGCTCTTGTCGGTCTAGATGGAATTATTTTCAATCTGTGCGTTAGCCAACTCAATCCAATCTTTTGGTGATGGACTCACATCTACATTGAACTACTCTAATGAAGGGAAGACCTGTGCATAGTCTGCGGAGTATGAAATAGAGGATTTATTTGCTCCTCAATCGCTACTACTGCTGTGAACGTTTACTGCAAACCACGCAACCTTGACTAAGCAGCGAATGTTTGGAAATCGCCTCGTCACAAATAAGTGGCACCTGTTGTGGTGGTGGTGGTTGTGGTGTTGACAGACAGAGTGAAGGCGATATAGTAAACAGAATGTGAAGGTTTGCCACCTGCACTCTTTTTACCAAACTGCCCCTAACTTGGTCTTCCTTCGTGCTTTATGTGCATGACTCGAGTGGCAATATATAAAGGTAGATACTGTGCACTTTGATCTCTGTTTGAATGTGACAACAACTGTCCCTACTTATGGTTGAAGTCGCGAATTCACAAAGTGAGGACATTGTTGAAAACACCGACTTGTGACAGTTCATCGCGAGAGCAGGCTTTACGCAATGCTCCGTCTGTTTCCTCAACCTGTGCCTCACTCACTATCAACGATAAGGAGCAAAGGGCCCTAGGAATGATGTTCTTTTGCGAGGATGGTCAATTGTGCTCAGCATGGCATTATGCAAAGTATTGCCAAGGCGTCGACAGCAACTGATCTGCTGATGCGCTTTCTGGTTTCGACCACCACCAGTTGTTGAACATCCCCACGTCAGGTAGAAAGGAGTTGGATCTAGCTGCTGTCTCAATTGCGGCTCTACTTCATGTACTAATTTACCGACTGAAGAGGTACCAGAGCAAGGTTAACGGAGCACACCCATAAGGGGTTTGCGCAGCAGAAAAGTGCAATGGATTATTTGATGGCAGTTCAAGGTGACGCCACTTTCATGGTCCACCTCGCACTGGAAGGCACATTCACAGGCTTTACTTCATAGTCCTTCCGTTTGAGGGTCTTCTCCTCGGACACGAGTTGAGTCGGTTCAACTCGCAGCATTCCCCTAGGAGTGGCTTGAAGTTAGGATAGAAAATGGGAAAGGCTGAGAAGTGCATCAATGAACAAACCGATTTGACTAAAGCAGTCACGCAGCGAAGGAAGGCGGGTTCTAGTCTCTTGCACTTCGGTGATGCGCAGGATGGCATAGTGAGGGAGAGGGGCGTTAGAGTGGTTTGAGTCGGAATTTGGCCTATTTGCTTCATCACTCGTGGTTTGCATAATGCGCCTGGGGGGAGGCAGCAGCCAGAGGGGCATCTGTGTTGCTGTGTGAGGAAGTGAGTGAAGTGAAGTGAGTGAAGTGAGTGATGTGAGGGGTGAGGGATAGCGTAGGGAAAGCACAGTGTTTGTTAAGTGGTCTCTCTTAACATTGCATGCAAGTGTTTGCTCAACGTCGTCCTCGTGCCACAGGCCCTACACACAGGTGGCACTCTCTCAAATGTGCGGCACGAACTAACAATGCTGGGTTAGCCTCGACTGGCGATTAACCAATGGCTACTGGTGAACGAAATTGCAGCGACCATTCGTGCTGTGATGTGTGAAGAATCGGGTGACAGGGACTCTGATGTCACTTTATTTGAAGGCACAGATGGAAAGGAAGAGTAGCACTGAATCGCTCTATATTTGGAGTGCTGTGGCGAATCTATTTTGTGCAATTTTTGATGAATGCTTTGATAATCTTGATCCGCATTTCTATTTGTACTTCTGGCTTACAAGTTCTGCTAGAAATTTTGTGTTATATTTGAGCCATTACAAGAAGTACAAGTAGTTCATGCACTATATCCTTAATGGATTCGCGTGAATTGAGACTGGCTGTCTGGCAAACTCTGTAAGAATCAACGGGTTTGGGGGATACCCTTCAATAAGCAGTCTTTTAGCCAAATATTTTGAGCGTCGGATAGATGCGCAAGGCCATATGCTAGGGAGGAACGTCAGTCCTCAACTGGATGAACTGTGGCCTCGTGGGATGCAGCAAAGGGGAGAAATAATGAGCCATCCTTTTCGTTGTAAAACTGACAGAGCAGTAACAACTGCAATGAGGCAGAGCCAGATCGGCCTTAGAGACTTTATCAAGGTTAATCACATACCTTTACACATAATACACAAGTAAAGATTGAATTTTCAGCGGTGGAATTGGCCAGTATGGCATCCTGCACTGTAGCAGAGTGTAACAGAAGAATTTCTGCACATTAGCAACTTGGAATGGAGAATCTAGTGTGTTCATTGCAGGCTTTGATGGAGTGGATTCTATAGACATTCTAGATAACTATGATCACACACCGATGAGAAAACGCCTTATAACAGGGTAAGTGGACCTCGGACGATATCACTAAGTCGCGCATGGGGGTTAACAAAGGAAATCAAGCATGCTGACTGGTGATAAGTTGCAGTGATGCAGAATCCCAAATAAGAGTGTTTTGAGGCAAGCGTAGATAAAACCAAGGCTTCCGCATTGAATTGGCCAGTTTCAATAAACAGCATTTAAAGTGCCAGTAATGTTTGAAGCATTTTTGGTATTTTTAAGAACCTTACAGCCGAAACACTGCTAGACTGTACAGTGTCTTATTCTACGTTCAACAGGACTTTTCTACTGTTCAGGTTGCAGTAGTATTTGTTGAGAGACGCCCTGTCTTCCAGTAGTGGCGCATCTGGCACCAGTCTCAAATTCGTTCTAATACCATCCAGCAGAACAATGTTGCGTAGACTAGACTTTTGTGGTAGCGTCCAGTAGATCAAAGTGTTCTAAACCAGCATTCCAAAATTGAGTGTTCATTTGTAAAATAAGTGATAGAGTCCTCGCCCAAATAGCTTTAGGGATGGACTGATGCTCAATAAAGTAACAGAATGATTTGAAAGACTTTCACGAGACTTCCGAATTTGGGCATTGATCGAAAATGCTACCTTGATTTGCCAATTTATCGCCGATCAAGGTGAACATGCAGGAGGCCTTCTACGGCTTCAGACTGGTAGAGAAGATTCCAGGAAAGCCTGAGCACGAGAAACTGAAGAGACTGGGAGAACTGAGCCCTCCTAAGTCTTAACAGCCTATGAATGACTTGTAGTGTGCTATCGAGACTTGCTGGTGTGTTCAACTATGCGATGGTGGGATCCTGGTAGGAGGCGTAGCATTAGGACATTTCCTTTGTGCCTAAAAGTGGTGGCACTAGTAGGGGTTGAAGGGATTAAATCCGGCAGGGATGAGTGGATTAAAGGATTTTTCAAGCATGTGCAGACGGATTTGAGGGCAGTCGTAAGCTACTTAAAATGAGCAGATAAACTGGTAGAATACAAAAATGAGAACGAATGGATCTAGAGTGCATTGAAGGACTGCGATTTTGCAAATACACTGGCCTTAAAGTAAATGCGCTTTTATTCTCCAATGCCCCTTAAACGTATCCCAGGTTGGTCATCCCTGAACAAAAGCGACAACCCCGCTCGCTATGTCAAGGTTCGTTATTTTGCCAACATTCATTCTCTTTCCAACTATCCCTGGATGCCCACGTCACGGTTCTGTTGCTACGTACGGGGTGTGTTTCTTATCACCGGATCATTCTTTGTCTGATCAGTGTTTATTAGTCACAGGTTCAATCCCATTCTTCCCTACTGTTTACCAATACGAACCTTTTGACATGCAACAATTGTAAGCATTATGACAGTGCGTTCGAATGTAAATGAAGGAGGAAGACGGATTTGTTGGTGAGTGGATGCACCAACAATTTTGCAGTGTCTACGCCAAAATTCGGCGTCAGTTCCCGCAATAACTGCATCTGACGAATCTCCACCAACGAGTTTACTTACTGCCAATAAACCCATGTTTATCGCAATTCTGAGCAAACGGCTCACTCAAAGTGCTGCCGCTGCGAAGGCAGGCATCCTCACGACACACACCGGCACATTTTATCAGCTCAATCAACCCACTGGTCTGTGGTGACTTCACGGTGAGAGTAAATGCACATAGTGTTTTGCAGGTCAAGTGGAGGCTAATTCATTGGTTTGCAATACAGTTATAAGCATACGTCTTAGAAGTGTGAATGGGAGTTCTTTCTTGAGAAGTCATGTCGTTTCAGATCTGCCTCACTTTACTCGCAATTTTTATCTTGCACGCGGATTTGGCGCAGGAAATTGGTAAGAAGCCTTCTTACGGTCTGCTCTAATCTGCTCCTGCTTTACAATTCTAACCTAACTTTTGACTAGCATCCGTTATGTTAGGGACAGGTTTTCGCCTAGTTTACTTGTACGACACATGTGGAGAATGAGCAAAGATTTGTAAAAGGAATGCATACACACTATTGTTTGATTTGAAGAACCACAGGCAAGAATGAGCCTTAGACAACGCATTAGAATAAACTGCGATTAGTAAGGTGCAAGAAACCACAGACAACTTCACATTCATCCCTATTTTGGTGGTGTAGCAAGTGCAGCCTCATCGCAAGCTAAACGATAAGATCAAATCCTTGCTCTTTTTGCATTTGTGCAGATCCTAATGTTCCCCGAAACTTGAGAATGGATTTAGCCAAATCTAATATGGTGAAATTGACATGGGATGCGCCACCCGAACCCACCGGCGATATTGACAGCTATCAAGTCCGTTGGCATCGCGACGATGGAGCTAGTGGCTTCCGAAATGCATACTTATCTACAGAACATTTCTTCACAGACATGAAGCCAGGACGAACAGTTAGGGCCACTGTTAGTGCAAACATCGCAGGCCATAGTTACGTAAGCCAAGAAGTGAGCTTTACAGTACCAACTTCCGAAGACGGTAAGTCCTATCAACTCATTTTATGGCACGCCAGACCACCAAAAGTGGCTGTTATCATAAGCCAGACTACAGCTAAATGCGTTGATTCTGCTAAGAAAATTTGACTACAGACAATTAGACTGGCAAGACCGAATATCCTATTACTTAGGGCTGGCAATTATTTGACGTGCAGGTGATACTCGGCATGAGATAAAAAAGAATGTTTTCCTGTGAATAGAAGAAAAGATGTGACAACTACCGCAGTGAAAAGCAACTCACATGTTCGCGATCCTGTAATTACAGCTCCTGGAGAGTCTGTTACCACCACTAGCGGGTCTACCTGCAGTGCATTGGATAATGCAACTCTGTTCACCTACAGCATCCTGATGTTGTCGTCATGGCTGACGTAAGTCCGGACAAAGTTGTAGAAGCTCAACATTTCTGTGTTTCTCAGATGCCCTGTTTTTCCCATTGTAGGCTTCACTAAACCAGCAAATGGTCAGACTAATAGCCACTCGTCTTTATTCAGCCGTTGGACTCCAAATCCCAGTAATCTATTCTACAATAACAAATTAACTACTGCCATATCGGTCTATTCTCGTTAATGCACCTCAAATGGGTTTGGCTTAGTAATGTGCGTTGAGCAACACGCAGAAACAAAAGTGAATATTTAATTGGTTTGCACATGCTAACACTCATTGCATGGCGGTGAAAAGGCACATTGTAATGCTGAGTATATCTTCAATACCAGCGAGTCGATTACATCCCTGGTTCTGTGATGGGACGTCTTCGCAACTGCTGCTTAGTCCCTCACCTTTTTTCCCGCTCTTAAGTATCCTGCTGCTCTGTTGAACACAAGTTAGCTGCAATGGAAGCCACCTCAAGCCCACTGCGAAAGAGTCAGTAGTAGGTACACGTGGCTTCGTCGACCGATGGATCGCAAAGCACTCGGGAACGGAAGTAGAGTCAGATGCTGATCCGCCACGCATTCAACAGCCAGGCGGATTCGCTCACTTTCACCTGGGTCTGTAGTCAGTTTCACAAACAGCAATTCTTAAGGAACACAACTAAGGTAGAGACAATTTTATTGCTGCTTATGGGCGCAAAGCATTTGAAGATGGTAGACTTATCGCATTTATGTGGATGGCAGATGTTTGTCGCGTACTTCATATACCTTCGTTTCCCAGCACCATAGACAAATCAAAACATTAAGATCCACAGAGTTACTCACTGCCAATTCACTTATTTGCATGGTTCTATAGTCTGCGCTGAAAACTGCTGTCTTAAGCTCCCAATTTATCACAGAGCCTAACCGCTTACGTCGATAAACACAACCGTGTCCACTGTTTCCAGCACCACAACTTCGTAAAGCGCTGGATATGCGGCAATTTTCCAGAAAGAAAAGCGTAATCCTCCAAACCGTGGCATCGTAGCACACTAGCCACCCTACTTGAGTGTCTGGTGACCCTACGGTTCAGTGAATCGCCAGTTTGAGTGAGGCGCACAAAAACCGTATTGTCCCAGTAGCATGTGAACAACGTGGACTCTTGCGCCATCGGCTCAGGCGTGAGCGTGTGCACTTAGCCGTGAGATGATCTGTGGTTGCGTCGTGTTGCAATTCTGATGTTGGACATGCTTCACTGCTTCAGTATGGCACTTTCTTGAGAACGCGTGTAAGAGCGAAATATTTTGTGCATGCAGCCTACTAATGTGTGTGTGTGTGTATGCATGACTTGGACGCTTTTATTTACTGCGCAAATTAACACAATTAACTACAACTTCATCTGGTTGAGGGGACTTTGGGCTCTATCGTCGGGCGGTATTAGTGAACAATGAAGTAAGCATTTGTTGGTGAGGTTACTAATGATGAAGCAAATAGGCCAAATTCCGACTCAAACCCACTCTAACGCCCTCTCCCTCACTATGCCATCCTGCGCATCACCGAAGTGCAAGAGACTAGAACCCGCCTTCCTTCGCTGCGTGACTGCTTTAGTCAAATCGGTTTGTTCATTGATGCACTTCTCAGCCTTTCCCATTTTCTATCCTAACTTCAAGCCACTCCTAGGGGGAATGCTGCGAGTTGAACCGACTCAACTCGTGTCCGAGGAGAAGACCCTCAAACGGAAGGACTATGAAGTAAAGCCTGTGAATGTGCCTTCCAGTGCGAGGTGGACCATGAAAGTGGCGTCACCTTGAACTGCCATCAAATAATCCATTGCACTTTTCTGCTGCGCAAACCCCTTATGGGTGTGCTCCGTTAACCTTGCTCTGGTACCTCTTCAGTCGGTAAATTAGGTACATGAAGTAGAGCCGCAATTGAGACAGCAGCTAGATCCAACTCCTTTCTACCTGACGTGGGGATGTTCAACAACTGGTGGTGGTCGAAACCAGAAAGCGCATCAGCAGATCAGTTGCTGTCGACGCCTTGGCAATACTTTGCATAATGCCATGCTGAGCACAATTGACCATCCTCGCAAAAGAACATCATTCCTAGGGCCCTTTGCTCCTTATCGTTGATAGTGAGTGAGGCAGAGGTTGAGGAAACAGACGGAGCATTGCGTAAAGCCTGCTCTCGCGATGAACTGTCACAAGTCGGTGTTTTCAACAATGTCCTCACTTTGTGAATTCGCGACTTCAACCATAAGTAGGGACAGTTGTTGTCACATTCAAACAGAGATCAAAGTGCACAGTATCTACCTTTATATATTGCCACTCGAGTCATGCACATAAAGCACGAAGGAAGACCAAGTTAGGGGGGCAGTTTGGTAAAAAGAGTGCAGGTGGCAAACCTTCACATTCTGGCCAATATCTCGCCTTTACTGTGTTTGGTACCACCACTGAAGGTCGGCGCAGAAATGGGCAAGGAATTCTTTGCCACCACCAACGCATGCTGTCGAAATCTGCCTTTCTCCAAGGCTGTGTAGACACGAATTGCAAGATGTTGCGGCACTTCCGTAGTGGAAGCAAGGTTGTCGCCCACGCTGTTGGAAGTCATATTGGCGTGATTGGAGTACGAGCGAAGGTGATTGTCACGTTGTTGTGACCATCAGGTGTTTGACACGATGTTGCGGGCAATTGCAGGCTGCGCAACATTGGCAACAACTTAGCTATCAACTTGCATTCATCAGCGCAAGCTCTTCAGGCTCTTCAAACTCGGGGTGGTAAACGTTAGCTTGTCTTTTCTGGTGCCTACTAAACCACGCTCTCGCAGCTTTACTAGTGATCCTCACGGCACATTTTCCACGCGCACCCAAGCGCCTGGCACATGCTCTATTTGGTTAATTGAATACCCCTATTTCTACACTATGCTGTGAAGTTTATTGCTGCAAATTACCGAGATCACAAGCATACCAGTAAACAGGTGGAGGCGCATCATCCTAGCCGAATTGGGAACTGAGTCGGCGGTGAAGTTGACGGTAACCCTAAACTTCACACTGAGCCTGCATTAATAGTTAGGAAGGGGGAAAGGGAGTGATTGGTCGAAACTCGCCTGACAGGCGATGAGACCATTGGGCCATTAGACCAGTAGCCCTCAATCACACTCCCTCCGTTTAGTGCAGGCAATTTGTCTAGCGCCAACGAAGTGCGTTACGACCTTTACACGTCAAATGCACACAGGACGCATAAGCACAAGTGAGGCATGTAGCGACTCATATCTATTCCCTTTCGTATGGTGGCAGCTTCATACCACCGCACCGCAGGTGGTTTCTAAACAACCCACACCTACTCTCACAGAGATGCAATTCTGAGCAAAGAGGCTTAGAGCTGATGCTGCAGTCTGAAGCGCAGAAGACCATCCATTCTGCTGCGCCTCAATGTTCAAACAGGCTTTTACAGCACATGCCTTCAGCATGCCACATGCTACGCCAGCTCGTATCTCTAGGCTCACAAGTACGCAGGTGTTCAGCAGAAGTGGCAAAAGCCAGAGGCACGGGGCCAGGAGCCCTCACCTCCCTACAGGCAGTTTGAGAGTGCCTTCAGCTAGTTTGCGGGCACATTGGACCACTGCGTTTCCAATCAGTACAACGATAGACTAGTTTACAGTAAGCGTGAGCTCAAGAATAATCGTTGTTTACAGCTGAAACAGTAGAAGTGCAATGGATGGTTTGGCGTCGTTGAAATAGACAGCTGACAGTTGCGTGAAGGATCGTGTTAAAAAAGATGGCGCGCAGCCCGCTGAAATCGCGGTACGGGTGATGGGTGGTCACAGCAGCTTGACACGAATGTTGTCGCAAGTGCATGCTTGCGGAGTACAAAGCGGAAGGAAACTACACATTGTCTCGTAGCATTGTCCTTCATGTTCTTGCAGTATGGGGAGGTGGAGCCTGGCGCAAATATCTGCGCGCCAATGCCGCGAAACTTCAAAAGCATTTAGCGACTGGTGGCTTCTCATAGACAGACGCCAAATCATCATATGTTTGATAGGGCAGGACGGTTGGCGAGAGCAACGGTGTTTGATGTTAAACGTCGCCTTCAGCCCCGCAATCCGGATCATCTAGACATGGAAATTAACGAGCGGCGCGAGGAGACTAAAGCTTAACAACAGCAGCAGCAACAATAGCGTCCTCATCATCACCAAATGTTCGAATTAACATGCATTCAATATTGCCACGTTGGTTTGGTGACTTTGCTTAACATTGTTGATCCTTTCTGTGCAGGCATGCCTGCTTTCAAACGATCGTGCGGCGGAAGTGGTAATGGTGCATTTACAATTGCACAAGAAGAACAGTTTTCTGGGTGATGATGAATCACCTGCTTTTTAAAGTTAGTATCACTTTTTGGCATAAGCTGTAAGCGTCTCACATTTCAATAACGTCTAACTTTCATGGTTACATTATGGTTGCAATGCATCGCCAGATTTGCTAATGAGATTTAACTCTGCGAGTGGTGTTGTAACTACTGCAGTTTACGGTTGTTTATGAGTGCTAAGCATCCATCCAAATGGCTCTTGAATGACATCGAAGTGGACCAGCTGAACTAAGTTTTAAGTAGCCTGCCACTTATCGAGCCCATATCATCTGCACCTACCGTTTTCTGACTCCCCAGCCTTAGATTGGCCCTACACTTTAATGCTAGTAAGCGCTCAACAACAAGCAGCTACCACTCACACGCTAAAAGATGGTACAAAAGGTAACAAGCGGGTAACTCCCTTTCCCCTTCCCTAACTATTAATGCAGGCTCAGTGAAGTTTAGGGTTACCGTCAATCACCGCCGACTCAGAAGTTCCCAATTCGGCTAGGATGATGCGCCTCCACCTGTTTACTGGTATGCTTGTGGATCTCGGTAATTTGCAGCACAAACTTCACAGCATAGTGTAGAAATAGGCATCTAATTAACCAAATAGAGCATGTGCCAGGCGCTTGGGTGCGCGTGGAAAAATGTGCCGTGAGGATCACTAGTAAAGCTGCGAGAGCGTGGTTTAGTAGGCACCAGAAAAAGACAAGCTAACGTTTACCACCCCGAGTTTGAAGAGCCTGAAGAGCTTGCGCTGATGAATGCAAGTTGATAGCTAAGTTGTTGCCAATGTTGCGCAGCCTGCAATTGCCCGCAACATCGTGTCAAACACCTGATGGTCACAACAACGTGACAATCACCTTCGCTCGCACTCCAATCACGCCAATATGACTTCCAACAGCGTGGGCGACAACTTGCTTCCACTACGGAAGTGCCGCAACATCTTGCAATTCGTGTCTACACAGCCTTGGAGAAAGGCAGATTTCGACAGCATGCTGGTGGTGGCAAAGAATTCCTTGCCCATTTCTGCGCCGACCTTCAGTGGTGGTACCAAACACAGTAAAGGCGAGATATTGGCCAGAATGTGAAGGTTTGCCACCTGCACTCTTTTTACCAAACTGCCCCTAACTTGGTCTTCCTTCGTGCTTTATGTGCATGACTCGAGTGGCAATATATAAAGGTAGATACTGTGCACTTTGATCTCTGTTTGAATGTGACAACAACTGTCCCTACTTATGGTTGAAGTCGCGAATTCACAAAGTGAGGACATTGTTGAAAACACCGACTTGTGACAGTTCATCGCGAGAGCAGGCTTTACGCAATGCTCCGTCTGTTTCCTCAACCTCTGCCTCACTCACTATCAACGATAAGGAGCAAAGGGCCCTAGGAATGATGTTCTTTTGCGAGGATGGTCAATTGTGCTCAGCATGGCATTATGCAAAGTATTGCCAAGGCGTCGACAGCAACTGATCTGCTGATGCGCTTTCTGGTTTCGACCACCACCAGTTGTTGAACATCCCCACGTCAGGTAGAAAGGAGTTGGATCTAGCTGCTGTCTCAATTGCGGCTCTACTTCATGTACTAATT